>JASTWF010000843.1:0-177743 GCA_030390025.1 Squalus acanthias
ACCTGGAGTATTATGTACAGCTTTGCTCTCCTTACCTAAGGAACGATATACTGCCACAGAGAGAGTGCAACGAAGGTTCACCAGATGATTCCTGGGATGGGGGATTGTCCTATGAGGAGAGATTGAGTAACTAGGCCTATATTCCCGAGAGTTAGAAGAATGAAAGTGATCTCATTGAAACATACAAAATTCTTACCAGCTTGACAGAGTAGATGCAGGAAGGATGTGTTCCCCTGGGTGGAGCCTAGAACCAGGGGTCACAGTCTCAGAGTAAGGGGTCGCCATTTAACTGAGATGAGGAGAAATTTCTTCATTCAGAGGGTGGTGAATCTTTGAATTCTCTACCCCAGAGGCTGTGGAGGTTCAGTCTTGAGTATATTCAAGGCTGAGATGGATAGATTTTTGGATATTAAGGAAATCAAGGATATGGGGATAGTGCAGGAAAGTGAGTTGAGGTAGCAGATCAGCCATGATCTTATTGAATGGTGGAGCAAGCTCGAGGGGCCGAATGGCCTACTCCTGCTCCTATTTCTTATTATGTAATGAGGAGAAATGCAGCAGCTAATTTGTGCACAGCAAAGTTCCACAAACAGCACTGAGATAAATGACCAGATAATCTGTTTTTTTCGATGATGCTAGTTGCGGGACACCAGGAGAACTCCCAAGCTCTTCTCAAATAGTTCCATGAATCTTTTAAGTCAACCTAAGGGAGAGACAAGGCCTCAGTGTAACGTCTCATTCAAAAGATGGCACTTCCAACAGTGCAGCTCTCCCTCAGTATTGCACTGAAATGTCAGCCGAGATTGTGTGCTCAAGTCTCTGGAGTGGGGCTTGAAGCCACAACTGCCTGACTCAGAGGTGAGAGTGCCACTGAGCCACGGCTGACACAATGGCTATTAATTATTACTTAAGTGTTAGCAGCTATATTGAAAAATCTTTGACTTAGAACAATTGTGAGGCAGCATACAGAAAATGTATTAATCTTTTTTCAAGATTGTATTGCTAAGTTTGCTAGTGGTTAAATGTATACTTTGATAGTAGCAGAATGCTAATCAGGTTAATCTGTGTTAAAAAGGAATTCTATTTTGGATTTATAATTGAGGAACCTAACTATAATTTGTTAAAGGATCTCAGGAGCGTGATAGACAAAGTTGCAATTTTTCTTAATAAGAAGTTGGATGAAAAAGTAGACCTTTACTTGCACTCTCTGGGGGTGATTCCACAACCCAATGCTCCCTGCTGTGGGATGCTCACAAGATGTGCATCTCAGGAAATCATTGGTGCACAGTTCATGGTTTTGGATCCATTGATTTTAATGGCCAGTGTTTTCCAAGATGCACTTCTGATGAGCACCACTCCCCATTGGGATTGTTGGATAACAAAATCACCCTGTCTGTGTTTTTGGTCCAGGTTCAGTATTGTACTGATATGCATTCTTCTACCTGTATCATATTAGGAATTGTTAATCTGTTACTAATTCTAAGTTGATGTGACATGTACATTATTATTTTTATTTAAAGTTTAATTTTGAGATTATTTAATTTTTAGGGGTTGCTGGAGACTGGAAGAATCACTTTCTAGTGTCTCAGAATAAGTTTTGATTCCATCTACCAGGAGAGGATGGCAGACTTCCCTTTGAAGTTTGACTACGATATTGATCTGCTTTCTTACCCAAATAAGCAGTAATTTTAAATTGTTGTAAACATTTAAATATTGGCTCATGCTCGATTCTCCACACCTCCTTGTCTTTCTATTTTCAACAACAACAACAACGTGTATTTATACAGCAACTTTAGCGTAGTAAAACGTCTCAAGGCATTGCACAGGAGTATTTTAAGACACAAAATTTGACACCGAGACACAAGGATAAATTAGGGAAGGTGACCAAAAGCTTGGTCCAAGAGGTAGGTTTTAAGGAGTGTCATATCGGAGGAAAGTGGTAGAGAGGCGGGAGGTTTAGGGAGGGAATTCCAGAGCTTAGGGCCAAGGCAACAGAAGGCACGGCCACCAAAGGTTGAGCGATTATAATCAGGGATGCTCAAGAGGCAGAATTAGAGGAGCGCAGATATCTCGGGAGGGGGTTGTGGGGCTGAAGGAGATTACAGAGATAGGAAGGGGCGAGGCCATGGAGGGATTTGAAATGTCGGTCAGCGAGCACAGGGAGATGGCGAACGATACTTGGTGCAAGTTAGGACACGGGCAGCCGAGTTTTGGATGACCTCAAGTTTACAGAGAAAGTTTTCCACAGAAATACCTAGCAGTGTTCGCACTGATACTCTACCCTACAAATAGCTGCTGTACTCTCTCGCCCTCCACACTTCTCTCCAAACTTGGACATCAGTTCGTTGATGCTCCAAGCTGACTCCACCTTATCTGCAAGTGAACTTCATCCCACCACGGAACCTTTGACTTTAATTTTGGACTCGCTCTTGTGATCTCCTTCCTATTTGCTATTTACACCAGAACATATTTACCCTAACCAGTGCCATGCCATATGTAACGTGGGTTCCCTGGGTCCAGTTGAGTGAGCATTTGGCTGCCGCCCCAGACCTGAGCCCATTACTTTCAATGTGCCTTTTCTTTCTCTTTTTGTCTGCTGAGCCCTTCTTCTCTCCTTCTCCTCGCTTCACTTACCCAGTCCAGCCTAAATCCATTTCTCCCCTCGCGGTACTTTGCCCCCACAGATCCTGACCCTACTCTTCACTAGTCCTCGATCTTAAAAACTCTCCTGCATGGATCCCAGGGCTGACTCCCTCTTGATAAGCCCACACTTCCCACTGTGCCTCTCGCAGCATGCTCTGAAGGGACCATTGAGGCACTCGTCGCTGCCTCCTACGAGCACAACCCTTAACTAGCCCCATCCTACTCTCTCACCAACCTTCCCACCCAGCACCCTTGCGGGAGTTATTTTGTCAACCTCCTTCCCGTCTCCACTCAACCATCCCACCGTTGACCCTGCCACGGATCAACAATCATCGCCCCTCTCCGTGTCTCCCTCCAGAATGTCCTCCCTCAACTTCTCCCCTCCATCTCAACTCTTCTACGCATGTTCAACGCCATCCCTCGACTTTGCCATCTCGCGTGGCCTCTCTTATTCCCATCATCTCAATCACAGACAAGGCCATCTCTGATCACTTCCTTATATACCTCACCACTCACATCCTCCTTCACCTTCCAACCGCACGTCCTTTTGCATCCGACCCTGTAAAAAAAACCGCGCTCCCAACTGTCTACCTTGGGCCCTCCATTCATTACAACACTTCTGCAGCTACCAATGTGCTCAATCACACCATCACCTCCACCTTTAAATGCCCTGATTCCCAGTAAAAACGTTACACTCTCCCACCCTGTCGTTCCCCTTGGTACGGCCCCCATTTTCATTCCCTTAATCCAAGGGACATAGTAGATCAGCAGTGATCTCAGTCATAGCGCTGTTGCCTCCGAGTCAAAGGTTGTGGGTCCAAGTCCCACTCCAGAGACTTGAGCACAAAATCTAGGCTGATAATCCAGCGCATTACTGAGGGAATGCTGCACTGTTGAGGTGCCGGCTTTTGGATGCTCCCTAAGTTGGACGTAAAAGATCCCATGACACTATTTCAAAGAAGAGCAGGAAATTCTCCTCGGTGACCTGGCCAATATTTATCCCTCAATCACATCACTAAAACAGATGACCTGGTCATTATCACTTTGCTGTTTGGGGAGCTTTCTGTGTGCAAATTGGCTGCTGCGTTCCTACATTACAACAATGATTACATTTCAAAAGTACTTCATTGGCTGTAAAGCGCGTTGGGACTCCGGAGGTCGTGAAAGGCGCTATATAAATGCAAGTCTTTCTTTCTTTGACGTTTATGGCACATACTAGTTGAGCCAGATCTGGCTGGACCGCATCAAGCACTATCGGTCCCCGCTCTCCTCTGCCAAAATTGCTCACTACTTCAGGATCATCCTGGAATGCAAAGATACACACCACCTCCTTAAACCTCTTTCCTCCCCTCTAACACGTGCATGGACTGCTTTGTCAGTAAGATTGAGTTGAGACCATCCGTTCAGCTGCCTCTGCTGCATCCCTCCTCCATCCCCTAGCCCACCAAGCCAAGCTTCCACCAAGGTCCCCCACCATTGACTTGAGCTTACATCTCTCTCTAGTTTCTCTCCTATCTCCCAAATGTCCTCTCCAAGCTTATCTTTCCATGAGACCCACCTCCTGCTCTCTTGACAATATTCCCACCAAACTCTGACCACCCAACTTCCCTGCCTGGCCCCCATGCTGCCTTATTTTTTAAATGGTTCCCTCTCCTCCGGCTTTGTCCCACTCCCTTTCGAAGCTGCCGTCGTCCCCCGTCCCTCCTCAAAAAAACCACCTTGACCCCTCTGTCCTTGCAAACTACTGCTCCATCCCCAACATCCCTTTCCTCACCAAGATCAGTTGAACATGTTGTTGCCTCCCAAATCCGTGTGCCTATCTTTCCCACAACTTCATCTTTGAACCAGTCCAATCTGATTTTTGGCCATACCACAACACTGAAACAGCCCTAATCAAAGTCACAATGGCATCCTCAATGCACGATCCCTTCTCATCCTCTGGACCTGTATGCAGTCTTTGACCACACCATCCTCCTCCAACGGCTCTCCTTCGTTGTCCAACTGAGTGGACTGCCTATACTTGGTTCCACTCTTGCCTATCCAGTTTATAGCCGAGAATCTCCTGCTATGGCTTCTCTTCCCATCCCTGCACAATATCTCTGGAGTCCCCCAAGATCTATCTTTGGCCCCCTCCTATTTCCACATTTTACATGCTGCCCCTCAGTCCGAAGACACAATGTCAGGTTCCACACGTACGCTGATGATACCCAGCTCCAACTCATCACCACCTCTCTCAACCCCTCCACTGCCGATGTGTTGTCAGACTGCTTGTCTGACATCCAATCATAGATGAAGCCAAAATTCTTCCAACTAAACATTGGGAAGACTGAAGCCATGGTCTTTGGCCCACGCCAAAAGCTCTGTTCTCTGGCCACCAATTCCACCCCTTCCCTAACCACTGTCTCAGACACTTCTGTAATATCGCCCGTCTGTGCCCCTGCCTCAGCCCATCTGCTGCTGAAACCCTATTCCATGCTTTTTTTTACCTCCAGACTCAACTATTCCAATGCTCTCCTGGCTGGCCTTCTATCTTCCAGCCTCCACAAACTTCTCATTCAAAATTCTGCTGCCTGTATCCCAACTCACACAAAGTCCTGTTCACCCATCACACCTGTGCTCACTAACCGACAATGGCTTCCGGTCGACTAATCAAATCAAATTCTCATTCGTGTGTTGAAATCCCTCCATGACCTCACCCCTCCCGAAATCTCTGTAACCTCCTCCAGACCTACAACCCTTCAAGATCTGTGTTCCTCCACTTCCTTCACCCACCATTGGTGGCTGTCTAGGCCCTAAGCTCTGTAATCCGCCCAATCAAGTTTCTGCCCCTGCCACAGCCCTGAAATAGCCCTAATCACATTAACAAATGCATCTTCTGTGACTGTGAGCACTTTGCACTCGTCCTCTTCCTCATTCTTAACCTCTCTACAGCCTTTTGACAGTTGACCACACCATCCTCCACCTCTCATGTATTATCCACAAGAGTGGGACTCCCTTCTTAGTTCCATTCTTACCTATCCAATCATAGCCAGAGAATCTCTTGCAATGATTTCTCTTCCCGCTCACACACCATTATGTCTGGAGTCCCTCAAGGATCTATCCTTGGCCCCCTCCATTTCTTCATCGACATGACCCCTTGGTGACACCATTCGAAGACATAAGGGGTCAGGTCCACATATATGCTGATGACACCCTGCTCTACCTCTCCATCACCTCTCTTGATTCCTCCACTGCCTTAGTGTTATCAGACAGAAATCCAGTCCTGGAGGAGCTGCAATTTCCTCCAGTTGGGAATATTGGGAAGACCAAAGCCATTGACTTTGGCCCACGCCACAAACTCTGTTCTCTGACCACTAATCCCACCCCCTCCCTGACCACTGTCTCAGGCTGACCAGACTGTTTGTAACCTCGGTGTCCTATTTGACCCAGAGCTGACCTTCTAACCTCATATTTTCTCCATCACAAAGACTCCTGACTTCCTCTTCCGTAATATCGTCCATCTCCGCCCCTGCCTCAGTCAGAACTCTGCTGCTCCTATCCTATCCTGCGCAAAGTCGTGCTCACTCATTAACCGTATGTACACTGACCTACATTGGCACCCAGTGCCCCATCGTCTCAAATTTAAAATTCCCAATTCCTCACTGCCTTCCTACTGCTGCCCTTTGATTCTTGTATCCGCCTTGACTAAGACCCTAGCTACCTTCAATGCCTCTCTTGGCATTCTCGAAGGGCTCATGGAGGCACTCAATGCTGTCGCTTTAAGAACAGCAACAGCAACTTCCCCATCCTCCTCTATCACTGACCTTCCCATTCACTGCATCCCATTATGGGCTAAGTTCACCAACCTCCTTCCTGTCCCACTCACCCAACCCACCACTGTCCACTGGGATTCTGCCAGTGGATCAACAATCACCAAACATCTCCGCATTTCTCTCCGGATTGTCCGCTCACTCGTGAACAAGACCCTTGCCATCCACGATCATATTGTGGATGATTGCATTGATATTATGGCCCAGACGGAAACTTAGCTCACAGTGAAGACACCTTGCCCCTTACTGAAGCCTCCCAGCCTGGCTATACGATCCACCATTTACCCCACCCAAAGCGCCGCAGAGACATTGTGGCCCTTATCACCAAATCACACCTTCGTCTCTCGAACTTCTTCTGTGGCACCTTCTGCTCCTTCCACCCCCTCACCTCCCCTTTAAAATCCCGAGTTTTCTACCCTTCTCCTTGTGTATGGTGTCCCCGACAGCAAACCCTGGGCAGTGCTTCAACAGGCTTTTGCAGCTCAAGGCCTCTGCCCTAAATTGTTGCTCCCTCTGTGCCTGTGTGCTTGTGCCACCAGCGCACAGGAGGCAGAATTTCCGCTCCAATATTGTTGGAGTCAGCAGTGCCACCCATTGGCTGAAGTCAGATGTTACAAATATATTATTTTCTCCATCAAAGTTCTTTTGAGCCACCACACGGCAGCAAAAATAAGCTGCTATCAAAGTTACGTCTAATGGGAAGAAAGAGAAATTTGTCTAGTAAAAAGGAGACAGAATGAGAAGAAAGCAAAAGAGAATGGGGGTAATGTTGACTTTGTGCCATCGTGTAAAACGGGCGATAGCGGGAACGACAGCCAGTTTACATCTCTCCCGATTTTTATTTCCATTGAAGTAAAATGGCAAAAATCAAAAGTTTCTGGGAGTTGGAGGCCTGCCTCTCAGACTCTCCTAGAAAACAACCCTTCCGCCTTCAAATGCGGGCCGTGGATCAGTTTTTGGTGGTCTGGGCTGTGGGCGTTAGAGTGTGGGCTTCTTGGGCTGCTCCTCCCACAAACCCCAGCTCTGCAGATGCCCGATTTTCACCCATATGGCGCAGATGCCTGCCTGCAAAATGCAAATTACAAACCTCCACCTGACCCCCAGATACTCTGATGCACCAGTGCAGAGGTTCCTAGCGGGCGCATCCACCATTTTTGCCGAGAGCAAAGGCCCATAACGTTTCAGGCCTTGTATGACAAGTTCTGAGAAAAACACCGAAAAACATTGGAAATGTGGTTGTTGGAAAATTGAGACGTTGCTGTTGTTGTTGACGTGTGTCATGCCTCTACCCTTCCTGCAGATGTGCATGGGGACAATGCCTTCTCATAACAACAACAACAACTTGCATTTATATAGCGCCTTTAAAATAGTAAAACTTTGCAAGGCGCTTCACCAGGAGCGTCATCAAACAAAATTTGACACTGAGTGACATAAGGAGATATTAGGGCAGGTCACCAAAAGCTTGGTCAAAGAGGTAGCCTTTAAGAGAGTTTTTAAAGGAGAAGAGAGGGCGGAGAGGCAGAGAGGGCTTATGGAAGGAATTCCAGAGCTTAGGGCCTTGGCAGCTGAAGGCATGGCCGTCAATGGTGGAGCAATTAAAATCAGGGAGGCGCAAGAGGCCAGAATTGGAGGAGCGCAGAGATCTCGGAGGGTTGTAGGGCTGGAGGAGGTTACAGAGATAAGGAGGGGCGAGGCCATGGAGGGATTTGAAAACATGGTGAACATTTTTTAATGGAGGCGTTGCCGGACCAGGAGCCAACGTAGGTCAGCGAGCACAGGAGTGATGGGTGAACGGGACTTGGTACAAGTTAGGACACAGGAAGCAGAGTTTTGGATGAGCTTAAGTTTATGGAGGTGGAAGATGGGAGGCTGGCCAAGAGAGCATTGGAATAGTCAAGTCTAGAGAGAACAAAGGCATGGATGAGGGTTTCAGCAGCAGATGCATGTCTGATCGGGACCGGTACCAGCTGCTTGTCACGGACGTATGTTTTTGCTGTATAACTACTGTGTCATATTCCGTCTTAAACTCCGATGTCAAGGGATTATACAAGAATGGATCAGGAAAAAAAAGGGAGGCTTTTAGCTGATACAAAGGACTAAAAACAGTGGAAGCCCCAGAGGAGTATAGAAAGTGCAGGGGGTACTTAAAGAAATTAGGAGAGTGAAGAGGGGGCATGAAAAAATATTGGCGGTAAAATAAAGGAAAATCCCAAGGTGTTTTATAAGTATATTAAGGGCAAGAGAATAACCAGGAAAGAGTAGGGCCCATTAGGGACCAAAGTGGCAATCTGTGTGTAGAGCCATAAGATGTAGGTGAGGTTTTAAATGAATATTTTGCATCTGTGTTCACTATGGAGAAGAACAATGTAGGCATAGAAATCAGGCAGGGGATTGTGATATACTTGAACAAGTTAGCATTGAGAGGGAGGAAGTACTAGCGGTTTTAGCGGGCATAAAAGTGGATAAATCCCCAGGCCCAGATGAGATGTATCCCAGGCTGCTGTGTGAGGCAAGGGAGGAGATTGCAGGGGCTCTGACACAAATTTTCAGAACCTCTCTGGCCACAGGGAGGTGCCAGAGGACTGGAAGACAGCTAATATAGTACCATTATTCAAGTAGGGAATTACAGGCCAGTGAGCCTAACATCAGTGGTAGGGAAATTATTGGAAAAAATTCTGAGGGACAGAATTAGTCTCCACTTGGAGAGGCAAGGATTAATCAAGGATAGTCAGCATGGCTTTGTCAGGGGGAGATCATGTCTAACCAATTTGATTGAATTTTTCGAGGGGTGATTAGGTGTGTGGATGAGGGTAGTGCAGTTGATGTAGTCTACATGGACTTCAGTAAGGCTTTTGACAAAGACCCGCTTAGTGGCAGGAGGCAGAGGTGATGGTCGAAGGTTGTGTTTGTAACTGGAAGCCTGTGTCCAGTGGTGTACTGCAGGGATCGGTGCTGGTCCCTTGCTGTTTGTAGTGTACATTAATGATTTAGATATGAATGTAGGAGGTATGATCAGTAAGTTCGCAGATGACACGAAAAATTGGTGGAGTGGTAAATAGCGAGGAGGGAAGCTCAGTCTACATGACGATACAGATGGGTTGTCAGATGGGCAGAACAGTGGCAAATGGAATTTAACCCTGAAAAGTGTGAGGTGATGCATTTTGGGAGGACTAACAAGCAAGGGAATACACAATGATGGTAGGGACCCTCGGAAGGACAGAGGGTCAGAGGGACCTTGGTGTGCATGTACAAAGATCCCTGAAGGCAGCAGGACAGGTAGATAAGGTGCTAATAAGGGCATATGGGATACTTGCCTTCATTAGCCGAGGCATAGAATATTATAAAAGCAGGGAGGTTATGATGAGCTTACAAAACGCTAGTTAGGCCACAACTGAATACTGTGTGCAGTTCTGGTCGCCACACTATAGGAAGGATGTGATTGCATTGGAGAGGGTGCAGAGAGATTCAGCAGATGTTACCTGGGCTGGAGCGTTCAAATAGGAAGAGAGATTGGACAGCTGGGGTTGTTACCTTAGAGCAGAGAAGGCTGAGGGGGGAACTGATTGAGGTGTACAAAATTATGAGGGGCATAGATAGGGTAGATAGAAGGGAACTTTCCCTTTAGTCGAGGGGTCAATAACCAGGGGGCATAGTTTTTCAAGGTAAGGGGCAGGAGGTATAGAGGGGAATTGAGGAAAAACTTTTTCACCCAGAGGTGGTTGAATCTGAACACACTGCCTGAAAGGGTTGGGTAGAGCAGGAACCCTCACAACATTCAGCAGCATTTAGATAAGCACTTGAAAGCCATAGTATACAAGGCTATGGGACCAAGTGCTAGAAAAATGGGATTAGAATAGATAGGGCCTTGATGGCCGACGCAGACACGATGGGCCGAAGGGCCTCTTTCTGTGCTGTATAACTCTATAACATTGATTAAACGCAATATACCCATCATATTGGTTTGCACTCGATCCTGAATATTTGAAAGACCAAGATAATCTATCTCTACAATGGTGCCCCCATAGCCCCAATTAACATACCCTATGTTATTGAAGAACTCCAGGCCAACAATTCAACAATGGCCACTGCCACCTTATCATTTCCCTAATTCTGGGAAAGACAGGAGAGGAATTACAATTGCGGACCAGTCAGGTCATCTTCAACTAAAGTGATCTGTCAGGAATGCTCTGTACAACTCATTGCTGAAGGTGGAAGACAACCAAAAGGAAGAAAGTCTTAAAGGGAAATGCCCAGAAACAGAGCAAAATCATGGGCCAACTAACAGATCGGTCATAATTCAGACTCACCAAGGAGTTCACAATGATGTTCGTTATGAATTGGTACCGGTACTGATATTCCTCTCAGAGATAACCTTTCCATCAGGGCTATGTCAGCCGGCCCACTACATTATACAGTGCAACGCAGTGGAGGTCGGGATTTAGACCAAGCTTGGCCCCCACAACCTCACAAGACAGCCCATAAAATACAACAAAGGGACGTAGGAGAATGGATTGGAATCGTGGCTACTGCAGGCACTTCAGCATGGAATAGGTATATATTGAATCAATATGGGAATAATAACATGAATCGATGCGGGAAAAACTGAAGGGTAATTTTCAGAGGCGTGAATAAGTGGAATAAAGATCTGATATATGAGACCCAACAGGAACAGTGTCAACAGCCCAAACTAACAAAAGGCGTGGAGTGAGTAATGGCAGGGGTAAATGACATTATCAATGGAACTAATCCAGAGTATAAAGACCAAAATGTATCCACAGCCATCACCTCCAGCATGTATGGGAGTTTTGTTTTGCATCAGATACAGCAGTATTAAAACGATATTGAGAATAACAAGATACCAAAATAGGTTACTGACAATACATTTACAGGAATGGTAACAAGGTGGACTATGACCTATGTAAGGCTAGAAGGTATGGACGGCAAAAACCTTGTAATACTACATTGGAAGAAGGTTCTTCCACTGTTGATAACATTGCCCTCAAATATGGGGCAGGCCGATGGAAGTATTTAGCATACAGTCAGTAGGTACACTTGAGGGGAAAACCTTTAAAGGACTCACCACCTTCCCCAAACACCTGGCAAAGGGACGTGAAGGAGAATGGAATTGGGGGAACTGACTTGCTGTAGACTGGTGGCAGGAACCTGGATCTGTCGGTGTGACATACTCCAGAGAAATATGTCAACCTGTGTGTTCACCTTGGGAGATGAGGACCCCGAGTGCCTGGTAAGAGTTATCAAGAGGTGGGCGGGTAACCAAGCGGCCTATCAAAACCGAGGTTGATAGCGATACTGTATAACCACTAGTGACATCACGTTCAGGCATGGTACTACCGTCTGCCCTATCACAAATCCCCCTTCTTTCTCACCCTCACAGAAAATACTCAGACTGGGGAACATACTCTCATGCTGACTTGTGGCAGAGATTCACGTTAATCTCACACTGTGGGAGGAGGCATTGCAAACAATAGCACCCTTTGGCCACACTGTTCCTCCGTTGTCATTGAATCTTAAATCCATACTGGCACAGTCACACTCCCTCACATTCACCACCTGTTTAAATGAAACAAGCTTATAGAACAAAAGATGCAAATGATAGGGGATCATGAATGTGGCAAACCATTTACAATATAGGTCAGCACCCAAGGAATGGAATAATATCCATGGGGGAAAAATTGGTGATTGCAAGCAAAGCAGTCAGTGTCACCACCAACTGCTTATAACGCCGCTCAAAATGGCGCAGTGCTAACCGACCTAAATTGGTGTGGGGGCATGAGGTAGGTGGCGCAGCTCTAATCTTAGGTGCAACGCCGTCCTGGTGGCGTTGCACGAGGGATCCAGGATCAATTTGTAGTTCTGGTGCGGCGTTGCTGCTTCCCTGAGCTCTGTGTGCGAGGGCTGTTGAAGCTCACAATGCATTGTTGGGCAGTGAGGACTCTGAAATTTAAAGGGGCCAATGCACATTGAAGCAAGACAAAATAAATTGCACTGATTCAATACATTTTTCAGCCCATTCCATCTTTATACAAATATTCAATATTTAAAAGAATTTTCCAAACGTGATTTATTCACTCTTAAAGCTGAATTACCTTCCAAAACTGAACAAATGGGCAAACTGCCTCAGCTCTAACACAAGTGGCTCAGCAAGCCAGGGAAGGGGCACCAGCCTGATTCCTGGATGGCTGGACTGTCGTATGAGGAAGATTGGGTCGACTAGGCCTGTATTCACTAGAGTTTAGAAGAATGAGAGGGATCTCATTGAAACGTATAAAATTCTGACAGTCGGCGTGTGATGTCAACACGCTGCCATTGTTTTTTTAAACAGGGCGCAAAGGGGCCCACGAAGATGGCGGCCACCACGGGACCGCCTCCAGCTGGCGCAAGAGCGGCAGGTGCCATTTTTCCGAGAATCGCTGGCACTAACAGCTGGCGGTAAGTATATGAATTTCTTGCCCCAGGAGTTTTGTTACTAGCCCAGATAATTGTCCTCATTATTATGATTGGAACATTGTGTCGATTCAAAGTTAATTAAGAGACTGTCACAGAAAACTCAGAACTTGCCGTTGACCCGCTTTAATTAGGTGAGGGGTCAGGAAATAGTTCCTTCACCCTCAATGACAGGACTGGAAAAATTAGCATTTTACATATTTTTCTAGTGTCTAAAACTTATGTTCTGATTAGGTGTTTTATAACATAAAAACAACTCACTTTTGGGTTAGGCTTCGAACACAAATAACCATCTCATGCTTATAGGAATAAAATTAAACATTACATATAAACAGCTAAAAAGACAGAAATGGACAAATTAAACTACCCAGAAGGCAGAGCGATATAGCTAACAAAGGATGCTTCTGAAACTTGATTATACAGCAGTCTGTTTCAAGGATAAACAGCAAGAGTTTGGACACTGATAAGGCAGGAGGAGGGTCGGGAGCGGGAGTGGTGGGTCGGCAATCGGGGAGGGGAGAGAGGATCGGGAGGGGTCGGCAATCGGGAGGGGGACAGAAGATCGGTAGGCAGGAGAGAGGATCGGGAGGGGGAGAGAGGATCGGCAGGCGATGGGGGGTGGTCGGGGGTTGGGGAGGTCGGGGATCGGCAGGCAAGCAAGGATTGCGGCGGGGAGTTTGGGGGAAGTTGGCCAGGGATCGGAGGGTGACGGAGGATAGGCAGGTAGATAGGATCAGCAGGCCTCATCGTCGTTTGGGTGGTGGGGGAGGTCTGGGGTGATCAGAGGCCTCATGGGGGTGGTCTCCGATTGCGGGGGGTGGGTATGGTAGAGACCCTGGATCCAGGAGGTAGGTATACAGCCACTTACCACCTGGATGCAGCAAGTCACTGCCTCTGTATAACTGCCGGTTTCACACGAATTGTGTGAAACCCGTCCACATACAGTTACACTCAAAATCTCATTATAATATTGAAATTGAGGTTATGCACTCTAGTGCTCCTACAAAGTGTTCCCCCAGTGGCTGCAGTATGGGAGGTGGAAGGCTGCTGTGGCACAGTTGAGGTGCTTGTGGTCAGCGTGGAGAGTTCAGGCCTGAGAGGGCCTGGCTGCTGACTGCAATAACTCAGCGTTTGCTGGGACAGTATGTCCTGGCTGGCTTCCCGACACCAAAGCATTGGTTGAGGAGGAATGCGAGAGTACAGCATTATGTCATCCTGAGAGATAGCAACATGTTTCCCTTTCCACCGAAAGACTGCCTCTCCCACTGATCTGCGGGGAGCAGATTGTAGGACTGTGACCCTATGGAAGCCCCTATCTATTCTGTCTCCCAGCTGGTCCAAGGTGGAGAAGATGGTGAAGCCCCGATCCTGCATGACACAGATGAGTTTTCCTGTAAAATGCTATTACTGGTGTCACACATGTGGGTATGGAGGGCCCAGTTTCAGCCTCCATTGAGGTGACCACACACTCCATGTTAGAGTGTTGATGCCATGGGCCAGAATCCCACACAAGTCGATAGTGGACTCTCCGCAATCTCCGACATGTAACGGAAGGTCCCTGGCAGGCAGTCCAAGGTATTGACCAATTGCTGCTGCATAGAAAGCATCTTTCTTTTAAAGGCTGGGTCCCTTAAGTCTACATCACTGTCCTCTTCAACAGAGCTAGGATTCAAGTTGAGCTTCGGTGAGCTGTTTACTGGTGCTGATTTCTGTACTGCTGCTGAGAAGGGTGAGAATGAGTGATAGAGCATCTCTGGGAGGGTTCTCCGCTGCAGGTCTATGCTCCTCCAACTCCTGAGACATGTGATTGGCCTAAATAAAGGAAAGAGGGACAAGGGTTAAGATGTAGGGCTAAAAATTTGTTTGCCCCTGTATACGGGCGTGGGCATCACGAAGCGAGATCATACCGCGCCCGTTCAAAGTAATGCGGGCAGCACGCAAATTTCATGTTGCCTGCTCATTTGAATGATTGTGGCGTACAGCCCAGTGCTGAACACGTTGCTGAGTGGCTGCACGCTCAGCAGGGGGTCCAAGTTTGTGCGAGGATAGCACCAATTAAAGCTAGGCTGCATTTCTTAAAGCCAGCCTGCACCTTTTAAAGGGGAGGTGCATTCTGGCTTGCAGCAGGTGATTCAACTGGCTGGGGAACAGAGAGTGGAGTAGGAAGAGTACAATGCACCACAGATGAGAGAGTGTGCTCCCAGGTTCTCGGATGCTGCACTGGAGGCCCTTGGCGCAAGAGGGTGGAACAGGAGGATCATGGTCATTTTTCCATAGGGGGGCCAGGAGGCCCCTCCAGGCAAATGTAGGTAAAGGCAATGGGAGCAGATAGCCGTCGTGGTAAATGGCCAGCAGTGTAGCCCCCGAGATCTGGATGCAGTGCTGCCAGAAGTTCAATGACCTCACACGAATGGTCAAGGTCAGTGAATTGATCTTCAAATGCATATCCTTACAACTGAACCACTAGCCTCTGACACTGCTCAATTTACCACACCCCCTTCTGTCACCTACCAATAATCTCTATCAGTCATGACACATACCTCACATTCATAGCTTCACCTCAGCCTCACACACTTAGCACTGCTGCAACCCTCACACCCACATCTCACAGCTTGCACACACTGCCAGCTATTCAGCCATGACAAGCACATCACCCAATCACATTGCATCACATTCACTGACACACTTCCCTCTCTCTTGAAGGACAAGGTGGCTCATAAGTGTAGGTGGCAGGGGATACCTGCAGGGAGACAGGCACACCTGCTTAACCTAACCCTAAGGAGGAGACGGTACTGGAGATCACTGGAGCGGCCATTGCTGAGTCCGGGTGAGCGCGCAGCCAAAACAGTATCCTCATACCTAATCCTCCTTCTGAAATTCCACTGATCCTCGCTGAGATTGAGGAAAGGAGAATTGCTCCCTGATGTCTCTGGGTGGATATGGCCTCCTGCTGAGAGCCCTTCTCTCCCTCCTCCTCCCCCCCGCCCTCCTCCTCCCTCTGAGCAGCTTGTCCTCCTTTGTGTCGCCGGGTGCTCATTCTCCGCAGGCCAAGGGGGATACAAACTACTGCACCCATGTCTGGGAGCAACTGGTCTGAGCAGAAGCCTTGAAGTGACCTGCCAACACCACTCGCTGGAGACTTCAGCAACTTCAAATAAGACACCAAACCAAGAAACACCTCTACAAACTCACCAAGAGCCAGTAGAAATCAATCAGCAACTAACCTGAGAGCAGGTGATGATCCCTTTAAATAGCACTGGTGGGGGGGTCCTTCCTGCTGCTGAATGCAAGTTTAGCTGTGTGAGGTTAAGAGAGGACGTTCGCTCCAGTGTTGATGTCAAAAATAGCATTGCTGACGGAAAATCAGCGCTGTCATGGTCTACGTACTCGACATACGTTTGGCTCATGCTCCCAGCGCTCGCGCTAACGACCTACCCAAAATGGTATCTGGCGCGGCCCACACTGGAAGTGTGCGCTCGCTACTCGGACGCCATTTTGGACCTGAAGGGTTTCAAGCTGTATGAGGCAGCTTAGCATAGAGTTCATGACAGCAGGAAGAAGCAGCTAGTGTGGCCAAGAGGGGGAAGTAATTGTGAGGGCAGTAGCAGGTTTTGAGAGTGAATGCAAGCAGAAGGAGGTGCAATGCAATGTCCTGCTCTGATTTGAGAAGAGACTTGGGAAGCAAAGAATTGATAGTGCTAGGGCTAAAGTAGGGTGGTACAGGGGTGTGCAGAGCGTAAGTGAGATATGAAGGCGATTCTTACCTTGGCAGTCCTCGTAAGGTCATTAAATTTATTCATGCACTACAGACAGGTCCTGGGAACATTTCTTGGAGGATTTACATGTTCTGACACTTTTTTCCATTGCTGCCAAGACATTTGCCCGGGCACTTGTCACCCATTGGAGGGGAAGAGGACTTCCTTCCTGCTGCTGACTTGGTCTGTGAGCACCTCCAGTGCATCAGAAAATCTTGTGGCTGTGGTTGAAGCCCGCTGCTCCACCACAATGTTGTCCGCTATTCACCATCGAAAAGCGCACCTTCCCCTTTAAGGTGCTGCAGCCTGTCTTTAAGTAGCGGCCAACGTGCAAATTTCCTGCTTTCCCAATTGGTGAGCTGCCTATAGTGAGCGTGATTAAACATAGAAACATAGAAACATAGAATCTAGGAGCAGGAGTAGGCCATTCGGCCCGTCGAGCCTGCACCACCATTCAATACGATCATGGCTGATCATTCAAATCCAGTACCCTGTCCCTGCTTTAATCCCCACAGTACACATTTCCCACCCGACCCCCGTAACCCCACGTATTTAATTCCCCTAACATATCCCATCCTATCCCCATAAACCCACATATTTAATCCCCCCCTAACACTAAGGGTCAATTTATCATAGCCAAATCAACCTAACCCGCACATTTTTGGACATTAGTGTTAGCAGCTCAACTGCATTTAAATTAGGCCCGGCCACGAAAACATCACCGGCGTCCTCCCCACCCCCTGCCAAATCCATCAGGGTGGGCAGAGCACACAACCCTGCCCACTGCCCACCCAATGTATGCCACATATGAAAATCACCTCAGTGTACCATATTACAATCTAAAACAATACAATGAACTACAATTTTAAATCAAAGTTAAAGTTCTGACATACTCTTATTTTAGGAATGCCTAGAAAAATAGCAGACTTCCGTGTGAATTTATAAATTGTTGATAGCTTTCTTTCTCGATGCTGTCACCGAGTGCTGTATGTATATAGAAGTGAGAAGTCGCACAACACCAGGTTATAGTCCAACAGTTTTATTTGAAATCACAAGCTTTCGGAGCTGCTGCCCCTTCGTCAGGTGAAGACTTCTCCTGACGAAGGGGCAACAGCTCCGAAAGCTTGTGATTTCAAATAAAACTGTTGGACTATAACCTGGTGTTGTGCGACTTCTCACTTTTGTCCACCCCAGTCCAACATCGGCATCTCCGCATCATGAATAATAGAAGATTATCTACTGTTCAAAGTCTTCCCCTGTTTTAATAAGTAACTTGCTAGCCAGTTTCTCGACTTTTTAAAATGTTGTTGGTCTGATTCACATGCAGGCTTCTGCTTACTGTTTCTTCGAAGCTGGACCAGCAACATTAGTTATCGCAAACAGCTCCCCTATTGCACTGGTTCAAAAAGCAGTGATGGTTGTAGCTTGAAGCCAGTTTTGGGAAGGTTCTGAGGTCAAACTCCCAGCTATTGATAATCCAGCTGCTCTCAGATTGCAAGAGCTTGTTCCTACTAATTAAATCTATTCATTGCTTTCAATTTGTGTGAATAAGAACAGTCCATATTGCCCAGTGCTGTTCATAAGGCTATTAAACCTAATCCATGTCGAAGTTTTGAAAATAAGTGTTGCAGCCCCACCCACATTTGTTGTCAATATGAACTTTCACAGATGAAACTGAGAACTGCATTAATTCGGTATTTAAAGAATGAATTGGAAAAATGTGAATCAGACAGGAACAACGTTTGGAGCCAAAGTTTTCCTCCAATCATTTAGTTTTGGTGAAAGTCCACTGTTAAAACGAGTCACATGAACTTTCATTTACATAAGAAAAAACAAAATGTGTTGCAATCATCAGGATTTTGTCTGAAGCAGTCCTTAACCGAGAAGTTGGAGACAGCGTTTAAGGTAATCTTGTTATATCATTTTAGTAAGCAACCCTGGGAGGATTTTCAAATTCCTGGTCATTTGTTTAATGATGGTAAAATAGGCGTTAGATATCCGAATTTTGCCGGGAGATATCTTGCACCTGATGTCCACCGAAAGTGTGCTCGATGTCATATTGAACGGGCGTGCTTCAGTCATCCAGTGTGCCTTGCCCAAAATCGCGAGCAGCTAATAAATGTGTAAATGAGGGTCCTGTGGCTGTTTAAGCTATTTTCAAATTCCTCAACGCTGGATTCACCCCTTCTGAGACATGACCACAAATCCTGGGTGGGAACAATTGGGAGGGACGCTGTACCTGTATTATTTAAAGGACTTCTCAGCTGCAAATAGGCAATTAGCTGGGGTTTTTTTTCGACTGCTTGTGGGCTGTTTAACTTATTCCTGATGTGGAGATGCCGGCGTTGGACTGGGGTGGACAAAAATGAGAAGTCGCACAACACCAGGTTATAGTCCAACAGATTTATTTAATTTTACAAGCTTTCGGAGCGGTTCGCTCCTTCCTCAGGTAGGGTAGCAGTGAGAGAATCCTTGCTAAGGCCATCCCCACGCCTCCACTACTCGCCTTCAAGCAGCCGCCTAACCTCAAAAGTACCATCGTTCGCAGCAGATTACCCATCTTTCAGGAGAACAGCAACCACGACACCACACAACCCTGCCACGGCAACCTCTGCAAGACATGCCAAATCATGGACACAGATACCATCATCACACGTGAGGACACTACCCCACCAGGTACACGTACATACTCATGTGACTCGGCCAACGTTGTCTACCTGATACGTTGCAGTAAATGATGCTCCAGAGCATGGTACATCGGCGAGACCATGCAGACACTGAGACAACGTATGAACGGACACCGCGCAACAATCGCCAGGCAGGAGGGTTGCCTCCCAGTCGGGGAACACTTCAGCAGCCAGGGGCATTCAGCCTCGGATCTGCGGGTAAGCGTTCTCCAAGGCGGCCTTCGGGATACACGACAGCGCAAAATCATAGAGCAGAAACTGATAGCCAAGTTCCGCACTCATGAGGATGGCCTCAATCGCGATATCGGTTTCATGTCACGATACAGAACGTGACTTGACATCACGGCCGGTCTTTCCAGGTGTTTTTTTTTAAAAAGACTAACACAAGAACCAACACAAATTGACAGGATATGCAGCCAGCAGGTGTTTTGACACGTTGGACCCCCTGGGACACATCTCATTGTCTTGGCTGTGCTCTTAGTGTGTCTTTGATGTAGGGAAAGATTTGAATAGATTTTCTCTGTGTTTATATTGTGAATTCTGGGAGATTCTCTCACTGCTACCCTACCTGAGGAAGGAGCGAACCGCTCCGAAAGCTTGTAAAATTAAATAAATCTGTTGGACTATAACCTGGTGTTGTGCGACTTCTCATTTTTAACTTATTCCTGGATGTGTTGTCTGCTGTGGTTTGGGGTAATTTTGACTTTGGGTAATAGTGTAAAACGGGCGATAACGGAGCAGCCGCCCGTTGTACATCTCTCTCGATTTTAAATTCATGAAATTAATTGTAGTGGTTATGTAGTGTAGTGCTTATGTTACTGGATTGGTAATCCAGAGGCCTGGACTAATAATCCGGAGACCATGGGTTGAAATACCATCATGGCAGTTTGTAAATTTGAAATCAGTTAAAAAAAAACAATTAAATAAACCTGGAATAAAAAGCTAGTATCATTAATGGTGGCCATGAAACTATCGGATTGTCATAAAAACCCAACTGGTTCACTAATGCCCTTTAAGGAAGGAAACCTGCTGTCCTTACCCAGTCTGGCCGATAAGTCACTCCAGACCCACTGCAATGTGGTTGACACTTAACTGCCCGAAATTGACTGGCAAGTCACTCCGTTGTAACTAGCAGAATAGATGAGGGGGAACCAGTGGATGTGGTGTATTTGGATTTTCAGAAGGCATTCGATAAGGTGCTACACAAGAGGTTATTAAACAAAATTAGGGCTCATGGGATTGGGGGTAATATACTAGCATGGATTGAGGATTGGTTAACGGACAGAAAGCAGAGAGTAGGAATAAACGGGTCATTTTCGGGTTGGCATGCTGTAACTAGTGGGATACCGCAAGGATCAGTGCTTGGACCTCATCTATTCACAATCTTTATCAATGATTTGGATGAGGGGACCAAATGTAATATATCCAAGTTTGCTGATGATACAAAGCTAGGTGGGAATGTAAGATTTGAGGAGGGTGCAAAGAGGCTTCAAGGGGATATAGACAGGCGAAGTGAGTGGGCAAGAACATAGCAAATGGAATATAATGTGGAGAAATGTGAAGTTATCCACTTTGGCAGGAAAAATAGAAAAGCAGAGTATTTTTTAAATGGTGAGAGATTGGGAAATGTTGGTGCTCAGCGGGACCTGGGTGTCCTTGTACACAAATCACTGAAAGTTAACATGCAGGTACAGCAAGCAACTGGAAAGCAAATAGTATTTTGGTCTTTATTACAAGAGGGTTTGAGTATAAGATTAAAGACGTCTCACTGCAATTATACAAAATGAAAGAAAGACTTGCATTTATATAGCGCCTTTCATGACCACCGGACGTCTCAAAGCGCTTTACAGCCAATGAAGTACTTTTGGAGTGTAGTCACGGTTATAATGTGTAATATAGGGCCCTGGTGAGACCACACCTGGAGTATTGTGTACAGTTTTGGTCTCCTTACCTAAGGAAGGATATACTTGCCATCGAGGGAATTCAACGAAGGTTCACCAGACTGATTCCTGGCATGGGGGCGATTGTCCGACCAGGAGAGATTGAGTAGACTCGGCCTATATTCCCTAGAGTTTAAAAGAATGAGAGGTGATGTCATTGAAACATACAAAATTCTTACAGGGCTTGACAGGGTAGATGCAGAGAGGATGTTTCTCCTGGCTGGGGAGTCTAGAATCAGAGGTCACAGTCTCACAATAAGATGTCGGCCATTTAGGACTGAGATGAGGAGATATTTCTTCATTCAGAGGGTGCTGAATCTTTGGAATTCTCTACCACAGAGGGATGTGGATACGCAGTCAGTGAGTATATTCAAGACAGAGATCGATAGATTTTTGGATATTAAGCGAATCAAGGGATATGGGGATAGAGCAGGAAAGTGGAGTTGAGGGTGAAGAACAGCCATGATCTTATTGAATGGCGGAGCAGGCTCGAGGGGCCGAATGGCCTACTCCTGCTCCTATTTCTTATGTTCTTGTGTAACAAACCGCTACAAATAAGAATAAAAATAAAACTGGATGGAACATGCGGCTTTGACCTGGGCTTCAGATTCGGATACGACAAAGGCCATTCGACCCTGCAAAGTCCTCCTCACTATGGGGACTTGTGCCAAAGTTGGGAGAGCTGTCCCAACTAGTCAAGCAACATCCCGACACAGTCATATTAACAATCGTAGCTATCAGCTAATGTCCCAGACTCTACCATCAACAAGAGCGACTCGGTTGTACTGCCACTGACCAAGCTGGCCGAGTCCTGAAGGACGTAGCTTATGGCAGTTGGCGAGAGAACCAACACGAGCGGAAAAACCTATTTGACCTCGTCCTCACCAATCTACCTATTGCAGCTGCATCTATCTATGACAGTTTTGGTAGGAGTGACCACCGTACAGTCCTGTCTTCACATGAGGGAACCCTCCATCATGTGTGGCACTACCACCATGCTAAATGGGATAGATTATGAACAGATCTAGCAGCTCAAAAGTGGACATCGATGAGGCACCGTGAGCCATCAGCAGCAGAATTGAATTCCATCACAATCTGTAACCACATGGCCCGGCATGTCCCTCACTCCACTATTACCATCTAGCTAGGTGATCAACTCTGGCTCAATGAGGAGTGTAGAAGAGCATGCCAGGAGGTGTACCTGAAAATAAGGTGCTAACTTGGTGAAGCTACAACACAGGACTACATGCATGCTAAACAATGGAAGCAGCATGCTAGAGACAGATCTAAGCAATCCCACAACCAATGAATTAAATCAAAGCTCTGCAGTTCTGCCACATCCAGGCATGAATGGTTGTGGTCAATTAAAGAACTAACAGGTGGAGTCTCCATGAACATCCCCATCCTCAACAATGGTGGAATCCAGCACGTGAGTGCAAAAGACAAGGCTGAAGCATTCGCAACCATCTTCAGCCAGAAGTGCCGAGTGGATGATTCATCTCAGCCTTCTCATGAAATCGCCACCATCACAGATGCCAGTCTTCAGCCAATTCAATTCACTCCACGTGAGTTCACAAAATGGCTGAGCACACTGGATATAGCAAAAGTTATTAGCCCCGGCAACATCCCGGCTGTAGTGGTGAAGACCTGTGCCCCAGAACCAGCTGCACCTCGAGCCAAGCTGTTCCTGTACAGCTACAACACTGGCATCTACTCAACAAAGTGGAAGATTGCCCAGGTATGCCCTGTCCACAAAAAGCAGGACAAATCCAATCCAGCCAATTACCGTTCTAACAACTCATAGGAATACAGGAACAGGAGGCGGCCATTCAGCCCCTCGAACCTGCTCTGCCATTCAATGCGATCATGGCTGACCTGTGACCTAACTCCGTATACCTGCCTTTGGCCCATATCCCTTAATACCTTTGGTTAACAGAAAGCTATCAATCTCCGATTTAAAATTAACAATTGATCAATTGCCATTTGCAGAAGAGAGTTCCAAACTTCTACCACCCTTTGTGTGTAAAAGTGTTTCCTAATTTCACTCCTGAAAGTTATGGTTCTAATTTTTAAACTATGCCCCCTAGTCCTAGAATCCCCAACCAGTGGAAATAATTTCTCTTTATCTACCCTATCTGTTCCCCTTAATATCTTGAAAACTTTGATCAGATCATCCCTTAACCTTCTAAATTCTAGGGAATACAACCCTAATTTGTGTAATCTTGTAACTTAACCCTTGAAGTCCGGGTATCATTCTGGTAAACCTACGCTGCACTCCCTCCAAGGCCAATATATCCGTCCTAAGGTGTGGTGCCCAGAACTGCTCACAGTACTCCAGGTGTGGTCGAACCAGAGTTTTGTATAGCTGCAGCATAACTTCTACCCCCTTGTACTCTACTCTAGTCCTCCAGATATAAAGGCCAGCATCCCATTAGCCTTTTTGATTATTTTCTCTACCTGTTCATGACATTTTAATGATCTATGTACCTGAACCCCCAAGTCTCTTTGGACCTCCACTGCTTTTAGCCTTTCACCATTTAGAAACTACCCTGTTCTATCCTTTTTAGGTCCAAAGTGGATGACCTTCCATTTGCCTACATTGAAATCCATTTGCCACAGTTTTGCCCATTCCCTTAATCTGTCGATATCCCTTTGCAATTTCATGCCTACAATTCCACCTATCTTTTTGTCATCGGCAAATTTGGAGATATGACTTTCTATGCCATCATCGAAGTCGTGAATAAATACTGTGAATAGTTGAGGCCCCAACACAGATCCCTGCGGGACACCACTAGTCACATCCTGCCAATTTGAGTACCGACCCATTATCCCTACTGCCTGTCTACTGCCGCTCAGCCAATTTCCTCACCAGGTCAATAATTTGCCCTCAATTCCGCGAGATTCTACATTAGTTAACAGTCTCTTATGTGGGACTTTATCAAATGCCTTCTGGAAGTCCGTATAAATAACATCCATAGACATTCCCCTGTCCACTGCTTTAGTCACCTCTTCAAAACATTCAATCAGGTTTGTCATGCATGACCTACCTTTCACAAATCCATGCTGGCTCTCTCTGATCAACTGAAAATTTTCGAGGTGTTCAGTCACCCTATCCTTAATTATAGACTCTAGCAATTTCCCGACAACAGATGTTAGGCTAACTGGTCTATAATTCCCTGGTTTCCCTCTCTCACCATTTTTAAATAGCGGAGTGACATGCGCAATTTTGCAATCTAAAGGAATGGTTCCTGAATCGAGAGAACTTTAGAAGATTATAGTTAGGGCATCTGCAATGTACTCACCTACTTCCTTTAAAACCCTGGGATGGAAACCATCTGGTCCTGGGGATTTGTCACTCTTTAGTGCCATTATTTTCTTCATTACTGTTATTTTACTTACATTAATTTTATTGAGTCCCTGTCCCTGATTTAGATTCCTTGGGATTTCTGGCATGCTATCCTCTTCCTCTACTGTAAATACTGACGCAAAGTAATTATTCAACATCTCTGCCATTCCTCATTATCCTTGATAATATCACCGCTTGCAGTTTTTAAGGGGTCAACATTGCTCCTGACTACCCTCTTTTTCCCTAATATAATTGTAAAAACATTTTGTGCTGAGTTTGATATCCCTTGCAAGTTTCCTTTCCTACTCCCTTTTTGTAGCTCTTACTATCTGTTTTGTGACCCTTTGCTGTTCTTTGTATCTTTCCCATTCGCTACGATCTGTGCTATTTTTTGCATTTTTGGATGCTTTTTCTTTTAGTTTTATGCTATCCCTTCCCTCTTTACTCGTCCATGGCTGGTCTTTTTGAACATCTCCCACTGATCTTCTGTCATTTTACCCATTAACAGATTTGCCCAGTTTACTGTGGACAGTCTCTTTGAAGTTGGCCTTACCCAAATCTAGAATCTTAGTAGCTGTTTCGTTTTCTCCCTTTCAAACGCTACGTTGATCTCGATCATGTTATGATCGCTATTGGATAAATGTTCACACACAGTTAGGCTGTTAACTAAATCTGGCTCATTACTCATTACTAAATCTAATATGGCATGCCCCCTTGTTGCCTGTAGAACATATTGTTGTAGAAAACTATCTCAGATACACTCAAGAAATTCACTACCTTTCTGACAGGTGCTAGTCTGCTTATCCTAATCTATATGAAAGTTAAAATCCCCCATTAAAACCACACTGCCTTTACTACACGCTTGTCTAATCAATGCATTAATACAATCTAGCACTTCACAGCTGCTGCCAGGGGGCCTATACACAACTCCCACTACAGTCTTAAATCCTTTCCTATTTCTTGATTCTACCCATAAAGTCTCTATTGCCTGCTTACCTCTCATTATATCCTCTCTTATTATTGAAGTGATTTCATCCTCAATCACTAAGGCTACTCCTCCCACTTTGCCATTTTCCCGATCTTGCCTGTAGACCTTATAACCTGGTATTTTTAGTTCCCAGTCCTGAACGTCTTGCAGCCATGTCTCAGTATCCCAGTCCTGACCGTCTTACAGCCATGTCTCAGCTCACTCTCAATCATCAGCAAAGTGATGGAAGGTGTTATCGCCAGTGCTATCAAGCGGCACTTACTCACCAATAACCTGCTCACCGATGCTCAGTTTGGGTTCCGCCAGGACCACGTAGCTGTAGACCTCATTACCGCCTTGGTCCGAACATTGACAAAAGAGCTGAATTCCAGAGGTGAGGTGAGAGTGATGGCCCTTGACATCAAGGCAATATTTGACTGAGTGTGGCACCAAGGAGCCCTAGTAAAACTGAAGTCAGTGGGATCAGGGGTAAACTCGCTACTGGCAGGAATCATACCTAGCACAAAGGAAGATGGTTATGATTGTTGGAGGCCAATCATCTCAGGCCCAGGACATCGCTGCAGGAGTTCCTCAGGGCAGTGTCCTAGGCCCAACCATCTTCAGCTGCTTCATTAATTACCTTACCTCCATCATAGGGTCAGAAGAGGGATGTTCGCTGATGTTCAGTTCCATTCGCAATTCCTCAGATAATGAAGCAGTCCGTGCCCGCATGCAGCAAGACCTGGACAACATCCAGGTTTGGGCTGATAAATGGCAAGTAACATTTGTGCCACATAAGTGCCAGGCAATGACCATCTCCAACAAGAGAGGGTCTAACCACCTCCCTTTGACATTCAATGGCAATACCATCGTCGAATCCCCCACCATCAACATCCTGAGGGGTTGCCATTGACCAGACACTTAACTGGATCAGCCACATAAATACTTTGGCTGTAAGAGCAGGTCAGAGGCTGGGTATTCTGTGGCGAGTGAGCACCTCCTGACTCCGCAAAGCTTTTCCACCACCTACAAGGCACAAGTCAGGAGTGCAATGGAATAATCTCCACTTGCCTCGATGAGTGCAGCTCTGTCAACACTCAAGAATGCCATCCAGGATAAAGCAATCTGCTTGATCTGAACCCCATCCACCACCTTAAACATTCACCGTCTCCACCACCGGTGCAACGTGGCTGCAGTGTGTACCATCTACAAGATGCACTGCAGCAACTCGCCAAGGTTCCTTCGACAGCACCTCCCAAACCCGCGACCACTACCACCTAGAAGGACAAGGGCAGCAGGCGCATGGGAGCACCACCACCTCCAAGTTCCCCTCCAAGTCACACACCATCCTGACTTGGACATATATAGCTGTTCCTTCATCGTCGCTGGGTCAAAATCATGGACCTCCCTACCTAACAGCACAGTGGGAGTACCTTCACCAGACGGACTGCAGCGGTTCAAGAAGGTGGCTAACCACCACCTTATCAAGGGCAATTAGGGATGGGCAATAAATGCTGGTCTTGCCAGCGACGCCCACATTCCATGAATGAATAAATTAATTAATTTTTTTAAATAATCGGACGGCTGATCCGATATCGCTCGTTTGACACTGTCGCCCAAAGTCAAAATTACCCCCGTTGTGTGTAAAAATTATGGTAAATTATTTTTTTGGAGCTGGGACAATTTTTGCTCAGGGTTTCTGCACAAACTTTCTCTGATAACATGGGTGTCCTGCTTAGCTTGCCATTGTTGCTGGAAGACCAGGAAGAAGAATAGCAGCAAGCAAGATTGGAGAGACCTAGAGCTGTGGAGAGAAGAGGGTGAAGGATGGGAGGGTGCAAGAGGGCTTACACTACACGAGTTAACAGGACCAGAACTTTGTACCTCCAGTTAAATAAGGAACTGTGTATCCGGCAGCTCCGCTTCACCAGGGAGGCGATTACAGAGCAGCAACTGCAGCCCAGCACCACGTCACACATTCGATGCCTCAGGCTGCAACATGAATTTGCAGTGCATTCCTGAAACAAGCAGGTTACGGATGCGCTTTTCGCCAAAGCAAACGACTTCATCTCCTTTCCTATGGAGGCAGCAAAGTAGGAAAACAGGACTCTGGCATTTGACAGAATCACAGGTTTCCTCCAGGTGCAGGGTATAATTAACTATATAACTTTGTGAGCTCCTTTTCAAGACCCTGGAGTATACATGAACAGGAAGGGCTTCCATTCACTGAACATACAGCTGGAGTGCAATGACAGGCAGCGCATCATGCAGATCTCTGCCCAATTTCCAGGCAGCTGTCCTGATGCCTTTATCCTGAACCAGTCTCAATCCCCGCTCTCTTCCAACCAGACCATTGGTCAAGCTGACTACTTGCGGACAAGGTTTATCCCATGGACACGTGGCTCATGACAGCTGTCAGGAACCTGAGCACAGAAGCAGAGGAGTGATAGAATCAGAGCAGCGTTCCCACCAGAGCTCTGATTTTTATTAAAATTCTTTTATGGGATGTGGGCGTCGCTGGCAAGGCCAGCATTTATTGCCAACCCCTAATTGCCCTTGAGAAGGTCGTGGTGAGTCGCCTTCTTGAACCACTGCAGTCCGTGTGGTGAAGGTGCTCCCACAGTGCTGTTAGGGAGGGAGCTCCAGGATTTTGACCCAGCGACGATGAAGGAACGGCGATACACTTCTAAGTCAGGATGGTGTGTGACTTGGAGGGGAACTTGGAGGTGGTGGTGTTCCCACGCGCCTGCTGCCCTTGTCCTTCTAGGTGGAAGAGGTCGCGGGTTTGGGAGGTGCTGCCGAAGAAGCCTTGGCGAGTTGCTGCAGTGCATCTTGTAGATGGTACACACTGCAGCCACGGTACGCCGGTGATGGAAGGAGTGAATGTTTAAGGTGGTTGATGGGGTGCCAATCAAGCAGACTGCTTTGTCCTGGATGGTGTCAAGCTTCTTGAGTGTTGTTGGAGCTGCACTCTTCCAGGTAAGTGGAGAGTATTCCATCACACTCCTTACTTGTGCCTTGTAGATGGTGGAAAGGCTTTGGGGAGTCAGGAGGTGAGACACTCGCCACAGAATACCTAGCCTCTGACATACTCTTCTTGCCACAGTATTTATGTGGCTGGTCCAGTTAAGTTTTTGGTCAATGGTGACCCTTAGGATGTTGATGGTGGGGGATTCGGCAATGGTAATGCCGTTACATAACATAAGAACATAAGACGTAGGAGCAGGAATAGGTCATTTGGCCCCTCGAGCCTGCTCCGCCAATCAATAAGATCATGGCTGATCTGATCTTGGCCTCAACTCCACTTCCCTGCCCGTTTCCCATAACCCTTCACTCCCTTACCATTCAAAAATCTGTCTATCTCCACCTCAAATATATTCAATGACCCAGCCTCCACAGCTCTCTGGGGAAGAGAATTCCAAAGATTCACGACCCTCTGAGAGAAGAAATTCCTCCGCATTTCCGTTTTAAATGGGTGCCCCCTTATTCTGAAATGATGCACCCTAGTTCTAGATTCTCCCACGAGGGGAAACATCCTCTCTGCATCTACTCTGTCAAGCCCCTTCAGAATCTTACATGTTTCAATAAGATCCCCTCTCATTCTTCTGAACTCCAATGAGTATAGGCCCAACCTGCTCAACCTTTCTTCATAAGACAACCCCTTCATCTCCGGAATCAACCTCGTCAACCTTCTCTGAACTGCTTCCAATGCAAGTATATCCTTCCTTAAATAAGGAGACCAAAACTGTACGCAGTTCTCCAGATGTGGTCTCACCAACGCCCTGTTTCGTTGTAACAGGACTCCCTACTTTTATACTCCATTCCTTTTGCAATAAAGGTCAACATTCCATTTGCCTTCCTAATTACTTGCTGTACCTGCATGCTAACTTTTTGTGATTCATGTACAAGGACCCCCCAGATCCCTCTGTACCTCAGCATTTTGTAATCTCTCTTCATTTAAATAATAATTTGCTTTTTTATTTTTCCTACCAAAGTGGATAACATCGCATTTTCCCACATTATACTCTATCTGCCAGATTTTTGCCCACTCACTTAGCCTATCTATATCCCTTTGGAGATTCTTTGGGTCCTCCACACAATTTGCTTTCCCACCTATCTTTGTATCATCAGCAAATTTGGCAACATTACACTCGGTCCCTTCATCCAAGTCATTAATATAGATTGTAAATAGTTGAGGCCCCAGCACTGATCCCTGTGGCACCCCACTAGTTACAGTTTGCCAACCTGAAAATGACCCATTTATCCCAATTCTGTTTTCTGTTAGTTAGCCAATCCTCTATCCATGCTAATATATTACCCCCAACCCCGTGAGCTCTTATCTTGTGCAGTAACCTTTTATGTGGCACCTTATCGAATGCCTTCTGGGAATCCAAATACACAACATCTACTGGTTCCCCTTTATCCACCCTGCTCGTTACATCCTCAAAGAACTCCAGCAAATTTGTCAAAATGATTTCCCTTTCATAAAACCATTCTGACTCTGCTTGACTGTATTATAATTTTCTAAATGTCCTGCTCCCACTTCCTTAATGATGGACTCCAGCATTTTCCCAATGACAGATGTTAGGTTAACTGGACTATAGTTGCCTGCTTTCTGTCTCCCGCCTTTCTTAAATAGGGGCGTTACATTTGTGGTTTTCCAGTCCGCTGGGACCTCTCCAGAATCCAGGGAATTTTGGTATGAATGTCGAGGGGCGGTGGTTAGACTCTCACTTGTTGGAGATAGTCAGTGCCTGGCACTTCTGTGGCGCGAATGTTACCTGCCACTTATCAGCCCAAGCCTGAATGTCTTCCAGGTCTTGTTGAATGTGGGCATCAACTGCTTCATTGTGAATGGTGCTGAACACTGTGCAGTCATCAGCGAACATCCCCATTTCTGACCTTATGTTGGAAGGAAGGTCATTGATGAAGTAGCTGAAGATGGTTGGGCCTAGGACACTGCCCTGAGGAACTCCTGCAGCGATGTCCTGGGGCTGTGATGATTAACCTTCAACCACCACAACCACCTTCCTTTGTGCTAGGTATGACTCCAGCCAGTGGAGATTTTTCCCCCCGATTCCCATTGACTTCAGTTTTACTAGGGCTCCTTGATGCCACACTCGGTCAAATGCTGCCTTGATGTCAAGGGCAGTCACTCTCACCTCACCTCTGGAATTCAGCTCCTTTGTCCATGTTTGGACCAAGGCTGTAGTGAGGTCGGGAGCCAAACTGGGCATCAGTGAGCAGGTTATTGGTGATTAAGTGCCGCTTGATAGCACTGCGGATGAGACTCCTGGCATGCTCTTCTACACTCCTTATCATCACTTTGCTGATGATTTAGAGTAGACTGATGGGGCGGTAATTGCCGGATTGGTTTTGTCCGGCTTTTTGTGGACAGGACATACCTGGGCAGTTTTCCACATTGTCGGATATATGCCAGTGTTGTAGCTGTACTGGAACAGCTTGGCTGGAGGCGTGGCTAGTTCTGGAGCACAAGTCTTCAGCATGATAGCCGGGATGTTGTCGGGGCCCATAGCCTTTGCTGTATCCAGTGCGATCAGCCGTTTCTTGATATCACGTGGAGTGAATGGAATTGGCTGAAGACTGTCTTGTGATGGTGGGGACCTCAGGAGTAGGCCGATATGGATCATCCACTCGGCACTTCTGGCTGAAGATGGTTGTAAACGCTTCAGCCTTGTTTTTTACACTCACGTGCTGGGCTCCATCATTGAGGATGGGGATATTCATGGAGCCTCCTCCCGTTAGTTGTTTAATGGTCCACCACAATTCACGACTGGATGTGGCAGGACTGCAGAGCTTTCATCTGATCCATTGATTGTGGGATCGCTTAGCCCTGTCTATAGCATGCTGCTTCTGCTTTTTAGCATGCATGTAGTCCTGTGTTGCAGCTTCCCCAGGTTGGCACCTCATTTTTAGGTACGCCTGCTGCTGCTCCTGGCATGCTCTTCTACACTCCTTATTGTATCAGGGTTGGTCCCCTGGCTTGATGGTAATGGTAGAGTGAGGGATATGCCGGGCCATGAGGTTACAGATTGTGGTGGAATACAATTCTACTGCTGCTGATGGCGCACAGCGCCTTATGGATGCCCAGTTTTGAGCTGCTGGATCTGTTCTGAATCTATCCCATTTAGCACGGTGGTAGTGCCAAACAACACGATAGAGGGTGTCCTCAGTGTGAAGATAGGACTTCGACTCCACAATGACTGTGGGGTGGTCACTGCTACCAATACTGTCATGGACAGATGCATCTGCGACAGGTAGATTGGTGAGGACGAGGTAAAGTCGGTTTTTCTCACCAGCTGTCGCAGGCCCAGACAGGCGGCTATGTCCTTCAGGACTCGGCCAGCATGGTTAGTAGTGGTGCTACCGAGCCACTCTTGGTAATGGACATTGAAGTCCTCCACCCAGAGTACATTCTGTGCCCTTGCTACTCTCAGTGCTTCTTGCCAGTGGTGTTCAACATGGAGGGCCCACGGGAACTTCAGCTCCTGGTCCTGCTCCAAGAGCCGGCGCGCAGTGCTTGCGTGTCCCAGGGGCGTAGTTAGTGCGATGCGTCCCCTGGGATCACGTGGGCCATGGAGAGCCAATGGCAGCAGACCATCTTTCATTCATAGATTTGACAGGAGACCTATCAAATCTGTGAATTGAAATCGGCCCCAAAAGAACAGCTAAACTTCAAATAAATTTAAAAAAACCCCATCACATTTATAAAATAACTATAGTTAAATAAATTAACCAATTTAAACAAAAATTTAAATTTTTGAAAAAATTAAAATACTTTTTAAAAGTGATAAAAATAAACTTACCTTTCTTTAAAGTATCTAAAAAAGATAAAACTGTTGAAAACTTTTTAAAATTATACTTAATTAACCACTTACCTTGTTGAAAACGGGTCTTGCGCCTCCTTTTTCATAGCTTAGTTTCTTCAATACTTACCCTCGCGTAAAAACCTGAAAAAAAATCTAAGTTTGATGCGCGCGCGCAGCCTCTACCGCGCACGCGGTTCACCTAGGAACCGCCCCCTTCACCATACCGGAAGTTCCGGTTTCCCGCGCCTGCGCAGTGCATGCAGGAAACCGGCACTTCAGGACGCATTACGGGTGAGTACGGACTGTGTACTCACCCGGGAAGGTCCGAATTTTTGGCCCATTGTGTTTTGTAGCAGTTTGTTAGAACTGAGTGGCTTGCTCGGCCATTTCAGAGGGCAGTTAAGAGTCAACCACATTGCTCTTGGTCTGGAGTCACATATCGGCCAGACCAGGTAAGGACAGCAGATTAAGCAAAGCATTAGTATCCTGAAAGAGGAGTTTCGCTGCTTGGATAGGTCTGGAGAGGACCTGCAATATATTCCTGAGAAAATCTCCAGAATCATTGTAGTTTGCTGCATGCTCAAACGCCTTTGCCCTTCAAAGGGGACAACCCTTAGTGCAACCTGTGGAGGAAGATATAGCGGCAGGGTTGCTAATCCTTGCAGATTGTCCCGGAGTCTCCAGGAATTAAACATTTTTTAAAAGGTGTGTCTTTTTCATTTTCTTTGAACACTTCTATTTATTAGTAATAAAAATATTGGAGTTGGTGAAAAAGCCTGTTTGATTGACAGTAAAGAAAGTTTCCAATTGGGTAAGGAAGATGCTGTTTGCTTTCCAATTGGTGTGGGAAGGCAGTGCTGTGAGGACAGACGTGTCGAGCGACCAATGGCAGGAGCGTGGGGATAGGGCGATTGAAGGCAGGGGGTTATATGATGAAACCTCCCGGAATACGTCCAACCAGAGTTGGAAACCTATGTAGTTATTGCAGGGGCAGGAAGAACAGAAAGACACTGAGGATGTCGAGGAGGAGCAAGTGCCAACAATCCTGCCAGCTGTCAGAGCTGTATGGCAACAGATCCTGGAGGAATGCTTTGGTTGAATCATGGTTGACCTCACCATCCTCCTCCAACGCCTCTTCTCCGTTCTCCAGCTGAGTAGGACTGTCCTTGCCTGGTTCCACTCTTACCTATCCAGTCACAGCCAGAGAATCTCCTGCAATGGCTTCTCTTCCTGTCCCCGCACCTGTACCTCTGGAGTCCCCCAAGGATCTATCCTTGGCCCCCTCCAATTTCTCATCTACATGTGCACCCCCAAACTGTTTCCAGTGGTCCAGGGATCTAGAACAAGGTGATGTAGATATAAGATTAAATGTTGGAGATTTCAGCCAGAGAACAGGAGAAACTTTTTTTTTGCTGAGGGTTGTACGTCCGTGGAAGGCACTAGCAGAATTAATGTTTCAAGCAGACATCATGTCAATATTTAAGATTAGGTTAGATAGGTGGTTGAAGGGAAGGAGAATAAAGTGATACAGGAACTGAATGGGCATATGGGGTTAGGACTACTGCTCGAGTGGAAGATAAATAGATATAACATCCTGCCAGACAATCTTTATTCTCTGAACTTTCTTATCCTTACCAAAAATGATGCCTGTCCCTTTAAGCTGCTGCAGCGCTTTAAATCTTGCAGCAGTGTGCTGGTTCCGAACCCCAGTGGGCGCGCTCCATATCAGAGGCATTTTGACAACTTCTGCGCACCAAAACAATTACAATGATGCTGACACTGGAAATTCACCCAGGGTCAGCGCTCATTATGTCAGGAGGGCAGAAATCCCGCTCTCCCTTACTTCTGGTCAGACTTGTAGCCAATTGGACAATCCTGACTGTAAAGTCTCTCGGGTCTGCAGCTCCCCTCCGGTCTCGAGCTGCTGATTGAAGTTTGAACTGCTGGGAAGGGGTGAGGGGGAGGAATTAGAAAACTAAGATCTGTGGACTATCTTTTATTATTCTGTCTGCCCTCAGAACCCAAACAGACCTCTGATGAACAGGGATTCTGGGGCACCTCACAGCACCATTTCTCCTGTGTGCTTATGCACTGGGGTGCCCAGCAAGCATTCCCAGTAGGAAATTGGCAGGTGGTTGGGAACGCCCTGTTTCGGCTCATTTAAACAGAAAATTTCTGGAAATCCCTGGGTTATGTTAAGGGGGTGGGGGGAAGTGGGGGGGAGATCTGCATCTCCACCCATTTTCCTGACCTTTGCACCCAGGGAAGGCTCAGTTCTTTGGAGCAAAGGTCTGGAAAATCGGCCCTGTAATATTTTGTAGCGTTGTGGATTGATTTTACAATTGGCGACTACAAATATGCAAAAAAATCCTGAAATAAATAACTTTAGATTTAATCTTTTCTTTTTTAGATAATAAATCCACAATGGACAACAATGAAGAAAACAAGAAAACTTTCGAGTACTTTCAACACAATGGCATCACGTTTGTTTCACAGATGTACACAGTTGAACACTTAGAATGGGTGAAAGATTACAAAATGGATCAAGATACTCCGCTCATTGTTACTTACCCCAAATCTGGTCAGAATATCTCATAATAGATAAGGCTGTGTCCAGAGTTGCTGCACAATTAATTTCCCCCTTTAATTTCCACCCTCTATTTGTGAACCACTTCCTTTTGCTGTGGGATTGCATCCACAAGCTCTGGCTGCCCTCCAGTACCTTGCCCAAGTGTTTATTTTGTATTTCACATCTTAGACAGCGAGTGTCAGTATGTCAAAGGGAGAATCACATCCAAGCCTAATACTGTCCTTGCCCAGTGACCACAAAATCTCCTTCTCGTTGAATAGTGATTAGGAGCGAGAAACGTTTATGGATTTATTCCACATGCCCAGAGATCTTGAAGCCAATTATAAAAACACTACTGTTGCTCCAGTTGAGATTAGCTAACTTAGCACAAACCATGGATCAAATCTGGGTTTGTTGCAGGTTTATACGACTCCATTCAAATCTAGGCAATGCACAAACCAACCAAGCCATAGGGGGCAACAGAATCCATTTTTATGATATATCGATAAGAACTAAAGAGCCTGTGTGTTAAAATGTATTTTTATAGCATAGTTGATTCTGAAAATATTCAATATGCAAGGAGGTTTAAAACAAGAGCTTCAGGATTTGAATAACATGGGCCATCATGCCATCCTTCAATATCTAAATATGTTACTATGATTGACATGTAGCCCATGACTAACAAGTCAAGCAATGTAAGAATCCAAAACACACAGTACTAAAACTGCTTTCCATTGAATGTCTTTATAATGGACACTATTATAAAGAATCTATTTAACAGCCAAATGATTTAGCGTGCACATCACAAAATTAATCATGCAACAACTGTGGGCAACTGCAACTTAAGTTTCTCAGTTTGATACTTAATAAAGTAAGAAAGAAAGAATTTACATTTATACAGCGCCTTTCACGGCCTCAAGACATACCAAAGCGTTTTATGGCCATTGAAGTGCGTTTGAAGTGGTCACTATTATAATTTAGGAAACGTGGCAGCCAATTTCTACACATCAGTGAGATAAATGACCAGATAGTCTGTTTTTGGTGATGTTGGTTGAGGGATAAATGTTGGCCAGAAGATTCAGAGAACTCCTACGCTTTTCTTCGAAAAGTGCCATGGGATCTTTTATATCCACCTGAGCAGGCAGATGGAGGCTCGGTTTAATATCTCATCCAAAAGACGGCAACTCTGACGGAGCAGCACTCCCTCAGTACTGCAGTGAAGTGTCAGCCCCAAGTCTCTGAAGTGGGGCTTGAACCCATGACCTTCTGATTCAGAAGCAAGGATGCTACCACACTCTCAACAGGTGCCAACTTATCTACAAAGAAGTAAAAACCAACATGCCATCACCTCAGGATCACATTTTCACTCCCTGGGGCAAGGCAGTCGCGTTGCTCGCTTGATACTGGTGTCGGGAGGTCTGACCCCTTTTTGGTTACGGCTTCATTTAATTGCTCCTGGCGAGCTGCAGGCACCAAACGGGCACCTTGCCTGTTGTGGGAGGGTGGGAATTGCCTGGCTCTCATGCTGGGCCAGACTGGGGAGAAAAGCGATCCCAGAAAAGGCCTGGAAAGGGCTAGCAGTGGGCCAGAGCTATTACATGGGCCCAGGAGGAGCAGTCCTGCTCCTTCAGGCCCCACCAAAAAAAATTACATTTTGTGAGCGGCCTTCAGTGGTCCCTTTAGGGCCACTGGTTAGGTCTCGCAATGCCTGACACAAATAGGCGGAGGATGCAGGATGCACGCTCCGCACATTTGTATCTGATAATTGCAATCGGGGTTCTACAACTGGTGTCGGACCCTGATTTACATATTTAAGCAGCTTCTCACCTAAACTGTTATAATTGGCATTCCCTGTAAATCCCTCTTGCCCTCAGAGAGCTTTAGGATAAGGAAGAGTTGCAGAGGAATAATCAGAGGGAGGTTTGTAAAAGACAGTCTTCTGACCCATTGACAGTCCAGGGTGGAAGTTGGGCACAGGAGGCCCGACAGAGGCCGAAGTTCCGGTGGGTTCCGGAATCGCCAAATCTCCGCTCAGAATCCCCAGGCTGTATATTCTCTTCGCGGCCCAGGATTGGTCGATCTTCTGCCTGCCCCAAATATCATCCCTGACATCAGAGGGGGCAGGGCCTAGGGTAGGAAATTTCCACACCAGGAATTCTCTCAGCCCTGGCCTCCTTAGTCCTGAGTGACCTCGATTGTTGGGATGAACCCAACATACAAGTCATGGGAGCCACTGGTGTCTTGGCCTGGAAATCCTGGAAATTCATCCAGTGCCTGATGGGATAGGCAGATAGGCTGATCTGCCCATCTGCCAGCTCTCTCTGTGCCAGCAGATGTCCAAGATACACAAGGTGTTGTCGACAGTGCTATCAAGCGGCACTTACTCACCAATAACCTGCTCACTTCTGCTCAGTTTGGATTCCGCCAGGACCATGTGGCTCATTACAGACTTCGTCCAAACATGGACGAAAGAGCTAAATTCTAGAGGTGAGGTGAGAGTGACTGCCCTTGGCATCAATGCATCTTTTGACCGAGTGTGGCATCAAGGCGCTCTAGTAAAATTGAAGTCACTTGGAATCGGGGGAATACTCTTCACTGGCTTCCTTCCATCATAGGGTCAGAAGTGGGGATGTTCGCTGATGATTGCACAGTGATCAGTTCCATTTGCAATTCCTCAGATATTGAAGCAGTCCATGCCCGCATGTAGCAAGACCTGGACGACATTCAGACTTGGGCTGTTAAGTGGCAAGTAACATTCACGCTACACAAGTACCAGGCAATGACTATCTCCAATATGAGAGAGTTTAATCACTGTCCCTTGACATTCAGTGGCATTACCAACGTCGAATCCCCCACCATCAACATCCTGCGGGGGGTCACCATTGACCAGTAACTTAACTGGACCAGCTATATAAATATTGTGGCTACAAGAGCAGGTCAGAGGTCGGGTATTCTGTGGCGAGTGTCTCACCTCCTGACACCCTCAAAGCCTTTCAACCATCTACAAGGCACATCAGGAGTGTGATGGAATACTCTCCACTTGCCTTGATGAGTGTAGTTCCAACAACACTCAAGTAGCTCAACACCATCCAGGAAAAAACAGCCCGCTTGATTGGCACCCCATCCACCACCTTAAACATTCACTCCCTCCACCACCTGCACACCGTGGCTGCAGTGTGTACCATCTACAAGATGCACTGCAGAAACTCGCCAAGGTTTCTTCGGCAGCACCTCCCAAACTCGCGACCTCTAGCACCTAAAAGGACAAGGGCAACATAGACATGGGAACACCATCACCTCCAAGTTTCCCTCCAAGTCACACACCATCGTGACTTGGAAATATATCGCCAGTCCTTCATCATTGCCAGGTCAAAATCCTGGAACTCTCTCCCGACTGTGGGAGTACCTTCACCACATGGACTGCAGAGGTTCAAGTAGGCGGCTCACCACCACCTTCTCAAGGGCAATTAGGGATGGGCAATAAATGCTGGCCTTTCCAGCGATGCCCACATCCCGTGAACGAATGAAAAAAAACATTCCCCCAAGTATTCTGATCTTCCTGCATTGAGTGCACATGTGCACCACTGGCACAAAGCATGAAACAGTCTCCCCTTGTAACCACAGAGATGCTGCTTTTGTGACGATATTGCTATTAATAATGAAACTCACAGAAACCTTATTCATAAAGTTAAAAAGAAATTACATCATAGACTTGAAGAAGAAGCTCCCCACATCAACTTTGAGAAAGTAAAAGTACCATTTTCCAACCTGCTTTTACAAGTAATTATTTTATGCCCTTTGATTCAGGAACTACTTGGATGCAGCAGATCACAAGTCTGATTTTAACCAATGGCAATATTGAATCTGTAAAAGACAAACTCCTCTATGAAAGAGCTCAATGGGTGGAATATGTTGCATTCAAGCCAGGTTCCACTGACTGTCAGATGTTGACAACACACTTGAACTACCACATGGCTCCAAATACCGTGAAAAACAAAATGATCAAGGTGTGTTTTTACCAAACTTTAAATAGAACTAGAACATAATAAGAGTTGCTCGATACGTTGATATTGCATCTTGTTACCTGTAGCTGTATTGACCAATATATTTTTCAGCAATGGTTACATTTTTTTGAATTATTATCTGGTTCAAATGTGCAGAAAAGAAACTCTGATCGTACTGTTGCAATAATGTTCTAGCAGCATATTAGTGACATTTCTTTAGTCAATGTGACATATTTTCTTCTGGAATAACTAAAACCTACAATTATCACACTACTGTGGCTACTTCTAGAGTTGGTCACTGTTACCTCTATGGTTGCCTTGAGAGACAGCAGCCTCAACCAAGTCTGTGTTGCTGGGCACTCCCTCAGTCTGACAGGTTCAGTTGCCATGTACACATTTGCATTGGGGTAGACTTGTACATAGCTTTTAATTTATACAAGGAAAATAAAATATAAGGCAGGGTTGTGCCTGTAAGCTTTAAGATGGCTGAAAGGTGGCAATTCCTCTAGAGTGTATTGTTCTTGATCCTCAGACATCCAACTTCTAAGTAAATGGTAAGGAAAATTATGCAGGGCCGATAACAAGCTGCCCATCCTCTACTGCCCATTTTACACCCACATCGCAATTGAAATATTTGCCCATTCCGGTAGCTTTTAATTCCGGTCGGCTGCCCATTCTGGGGGTCCGGGCCTATTTTAAATAGAACCGGTGAGCTATGGGCACCAAGTGGCCATCCTGATGCCGCCTGATGCACAGGGCACACTCCCCACCCACGTGTCCCTTAAAATTGCAATCAGGATCTTAACTACATCATAGGAACTTGATTTGCAAAGTAAAGAAGCCTACCGCTGGCAACAGCTGCTCGAGGGAAGACCCCTTTCAAAATCGCGGCCGCTGGCATTCAGTAAATCGACTCCATTTTGAGACCATGAACTTGAATTTTGGCCAATTAGAATTGGCCCATCTGTCTGCAAGACAGGTCAGCATTTTTATGTCAATATTGAATTCACTTAAGCTCTGAGCTACTTATGAGAAACAGGATTTATAAGCACCGGGCTTGGGACTGCTGGGGGAAATGAGAACAAAAAGAAGAGGGGTGCAACACAGAGATTCATTGGGAACAGTCGTGGCGTTAGAGTCTGAAATAGACTGAGAAATCAAAAAGCGACGTCACAACACGAGGAGCGGTGGGGGTAAGTGACAGGTAATTATTTAGTTTATTGGTGAGTGATTTTGATGGTCAGTGATAAGTTAGTTTAAGTATTTTGTTTAGTGGTTAGTGTGATTAGTTTTTTTTAGTGGTTAGTGTTTATAGTGGGTGGTGGTTTATTTATTGGTTATTCTTTGTTTTAGTATTAGCTAAACAGTTAAATAGCCTTGAAGCTAAACAAACAATTTTAAATAACTGTTAGCTAACATGGCAGGACAGCTGAGGCCCGTCGCAGGCACATCCTGTGCATTGTGGGAACTCCAGAACCAATGTTCCAAGTAAGCGGCGTTTTGTTCTGTGCCGCCTGTTTCTTTAAATTTAAAGGGACCGTGCATTAAATGTACAATTTAAATGCCAGTGAGCCAGTACCAATGTCCACATGGGGAGGTTAACTAGTGCAGTGGAGAGGGTTTATACTAATTTGGCAGGGGCAGGGGAACCAGGACATAGCAGCAGAGAGGAGAGACAAGGTGAATAGAGAACTGGGAAGGACAAACAGCAACAGAATAAAGAATCGTGTAGAAAGAGCAGGAATTAGATGGAGGAAAGAATCAAAGCAGACTAGCATGGTGTTGGAATGCATGTGTGGCAAGAAGAGGTGTGACAAATAAGGTAGATTAGCTGCTGGCACAAGTTACCACATTGGGTTATGATATAGTGGTTAGAACGGAAACCTTGCTTAAAGATGGGCAGGAATGGGAACTAAACATTCCTGGTTACAATGCATTCAGGAGGGATAAATAAGGAAAAAAGAAAGGACGGGGGTGGCAATATTGAACAAGGATAATATTACAGTTCTACAGAGGGACGATATACTAGAGGGTTCAAAGACTGAATCTATTTGATTGGAGTTAAGGAACAGAAAAGGAACTGTTTACTATAGACCCCCAAATAGTGAGAAGGAGATAGAGGAGCAAATCTGTAGGCAAATTTCAGAGAAATGTAAAAATAATAGAGCAGTAATAGTGGGGGACTTCAATTACTGTAATATAGGCTGGGGGAGAAACAAAGTAAAGGGCAAGGAGGGTGAAGAATTCCTAAAATGCTACAGGAGAACTTCCTTAATCAGTGTCATTCTAGCCCAATGAGGAAGGAAGCAGCGCTGGATCCAGTTCTAGGGAATGAGGTTGGGCAAGTGGAGTGTGTTTCATTGGGAGAACATAGAGTCATAAGTCATAGAGTCATAACGGCACAGAAGGAGGCCATTCAGACCACTGAGTCGGTGCCGGACATCTGGGTAATAGTGATCACAATCCAATTAGGTTTAAAGTAGTTACGGAAAGGGACAAAAAAAAGACGGTGAAAATACCCAAGAGGAAGAGAGCCAATTTCAGTGATTTGAGACGGGATCTAGCACAGGTGGACTGGAAACAAAGATTGGCCGGGAAAACAGTTAATGAGCAATGGCAAGCCTTCAAGGTGGAGATAGTTCGAGTACAAACCAAGCATATTCCTGTGAGGAAAGATAGGGCATCCAAAGCTAGAGCTCCCTGGATGACAAAGGAAATAGAGGTTAAAATAAAACAGAAATAGGAGGTTTCTGACAAATGTCTGGTACAGAATACAATAGAAAACCAGGCAGTGTACAGAGAGTGCAGGGGGAAATTGAAAAAGATGAAAGAAAGTAAAAGAAATAACATGAGAAAAGATTAGTGGGTAAAATAAAATTGCATCGAATAATCTTTTATAAAGGAACAGTGGGACCGATTAGGACAGAAATGGCATGACTGAATGAATACTTTACATCTGTCTTCACAAAAGAAGAGGATGAAGTTAATTTCGTAGTCGAGGGGGAGGGCATAGAGATATTGGATAGGATAAAAATAGATAGAAAGAAGTTGCTGAATAGGTTGGCATCACTCAAAGTTAACAAGTCACCCGGTCCAGATGGGATGCATCCTAAGTTGCTGAGGAAAGCAAGGGTGGAGGTAGCAGAAGCTCTGACCACAATCTTCCAATCCTCCTTGGATATGGGAGTGGTGCCAGAGGATTGGAGGATTTCAAATCTTATACTGTTATTCAAAAAAGGAGAGAGGGATAAACCTGGTAACTATAGGACAGTCAGTCTAACGTCACTGGTGGATAAACTACTAGAGACCATTGTCAAGGACAAAACTAATTCTCACTTGGAGAAACATGGGTTAATGAGGGTCAGCCAGCAAAGATTTGTCAAAGGCAAATTGTGCCTGACTAACCTGATTGAGTTCTTTGATGAAGTAACAGAGAGGGTTGATGAAGGTAGTGCAGTAAGTGCTGTATATATGGACTTTCAAAAGGCATTTGATAAAGTGCCACATAACAGAATTATTTGGAAAATAGAAGCACATGGTATTAAAGGGACGGTGGTAACTTTGTCTAAGGGATAGGAGACAGAGAGTAGCGGTGAATGGATATTTTTCTGACTAGATTAAAGTATGCAGCGGGGTCTCCCGGGGTCGGTATTAGGACAATTGCTTTTCTTGTTATATAGAAATGACTTGGACTTGGGTAGAGCGAGTACAGTTTTGAAGTTTGCTGATGATACAAAACTTTGCAAATTAGTAAATAGTCAGGAGGACATAGACAAACTGATGAAATGGGCAGACACATGGCAGATACAATTTAATGCAGATAAGTGTGAAGTGATGCTCTTTGGGAGGAAAAACATGGAGAGGCAGTATAATGTAAAAGGTACTATTTTGAAGGGGTGTAAGAGCAGAAGGACCTGGGGGTGCATATTCACAAATCTTTGAATGTGGCAGGCAAGTTGATCAGGCGGTTAAAAAGCATATTGGATACTTGGCTTTGTAAATAGGGGCACTGAATACAAAAACAAGGAAGTCATGCTAAACCTTTACAAATTACCAGTTGGGCCTCAGCTGGAGTATTGTGTACAATTCTGGACACGACACTTTAGGAAGGATGTCAAGGCATTGGAGAGGGTACAGAAGAGGTTTACTAGGATGATACCAGGGATAAAGGAGTTCAGTTATGTGGAGCGATTGGAGAAGCTGGCCTTGTTCTCCTTGGAGCAGAGAAGGTTATGGAGAGACCTAATAGTGGTATTCAGAATTGTGAGGGCCTTTGATAGAGCAAGTAGGTGTTTGCTCTGGCAAGTAGGTCAGTAACCAGAGGTCACAGATTGAAAATAATTGGAAAAGAGCTAGAGGGGAAATGAAGGGAATTTTTTTCACACAGAGGATTGTTAAGATCTGTTACGCACTACTTGAAAGGGTGGTGGAAGCAGATTCCATCGGAACTTTCAAAAGGCAATTGGACAGGTTAGCCTTTGGGGCGCAAGCCAATTTTCCCCCCTATGGTTCTATGGAGGGACAGACAGATTTGTGGTGCAAAAAACAGAGTGCATTATGAAAAGCCTGAGAGTTGTGTAAAATTGCGCTGACATGTATATGCTTTCACTTGTTAAAATGAATATGAATAAATCTAGTAATTCAATTGGGAACCTGAAATAAGGTGGAGTGTGGGAAGTTGTTTTTTACGTCTTTCGGAATGACGAGGAGTGCACTAAAAGTGCCAGTTACACTGGTGAGCACGTATCTGTGTGACTCCGAAGGTTAAGGGCTCTCTTTGGGTTAGAAATCTGATAGGCTGCAGGGTCTGGATCATAGATTACTGATCTCACTGCTGCCCAGTGGTTTGCTCCTATACAGATCGATCTTCATGCTAACTGTGATTCAGGGTAGAGCTTGCGAATGGGGACCGAGTGTAATGTATCCAAGTTTGCTGACAATACAAAGCTAGGTGGGAAAGTAAGTTGTGAGGAGGACACAAAGAGGATGCAAAGGGATATAGACAGGTTAAATGAGTGGGCAAGAACATGTAGATGGAATATAATGTGGAGAAATGTGAAGTTATCCACTTTGGTAGGAAAAATGGAAAAGGCAAATATTTTTTAAATGGTGAGAGATTGGGAAATGATGGTATTCAGAGGCACCTGGGTGTCCTTGTACACAAATCAATGAAAGTTAACATGCAGGTACAGCAAGCAATTAGGAAAGCAAATGGTATGTTGGCCTTTATTACAAGAGGATTTGAGTATAAGAGTAAAGACGTCTTACTGCAATTATATAGGTCCCTGGTGAGACCACATCTGGAGTATTATGTATAGTTTTGGTCTCCTTCCCAAAGAAGCATATACTTGCCATAGAGGGAAGGTGGAGTTGAGGTAGAAGGTCAGCCATGATCTTCTTAAATGGCAGAGCATGCTTGAAGGGCCGAATGGCCCACCCCTGCTCCTATTTCTTATGTAACGAGTAAGAACTTGGTTGAAGTTTTGAAAATAATGGGTACTTGTTCGAGAAGTCTTGTTGAGGGGAACGGTAGCGTAGTGGTTATGCTACTGGACTAGTAATTCAGAGACCTGGACTCATGATCCGGAGTCCAAATCCCACCATGGCAGCTGGTGAATTTAAATTCAGTTAATTAAATAAATGTGGAATAAAAAAATAGCTAGTAATGGTGACCATGAAACTACCGGATTGTCGTAAAAACCCGTCTGGTTCACTAATGTCCTTTAGGGAAGGAAATCTGCTGTCCTTACGCGGTCTGGCCTATATGTGTCTCTAGACCCACATCAATGTGGTTGACTCTTAACTGCCCTCTGAAATGGCCCAGTAAGCCACTCAGTGGCATCAAAAACCGGTACAAAGATGTATACCAGCGGTTCAAGAAGACGGCTCAGCACCACCTTCTCAAAGGCAAGTAGGGATGGGCAATAAATGCTGGCCTTGCCAGCGACGCCCACATCCAGTGAACGAATGAAAAAAATGTCTAGGTGGGGTGTGGGAGTACTGAGTGGGGTGCCCCAGAGCTGGGTGTTCGGACCATTAACGTATCTAATTCAAACAATTAATTGGATTCAGAAACTCAATGCAAATCAATCAAATTTGCTGACAATACCAAATCAGGTGGGGGAGTGAAATTGGGGGAGGCATCTCAGATATCATAGAATAAACTGGACAAAATATGTGAATAGGCAATGAAGAGCCATGAGAATGATCCCTATTGGCAGAGGACTACGTTATGAGTACAGACTGGAGAGACTTGCCTTTTTCAGCATGGAAAGGAGGCTTTTAAATGGTTATCTTATAGAGGAAAATAACATAGTCAAGGAAATGGAGAAGATAAATCCTGAATGCTACCTTAAATTAAATTGAGAGTTGGGCAAGGGGCCACAAGTTCAAAATAGTAAAAGTTAAATTTGGGACTGATAACAGGAAGTGCTTTTCATACAAAGATAGAAAATAGCTAGAAAAAAACACTGGAATCCGTTGGATGCTGTAGGTTTATGGATGGATGAATTAAGAGGGCCTTCCTGATCCATAAGTACCTTGTGATCTTGTGAACGGGCTTAGTGTTCTTTCTTACTTTCAAAGGCCTGATTGTAATCCCCCATGCAACGTGTCGATTCTATAAGATAGGAGGAAGTTGGGGCATACATTCTGTAAACAGATAGACAAATCAGTTAAAATAAGAAAATGGAGAAATACAGAATCAAAATAGAAGGAATGGAACAAGGGTGGGGAAAATGTTGAGACAAATAGATACATTCAATTGTTTGGGTAGGTTATGGCCCAGTATGGACTGAACTAAATCCACAGCACCTGAATTTGCTGTCCTTGTATTTATTTCCCAACCCAGATCATTTATGTTGCCAGAAATCCCAAGGATGTGATTGTGTCATACTATCACTTTCATAAGTACAGTCTTTTCTTGAAGACGCCAAAGGATTTTCAGCACTTTCTGGAGCAATTTGCTGAAGGAAATGGTAATTATTTTTTTTAACAGTTTTGCTCAGCTCTTAGCAAAAATATTCCTTGTAGCTAATATTTTGCTGAAAATTGTCGGATCATTTAAGATTCTTTATATTTTAGAAACAATCTTGTACATGTAAAGAACAATTAAAAGACATTAGTGCTTTAGATTTAATGCATTTATATAAGCTCATTTTGAATATTTTTAGTGAGGTTTTATATCTCCCTGTAGTAAAGATAAATATTTATGTTTTGGGGCTTTACATAAGAACAGGACTCAGCCATTCAGCCCCTCGAGCCTGTTCCGCCATTCAATTAGATCATGGCTGATCTGTATCTTAACTACATCTACTCACCTTGGTTCCATAACCCTTAATGCCCTTGCCTAAAAAAATCTATCAATTTCAGTTTTGAAATTTTCAATTGACCCCCCAGCCTCAACTGTTTTTTGGGGGAGAGAGTTCCAGATTTCCACTAGCCTTTGCATGAAGAAGTCCGACCTGACATCACCCCTTTGCATAGGAGCTCCTAAAATTTGGGTATGGAATCGTGGACTAGCACTGAGGCTTCTACAAACCATCAGGTATCATAAACATATCCCCACTACATCACTCGGGAGCATTGGTTCACCTTTACCACTACACTAAGAATTGCCCTCATCGTGGATCAATAATCCTTCCAACATCAGCAGAGGGCATAAATGTAACCTACAACTAGACTACCACAGAAAAGGGTTCCGTTCCATATTTTGTAAGTGAAACTGAGTTTACAATCCTGCTGTCTAATGTTGCACCTGTGGCATATGCAGCAAAAGATCAATGCTCAGGTGTACAGTTTGCACCTACATTTCAAAAGTCATAGAAATTTGCAGGATCTTTGTGGTCTGCTGTGGGGCACTATGTAAATCAAATGTACGCTGGGCGCTGACCATTTATGTGCATAAATAGAGAGCCATTTTGTCTTTTGTACATCTATGCTTGTAATTTTTTTAAAGGAATAACTGCAGCAAAATTTAAAGTGGTTATGGATAGGAACAAATGTGGAAATTATGCTTCTTTGCAGTAAAGGTGCTCTGTAGTACTGTTTACTCACCACACTTATTTATCTTTTAAGTGCTTTTTGGATCTTGGTTTGACCACATCAGAGACTGGTATAGCCACAAGGATGAACTTGACATATTGTTTGTGACATATGAGGATATGCAGAAAGTAAGTGATACTTATATATGGTAACTAAAGATGGTTGAATAAATCATGAATTATGTGGACCTGATACTATTACAGCAGGAAGAATATTGTTAAATCTTCTGATTCTAGGTTTTGTATGAATTGTAATGATGTTTAATTTGGTTCTTCAAACAAAAACCTTAAGCATTAAAATATATTGGGGGTGAAATCTAAATGAGGTGATTGTGGAAAACGGGCCATAGTGAATCAGAAGCTTGTTTTACACCCTGCCTGATTTTGTACTGCATTGAAGTCAATAGAAAAAAAATCGGGCGGGTTATAAAACGGGCCAGCAATTCGATATTGCCCATTTTAAGCTATCGCCGAAAACCAATTTCACCCCCATTATTTCCTCTGATGGTTACATTTTTTCTGAATCCCTTTCTTGTTCTGAAATTTATTTCTATCTTTTCTTTTTTGCTTCACTCTTCCTTTTCATTTTGCTCTATTTTATCTCCATTCAATCCGACTGCTGCGAGTCACCATCACACCTCCTCTTTGGGGCAGGATGGTCTGGAACACGGGTTTTACTTGAGACAAAGTGTGGTTCTGTTGTCCTCCTTATTACTGAGGTGAAGCACTCTGTCGCTAATAAAGGTTCCATCTATTGGCCCAGATGTGTGAATGAAATATAGGCTATTTTTAGAATATTGTTATATCTCAATGTTCTTCTGTCATATACCAAATTCAGTATGTTGATTGACTGAAAATTGTATGTTCAAACTCAACTGAGAAGAGTCAGATCTGAGTACATTCACTGTCTCATTTCATCACTATTTTCTTCACAGAAAGGATTTTGGGATTAAGTTATGTTAGGGGTTGATTTTAACCTGGAGCAGGGTTTGGGCGGGTGGGGGTAGGACGAGTGCAAAACACACTCGCTGGCCTAAGTTTCAGACCCGGGCTATTTTAACTCTGGAAACTCATTTAAAAGCCACCAGTCACATCCCGCCCATTCTGGCTGCCAGTCGATGAAGATGCTCAGTTGTTGAGAATATTCAAGACTGAGAATGATAGATTTTTGGGCACTAAGGGAACAAGGGATATGGGGCTAGGGCGGGAAAGTGGAGTTAATGTAGAAGTTCAGCCGTGATCTTATGGAATGGCGGAGCAGGCTCGAGGGGCTGTACTCCTGCTCCTATTTCTTCTGTTTATATCAAATAAAATAGTCTTCCAAAAACAAGTAAGTCAGTCTATGAAAGGGACAAGGCTTATAGTTTATTACTTTTTTCTCATGTTTTTGAAAAGTGAGATTGAGTTAAGTACGTGGAATTTGCTTTGACTCTAACTCTGCATGGTCATTGCTCTGAAATAAACAGCTTCATGATTTGTATCTGGCTTCGCCTTACCAAGTATTTCTCAGTCTGCCTTCGAAAAGATTGGAAAGGCTCACATGAGGGCACGTGTGAAAGATATGAAATCCAGTCCAGTTCATAAGGGGCTCCTATTGTTACACTACTGGGCTACGCTATCGTATAACTAGATATTGGGCTCACAGCCGAATGTAAGACACTCAGAAGGCTTATGGGAGTGGCCAGCACCACTGTAGCTGAGAGACTAGCTAAGGCAGACACAAAACTTCTAACATGCACCATCTTGATATGTTACAACCATTTAGCCCCTTCGGCATGTTCGGTAGCAGTGGGAGAGTTCTCAGTCCTTACAGTGTTATCAATTTTATGCCATCAGAGCATCATTTCACTCCCAGAGCTGATTCTGAGACAAGCTGTTGGGCAGTGACACTTCAATTTTGGAGTAAATAAAGGCCAGTAGAATTTTGCATTTTATATATAGGAGCATAGAGTACACGAGTAAAGAAGTAATGATAAATTTATACAAAAGATTGGTTGGACTACAGTTAGAGTACTGTGAGCAGTTTTGGGCACCCCATTATGGAAAGGGCATTAAAGTCATAGAGAGCTTACATTGTAGATTCACCAGGATGATGCCAGGGATGAGAAAGTATAGTTATGAGGAGAGACTCAAGATACTGGGAGTATTTCCACTGGAGCAGAGAAGGATAAGAAGAGATTGAATAGAGGTTATTTAAAATTATGAAGCATTTTGACAGAGTGAAGAGATAAAGACTAATTCTTCTGGTTGGGTAATCAGTGATTGAGGGGTCATCAACTTAAAATGGTCACAACAAGAGTAAGGAGAATTTCTTTACATCGGGGATGTTGGAGCATTGAACGCTTTGCCACAGGGAATGGTTAAGGCAGAGACCATTGCAGCTTTTAAGAGAAAATTGGATAAATATCTGAAGCAGAGGAAGACACCCATGGGGAGATTGTGGGGCAGTGGGATTAGTCGTGAATGGGTCTAGCAAAAAGCCAGTACAGACACAATAGGCCAAATAGTTTTCTTCTGTGCTTCAATCTTCTATGGTTCTATGGTTAAACTTGACCTGTTCTCATTGTAATCATGGCCAGTCAATTATTCAAGTCCTGAGCCTTGATTGGCTGGAAAACGGGCCTTTCAAGCTCCTTTTCAGACAAGCTGAGGCCAGTTTCTGATTTACCTCAGTTCCACTACCAGAATGCACAGCGGGACAACGGAGACTCAGGGAAAAAGTCATTTAAGTACTTACCCAGCCAGCATTGTGCACCTAAGACGTACAAATGATTCCCAAATATTTGTAACTATAACACTTGATGATTCAACTAAAAAATTAAGATTGAAGTATCTGACATCTTACGAAGTTTGCAGGTACAGCCTGGCTGGTATTGAATTGTCTGCATTGACATTTCGGCCAAACTACGTTGCACCATGAGATCTGTCACACGACCATTGCTGGACACTGTGCATGAGCTTTACCACTGGCTGATCCCGCTGATGTTTCCACCATCGAGCTAAAGCAGCTGTGCCCCAGTAAAAGGGGAGCAGTGATCATAATATGATAGAATTTTATGTTGAGTTTAAGAGTGATTTAGTTAAGTCCGAAACTAGGGTTCTAAACCTTAACCATTAAACTACTATGCAGGTATGAGGGACGAGTTGGCTAAGGTAGGTTGGGAAACTACATTAAAAGGTATGACAGTAGAAAAGCAATGGCAAACATTTAAAGAAATAATTCATAATTCGCAACGAATATACATTCCCTTAAGGAATAAAAACACCACGGGGAAAAATGGTCCAACCGTGGCTAACAAGAGAAATTAAAGATAGTATTAGATTAAAGGAAGAGGCTTATAATGTTGCTAAAGAGAGTAGTAAGCCTGAGGATTGGCAGGATTTTAGAATTCAGCAAAGGAGGACCAAGAAATTGATAAAGAAAGGGAAAATTGTATATGAGAGTAAACTAGCGAGAGACATAAAAACATGCACAATTTTATTTTGACAGTTGATTTCTCAGTGTTTGACAGCACTGAGGTGCTGAAAACACTGACAATCACTGCACAAAGGTGAACTCTTGCACCCAGACTCTCCAATGACTCCCTCCATATGCTGGAATAGATGGCAGCTGCAGGTGAGATGACAGAAGCGATCTGTCACTGGTTAGAGAGGTTCTCCCAATGAGCTGGCACTGAACATAGAGTTGGATTTAAAAACTTGCAAACTAAAGAAATCTGTATATGTTTCAAAAATGCAGTAACCAACATTTTCTTTGCTCTGAAACTCACCATGTGCAACATTGCATCCTTCACACCACACCACAACATTGCATCCTTCATCTTTTCACAAACATTACACTCGAGTCACAACGCGCCACACTTTCCTGGTGTGGTGTCCAGACGTCATGAAATCCAACCCAGAAGCGGGAAAATCAAAAAACAGGCTGAACTCTACTGACAAGTACCTGTATATAGGCAGGTAATTGCCTTTAATCCATTTCCCGCCGCTAGGTGTCGGGTCCATTCGCAAATCGGGGACCCGACACTTGGGAAGGCTGTTTGGAGGCAGGTTGACGGTGGGTTCGGGAGCCGCCGTCAATCAATAGGACTTTAACCTCTGACCCACCTCCCTGAGCGCCGGCAAAATCGCAGCCTTTGTGTCTGTCTTCACGGAAAAAGACGCAAACAACCTCCCGGAAATAGTGGAGAACCAAGGGTCTGGTGGGAATGAGGACATCAGTAGCAGGGAAAATGCTAGAATCTATTATTAAGGATGTGGTAACAGAGCACTTAGAAAATAATAATAGGATTGGGCAGAGTCAACACAGATTTATGAAAGGGAAATCATGTTTGACGAACCTGTTAGAGTTTTTTGAGGTTGTAACTAGCAGAATAGACGAGCGGGAACCAGTGGATGTGGTGTATTTGGATTATCAGAAGGCATTCGATAAACTGCCACACCAGACGTTATTAAACAAAATTAGTGTTCATGGGATTGGGGGTAATATACTCGCATAGATTGAGGATTGGTTAACGGACAGAAAACAGAGAGTAGGAATAAACGGGTCATTTTCGGCTTGGCAGGCTGTAACTGGTGGGGTTCCGCAAGGACCAGTGCTTGGGCCTCAGCTAATCACAATCTATATCAATGATTTGGATGAGGGGACCAAATGTAATATATCCAAGTTTGCTGATGATAAAAAGCTAGGTGGGAATGTAAGTTGTGAGGAGGATGCAAAGAGGCTTCAAGGGGATATAAACAGGCTAAGTGAGTGGGCAAGAACATGGCAAATGGAATATAATGTGCAGAAATGTGAAGTTATCCACTTAGGTCGGAAAAATAGAAAAGCAGAGTATTTTTTAAATGGTGAGAGATTGGGAAATGTTGGTGCTCAGCGGGACCTGGGTGTCCTTGTACACGAATCACTGAAAGTTAACATGCAGATACAGCAAGCAATTAGGAAAGCAACTGGTATGTTGGCCTTTATTACAAGAGGATTCGAGCATAAGAGTAAAGACGTCTTACTGCAATTATATACGCCCTGGTGAGACCACACCTGGAGTATTGTGTATAGTTTTGGTCTCCTTACCTAAGGAAGCATATATTTGCCACAGAGAGAGTGCAACGAAAGTTCACCAGACTGATTCCTGGGATGGGGGGATTGTCCTATGAGGAGAGATTGAGTAGACTAGGCCTACATTCTCTAAGTTTAGAAGAATGAAAGGTGAATTCATTGAAACTTCCAAAATTCTTACAGGGCTTGACAGGGTAGATGCAGGGAGGATGTTTCACCTGGCTGGGGAGTCTAGAACCAGGGGTCACAGTCTCAGAATAAGGGGTCAGCCATTTAGGACTGAGATGGGGAGATATTTCTTCACTCAGAGGGTGCTGAATCTTTGGAATTGTCTACCCCAGAGGGCTGTGGAGGCTCAGTCGTTGAGTATATTCACGGCTGATAGATAGATTTTTGGATATTAAGGGAATCAAGTGATATGGGGATAATGCAGGAAAGTGGAGTTGAGGTAGAATATCAGCCATGATCTTATTGAATGGCAGAGCAGACTCGAGGTACCGAATGGCCTACTCCTGCTCCTATTTCTTATGTTCTTATGTTGTAATGGGAGGAAATGCAGCAGCCAATTTGTGCATAGCAAAGTTCCACAAACAGCACTGAGATAAATGACCAGATAATCTGTTTTTTCGATGATGCTAGATGCGGGACACCAGGAGAACTCCCAGCTCTTCTTCAAATAGTTCCATGAATCTTTTACGTCAACCTGAGGGAGAGACAAGGCCTCAGTGTAACGTGTCATTGAAAAGATGGCACTTCCAACAGTGCAGCTCTCCCTCAGTACTGCACTGAAATGTCAGTCTAGATTGTGTGCTCAAGTCTCTGGAGTGGGGCTTGAAGCCACAACTGCCTGACTCAGAGGTGAGAGTGCCACTGAGCCACGGCTGACACAATGGCTATTAATTATTACTTAAGTGTTAGCAGCTATGCTGAAAAAACTTTGACTTATAACAATTGTGAGGCAGAGTGCAGAAAATTTGTTAATCTTTATTCTGGATTGTATTGCTAAGTTTGCTCGTGGTTTGATAGTAGCAGAATGCTAGTCAGGATAATCTGTGTTAAAAAGGAATTCTATTTTGGATTTATAATTGAGTAACCTAACTATAATTTGTGAAAGGATCTCAGGAGCGTGATAGAAAAAGTTGCAATTTTTCTTAATAAGAAGTTGGATGAAAAAGCCTTGGAGTCAATTTTGGATCACTGCACCTTTAACTATATGAAGGAGAACCCTGCAACCAACTACCACAATGGAATAGACGTGTTCGATGCTAAAAGTGGCTCTTTTTATAGAAAAGGTGAGTAATGCTATTGATCACACGAAAGGACTGAGTCCGTACAAATCAGCCTTAAGTTTGTTTTAAAGATTGGTCTCTGTTCCAGTCCTTATTTTTACTGGCAAAAAACTTAAAATCAATAGGAAGCATGTAAAAATAATTTGGTTGCGATTGATCACTTTCACCATAATGATCTCAGGGATGGTTTTCTTAGATTTTCTAAATGTTTGTCGCTACCTGTCAGTATCTGAAATTAGTTCCCATTGGGATAGATTCTGTGCCAAAATTGAGAAATACTGTTGGACTTACTTACAACATCAAAGCTTATTGCTTAAAGTACAACATCAAAGCTTATTCCTTAAATGGAAAATAGTGCAAACGTTACTGTAGAACGCTTCGAGTGATACAGGAATGGTTGTACAGTAGACCTTTACTTGCACTCTCTGGGGGTGATTCCACAACCCAATGCTCCCGGCTGTGGGGATGTTCACAAGATGTGCATCTCAGGAAATCATTGGTGCACAGTCCATGGTTTTGGATCTATTGATTTTAATGGCCAGTGTTTTCCCAAGATGTACTTCTGATGAGCACCACTCCCCATTGGGATTGTTGGATCACAAAATCACCCTGTCTGTGCTTTTGGTCCAGGTTCAGTATTGTACTGATATGCATTCTTCTACCTGTATCATATTAGGAATTGTTAATCTGTTACTAATTCTAAGTTGAAGTGACTTGTACATTTATTATTTTTATTTAAAGTTTAATTCTGAGATTATTTAATTTTTAGGGGTTGCTGGAGACTGGAAGAAACACTTTCTGGTGTCTCAGAATGAGTGGTTTGATTCCATCTACCAGGAGAGGATGGCAGACTTCCCTTTGAAGTTTGACTACGATATTGATCTGCTTTCTTACCCAAATAAGCAGTAATTTTAAATTGTTGTAAACATTTAAATGTTGGCTCATGCTCAATTCTCCACACCTCCTTGTCTTTCTATTTTCCACAGAAATACCTCCTAGCAGTGCTCGCACTGATACTCTACCCTTCAAATAGCTCCTGGACTCACTCGCCCTCCACACCTGTCTCCAAACTTGGACATCAGTTCGTTGATGCTCCAAGCTGACTCCACCTTACCAGCAAGTGAACTTCATCCCACCACGGAACCTTTGGGCTGGATTTTGTGAATGGAGGCGAGTTGGAGGCGGGACTGCTGCTTGTCATGTCAATGTCCCGCCTCCATCCTCGCCTGACCAATCAGAGGAATTTTCCCCTGATTGAGCTTGTAAAGTCCGCCCTGCGGACTCAGCAGGCCAATTAGGGAGGAAGTCACTGACAGATCACGTCAACGTCAGACGTGCTATCTGTCAAGACTTCTTGAAAGAAGAAATGACAGCGTTTGACAGCTCTGTGAAGCTGTCAAACACTGACATTCTCTTGAGTTTGATGAGACTTTGTGGTGAGGACTCATCAAACCTTACAACTTTGTAAATTTCACATGTCTCTAGGATCGGAGGATCCAACAGCCATTATGTGAAATTGATAAGGAGAATGTCAGCTCTCCCCATCCAGCACAGCTAAAGGCTGTAGAAAGAAAACAAGGTAAGAGCACACTTTTTTAAACTTATCACTCACCTTACATACTTACCACTCCACACTTGTACCCATCACTCACCTCTACACCTTACTTCCAGGTGCCTCCGATCACCGCAGACCTCCTCCACATCTCCTCCAACCCGGCAGGGTTCTCCGAGGTCAGGAAGCCTTCACCTGTGAAGGTAAAATGGCACTAATCCTTTTTTCTGCCAGTTAACTACCTGTTAACAGGCGGTTAAAAGGATTAAATGCCTTTCCCGCCTCCAGGAGACAGGACCCGAAGTTGCAGATCCTCCCGCCTCCTGGCAAAAGGTCACGGAGGCGGGATGGCCATCCGCCCCCACTTTCTCCGATTTTACCGGCTGTTCCGCCTCCATGCCCGCCTCCTCGGGGCTTGGAAAATCCAGCCCTTTGCCTTTCATTTTGGACTCTCTCTTGTGATCTCCTTCCTATTTGCTATTTACTACCAGGACATATTTACCCTAACCAGTGCCATGTCTATGTAACTTGGGTTTCCTGTGTCCATTTGAGCGAGCATTTTGGCTGCCGCCCCACACCTGAGCCCATTACTTCAATGTGCCTTTTCTTTCTCTTCTTTTTATCCTTCTTGAGCCCTTCTTGCCTGTCTCCTCGCTTCCTGTTACCCAGTCATGCCTACTTTCATTTTTCCCCTCGCGGGTACTTTGCCTCCATAGATCCCTACCCTAACTCGTCACTAGTCCTCGAGCTTAAAAACTCTCCTGCAGGGATCCCAGGCTTGACTCCCTCTTGGATAAGCCCACAGCTTCCCACTGTGCCTCTCTCGGCACGCTCTGAAGGGACCATTGAAGTACTCGTCACTGCCTCCTTACGAGCAGCAACCTTAACTGCCCCATCCTACTCTCTCACCGACCTTCCCACCCAGCACCCTTGCTGGGAGTTAATTTTGTCAACCTCCCTCCCGTCTCACTCAACCCTCCCACCGTTGACCCCGCCAACCCTGCCAGCAGATCAACAACCATCGCCCCTCTCCGTGTCTCCCTCCAGAATGTCCTCCCTCAACTTCTCCCTCCATATAAACTCTTCTACGCTTGTTCACGGCCACCCCCTCGACTTTGCCATCTCACATGGACTCTCTATTCCCATCGTCTCAATAACAGACACGACCATCTCTGATCAGTTCCTTGTATACCTCACCACTCACATCCCCCTTCACCTTCCAACCTCTCTTCCTTCTGCATCTGCCCCTGGGAAAAAAACTCACTCCCAACTGTCTAGCCTTTGGCCCTCCATTCATTACAACACTTCTGCAGCTACCAATGTGCTCAATCACACCATCACCTCCACCTTCACTCAGAGGGTGATGACTCTGAGTCAAAGTTCAAGTCCCACTCCAGAAACTTGAGCACAGAAATCTAGGCTGATAATCCAGTGCAATACTGAGGGAATGCTGCACTGTTGGAGGTGCCGTCTTTTGGATGAGATGTTAAAACAAGGCCCCCTATGCTCCCTAAGTTGGACGTAAAAGATCCCATGACACTATTTCGAAGAAGAGCAGTGAAATTTTCCTTGGTGTCCTGGCCAAAATTTATCCCGCAATCAACATCACTAAAAACAGATGACCTGGTCATTATCACTTTGCTGTTTGTGGGAGCTTACTGTACGCAAATTGGCTGCTGCGTTTCCTACATTACAACAGTGATTACATTTCAAAAGTACTTCATTGGCTGTAAAGCGCTTTGGGATGCCGGAGATCGTGAAAGGCGCTATATAAATGCAAGTCTTTCTTTCTTTGAATGTTTATGGCACATACTGGTTGTGCCAGATCTGGCTGGACCGCATCAAGCACTATCGGTCCCTGCTCTCCTCTGCCAAAATTGCTCAATACTTCAGCATCAACCTGGAATGCAAAGATAACCCCCAGCTTCTTTCTTGCACATCACACTATCTCCTTAAACCTCTCTTTCCTGATCCCTCCACCCTCACCTCTAACAACAAGTGCGAGGAGTTCGTGGACTTTTTTTGTCAGTAAGATTGAGTTGAGACCATCCGTTCAGCTGCCTCTGCTGCATCCCTCCCATCCCCTAGCCCACCAAGCCAAGCTTCCACCAAGGTCCCCCACCATAGACCTGAGCTTACATCTCTCTCTAGTTTCTCTCCTATCTCTCCATATGGGTGGGTACAAAGATGGGTGGGAAAGTAAGTTGTGCAGAGGACTCAAAGAAGCTGCAAAGGGATATAGACAGGCTAGGTGAGTGGGCAAACATTTGGCAGATGGAGTATAATGTGGGAAAGTGCGAGGTTATCCACTTTGGCAGGACAAATAAAAAAGCAAACTATTATTTAAATGGAGAGAGATTGCAAAATGCTCCAGTTCAGACGGACCTGGGGGTCCTTGTGCATGAAACACAAAAGGTTAGCATGCAGGCACAGCAAGTTATCAAACAGGCAAATGGAATGTTGGCCTTTGTTTCAAGGGGGTTGGAGTTCACGTCTCCTCTGAAACACGCCTGTGAAACCTGGCGGCAGCACAAGTGGAATGCTTACTAACAGCTGCAGCTCCACCATTAAAAAGGAGTTTTCAGCAATCATCATTTGCAGGTGGCAGAACTTTGTTGTCTCAAGTCTGGGGGAACTTTTAGCAGGCATACCCATTGTTGTGGAAGTTTGGAGCCTGACACCCATCTCCAGTGTGACCTCCTGGGAAACCCCTCTCCCCACCTTGACTAAGCGCTTCCTCAACTGAGGCATATACCAGAAGCATGGGAACCATTTATTTCCTTTCCTCCTGGACATCAGATTCGGACGAAGACCAACCGTGGCAGCAACAGATCCATGAACTACAGCACCACCAACAGCAGCAGCAACAACAGGAGTGCCAAGCTGCTGCTCACCCACCTGAAGCTATACAGGCCAGAAGGCGCCAGCGCGCGACCACATTGCTGCCCGGGATGCAAGGGACGCACTCCTCTTGGCCAGATTTGCTTAGCCTGCACAATCAAACACTTTTGCCTCGCACCTTCTTATCAGACCATCGACAATGGCCAAGAACCTGCGGATTCCTATCCCCTGTGGCTTCAGCAGGTGTGGAGGCCCCTTGCTCACTTCTTTGCTGCTCCTGTCTCGACACCTTTGGTGGGCGTCCTCTGGGGTTGCGAGCCTGTGAGGGCTCGGCAACAGTCTGCTGCTCCTGCGGCTGTGCAGGGGTTGAGACGCCGATCTCAGTTGGGTGGGGACTCTGGTGGAGCTCTGACCGAGGACTTTACAGTGGCATGGTCGTTTGAGCGCTTGGAGAGGAGCCCCCACTTCCTTGTTGTCTGCCACCAACATCCCTCTCATGGGTCAGCCCCACTTCAGAGCTAGCAAGTGGCTTGACAGCACCTTGCTGCACTTCAGGGGGGCCATGAGGACCCGTTTCTGTACTGGAAGTCCTACTCCCGAGGACTTGCCTGAAGGTCTGGCTTGTTTGCTCAATAGCTGACCATCGCTCCTCAAGAGATGTCAGTCTATTCTGAACAATGACCATGTTTTCCATACCCTGGCGACTAAGCTCCTCGATGGACGTAGCCATCCTCTCCTCTACCGTAGCCACCCTCTCCTCTACGGTAGCCAGCCTTACAATGGAGGTAGCCATGCTTTCCGTGGTGATGCGTTCATGCGCCAAAGCCCCCACAAAGGCTCTGCTCATGTTAGTGATGGACTCCTCCATTCGCTCCACACTCGCAGCGACCCTGAAGACAAAACCTGCCAGAGACTCCTGCACCTCTTCCTGGAGTTCCAGCACCGCTCTTCTTCTGGATGGACCCGGAGGCAGAGGGTCGACATGCAGCTGAGCCGAGCTGGCAGAGTCCTGCACCCTCCGACTAGGACTCTCCACTGCTGTCCCTGTCTCCACCATCTGCTGATGCTCACTTGTGAGCTGTGATACACCAGGGGACAACACTACACTATCTCGCGAAGGTACCACCGAGGTGTGATTGTCTGCGCTGGTGCTGGATGCGCTGAATTCTGCTGACGCTGCGCCCTCAGAGGTTGCAGCATCCTCTGAGGTGTCTGGAGGCTCAGGCTGTTCCTCCTGGATAGTGGGGATGGGGGCTTTCGATGGTCCTGTGGGGGCGTATAGGAAAGAGTCAGAGATGTGAGGCCAAGGTTACATGCACATTGAATATTGCAGATGATCATAAGTCAATCTGTTAGAGCATCAGAATCATTATCAGTGACTCATGCAATGTCAATGAGAGAGATGAAAAACTATTCTGTCACCAGCTTGCTCTGATGCACCCGACTGTCTGTCCCTCACTTGCGCATCGTCCTCCACTCCCACGATCTCCAGGGCCGCCTCCTCCCAGGGGGTGAGCTGGGCTACTGAGGGTGGCCCTCCTCCTGTCCTCGCTCTTTCCCTCTTATTGTGAGCTCTCTTTTCCTGTAATAAGGGAGACAAGTGGAGTTTGAGTCAGAATGAAGGAGTGAGTGTAGAGATTCCATAGCATAGATGCTGAGAAGGAGACAAAGATTCAGTGAGGTGGCAAGACCAAGGGCCCTCCCTGTGTGTTATAAGTTGTTTTCATAACATCACAGCGATAGGGAGTGTGAGGGCTGCATAGTCGAATATTTAAGTAAATGTGAACATACAGAGAGAGGGAATGGGTAAGGGTGCAGGGATGTCAGTGCCAAGTGGGATTTGGAGGAAGAGGTTGTCAAAGCTGAGTGCTGGTGAGGAGAGGCAATGGGGATCAGATTGAGGGTGATGGGAAAGTCATACTTACTTTTCCAGTGCGCAGAAGGTCATGAAACCTCTTCCTGCACTGCAGCCACGTTCTGCGGCACATAGATAAGGAGTTGACCTCCTGGGCCACTTGCATCCACACAGCCTTCGTCTGCTGGGGAGGCTTCTTCCTCTCTGAAGAAGGGAAGAGCACCTCCTTATTCCCTCTTGCTCCCTCCACCAGAGCTTGCAGGGCGGCGTCATCAAACCTCGGTGCAGACTTAGGTCTACTGCTGGACATTTTGCCTGGAAGAAACTATCAGAGCAAAGGCCAAAAGGTTTGCAGTCTGCAGAAGAAGCAAGGCTGCTTGTAGGCTTTAAATCCAGCAGCATTGATGACGTCATCGGAGGCGAGTTTCAGAATGGAAAGACTAATTAGGCCAGGGGTTCCCACACGCTGGAAATCAATTGCCCAATTAGGGGAAAATCGCATATTTTTCCCACATCAAATTGGAGTCGGGTGGCTAACACGAAAAGCAGATGACACGCCCCCAGCCCGCCCCATGACAAAATCGAGCCCACAGTCTCAGAATAAAGGGTCACCCTTTTAGAACTGAGATGAGGAGGAACTTCTTCTCTCAGAGGGTCGTAAATTTGTGGAATTCTCTGCCCCAGAGAGCTGTGGAGGCTGGGTCATTAAATAAATTTAAAGTGGAGATAGACAAATTTTTGCAAGATAAGGGAGTGAAGGGTATTTTAAATTGTTCCCTCTCCTCCGGCTCTGTCCCACTCCCTTTCGAAGTTGCCGTCATCACCCCTCCTCCTCAAAAAACCCACCCTTGACCCCTCTGTCCTTGCAAACTACTGCTCCATCCCCAACATCCCTTTCCTCGCCAAAGCCCTTGAACATGTTGTTGCCTCCCAAATCCGTGCCTATCTTTCCCGCAACTACATCTTTGAACCAGTCCAATCTGGTTTGTGGCCTTACCACAGCACTGAAACAGCCCTAATCAAAGTCACAAATTACATCCTCAATGCACGATCCCTCCTCATCCTCTGAACCTGTATGCAGTCTTTGACCACACCATCCTCCTCCAACGCCTCTCTTCCGTTGTCCAACTGAGTGGGACTGCCTATACTTGGTTCCACTCTTGCCTTTGCAGTTATAGCCAGAGAATCTCCTGCAATGACTTCTCTTCCCATCCCTGCACCATTATCTCTGGAGTCCCCCGAGGATCTATCTTTGGCCCCCTCCTATTTCACATTTATATGCTGCCCCTCGGTCCGAAGACACAATGTCAGGTTCCACATTTACGCTGATGATACCCAGCTCCAACTCATCACCACCTCTCTCAACCCCTCCACTGGCGATGTGTTGTCAGACAGGTCATAGATGAAGCCAAAATTCCTTCCAACTAAACATTGGGAAGACTGAAGTTATGGTCTTTGGCCCACGCCAAAAGCTCTGTTCTCTGGCCACCAATTCCACCCCTTCCCTAACCACTGTCTCAGACACTTCTGTAATATCGCCCGTCTCTGCCCCTGCCTCAGCCCATCTGCTGCTGAAACCCTATTCCATGCTTTTTTTTAACCTCCAGACTCAACTATTCCAATGCTCTCCTGGCTGGCCTTCTATCTTCCAGCCTCCACAAACTTCTCATTCAAAATTCTGCTGCCTGTATCCCAACTCACACAAAGTCCAGTTCACCCATCACACCTGTGCTCGCTAACCTACATTGGATTCCGGTCCATGAATCAAATCAAATTCTCAGTCTTGTGTTCAAATCCCTCCATGGCCTCACCCCTCCCTATATCTCTGTAACCTCCTCCAGACCTACAACCCTGCAATGCTGTGTTCCTCCACTTCCTTCACCCACCATTGGTGGCTGTCTAGACCCTAAGCTCTGTAATTCCCTCCCCAAACCTCATCGCCTCTCCGCCTCTCTCTCCTCCTTTAAGATGTTGCTTAAAACCTACCTCTTTGACCAAATGTTTGGTCACCTGTCCGAACATCTCCTTTTTTTGGATCGGTGTCAGTTTTCCCCCCTGTGAAGCGCATATGTTAAAGGTGCTACGCAAATGCAAGTTGTTGTTGTTGTTGTTGTTGTAAACATTGTTCATTAATTAATTTTGCAAAATTTACCATCAAATTTAAGAGGACACTATTTCTATTTTTCTTCCACTAAATTCTCCCTTCTTCTTCAGAAAGCATGGAATCAAGCTGGGGTTCAATTCTTTGGACTCCAGCCATCATAGAAACATAGGCCGGTATTTTGCCAGCGCTCAGCGGACAGGATGGGGAGTGATTGACAGCGGGTCGGGAACCCGCTGTCAAAATGTGCACACTAGACTTTCCCGATGTCGGGTCTGCCAGCACTGAGCAGACCCGATAGGCAACGGCGGGGGAGGCAATTAAAATCATGAGTGGCTTGTTTACAGCCACTTATCAATGTTCTTTTCCTAGCTTTTTGGATTTGACAGATCGCCCACCAGTTTCCTGCTGTGCCTAGACCTCGTCTGTGAAGCTGAGGCAGGAGGTCAGCGGCCATTGAATCAGCTGATGAGTTGACAGCTTCAAATATCAAGTCAAAGCTCCCAGCTGATTGAGATATGTTCACTTAACCGCTAGCCTCTCTAAACTGCATTTCCACTTCAGATTCAGGATGCTGCAAGCCTTTACACAAGTCTCCATCCAGTCTGACCTCATTACCTCTCCCACCATTGTCAGATCACTTCTGTCATCTCTACTTCACCTGCCATCTATTCCATCAGCATGGGTGCCCTTAAAACTCTCTCACCTTCGTCCTCAGAATCCCACCACAATCAGCCCCAACACCAGCATCACCAGGCACACCAGTAGCACCAACAACAACACCAACAGAAACTTTACATGAACATTGGCTAAAACACCCATGTGCCTACCCTTGTGTGTTGTTAGTTGGTATGATTGCACTAGGATGACTGTGAGTGTGAGGGGTGGCTAGTGAGATGGAGATGTGATAATGCAGATAGAGAGGGATGGGTGGAGGTGCAAGGTAGGTTGGTGTGAGTAAGGATGTGCAGGAATAGGGGAGAGAAGGCAGAGTGATGAGATGTGATGAGAGGCACAGCAGGATGAGGTTGAGTGTGACTTTGTACTAATGTTTCGTGATGTACTGAGATCATTGAAACGTTTACGTCACTGTACCGAGGTCCTCCTGACGACATCCCTGCTTGTGCCCTCCTGAGCAATGTGCAACCAGGCTGTGTTGGTGTCCTGGGGAGGTCTCTTCTGCCCATGGGAAGGGAAGAGGACATCCCTGCATGCTGTGACTCCTTCCATAAGCATATGGAGGGAGTGATGGGAGAACCTGGGTGCAGCCCTGCACCTCTGTGCAGTGATTGTCAGTGTTTGCAACACTTCAATGCTGCAGAACAAATGTCAAAACTAAATAGGATGATTGTGGAGTAACAACAGACAAAAATCAATGGTCCCTTTAAGGAAACCAGCTGATGATGCGTCATGAATGACGTCACCATACCCAGTTCCTCTAATTGGCCAGGAAATTCGCTGGGTGGCTTAACAAGCCCCATTAATGGAAATCATTTCAGAGGCCGGGATGAAGCTAGCAGTGGGGCCGAGACCCCCCACGGACCCCGCAAGGTCAACAAAATCGCGGCCATATGAACAGAGGAATAGGAGTCGGCCATTTAGCCCCTCAAGCCTGTTCCGCCATTCAATGAGATCATGACTGATCTGTGACCTAACGCCTTTGCCCCATATCCCTTAATACCTTTGGTTAACAAAAATCTATCAATGTCAGATTTAAAATTAACAACTGGCCCAGCATCAACTGCCGTTTGCGGAAGAGAGTTTCACTTGCATCTTGCCCAAATGACCATTTTGATCGCCAGGCATATTTCCAGTGGATATTCCTGGACAGGGATCAGGTGTGGGAACCCTGGCTGATATTTTTCTTTGAAATGCAAACGTGGCGAGTCCAACTGTGGTGTTCTCACTACTGGCCTGGCTGAAATCAATAGCTCAGCACAGGATTTTCCTGGTCTGTATTACTCAGTTCCATTCTGCTCACTTTAAGCACGTTGTGTGAGGATTCCTTGATTGCAATTACATAAGTTTATGTCCTTCAGATAGGCTCCAGAAACTTTTAAACTTATTGATAACTCCTCTGCGGTGAGATGAATACTGACTCCAATAATGCTGTGACACGAACAGCAACCTTAGTTATTTCACACAGGCTGACACAATCCCCATGATTAACTTTCTGTCTATTTCTGCTGAACTTCACGGAGGTGAAATTCGTCTTGGCCGATGATGCAAAACACGCGGTAGCGAATCAGCAGCCCGTTTTCCACTCCGTACAATTTTCTTTCGCTCAATGGAAAAGAAAATCGGGTGGAGTGTAAAACGCCGAGCCGATTCGCAATCGCCCATTTTGTGCTATCGTCAAGACAGATTTCACACCCCAATGTTCCAATCATTATAAGAACATAAGAAATAGGAGCAGGCGTAGGCCATTCGGCCCCTCGAGCCTGCTCCGACATTCAATAAGATCACGGCTGATCTTCAACCTCAACTTTACTTTCCTGCACTATCCCCACATCTCTTGATTCCCTTAATATCCAAAAATCTATTGTTCTCTGTCTTTAATATACTCAATGAATTTGCTTACAATGCATTTGATATCTATGAGATATGAAATGCATTGTAAGCAAATCTCACGAGCTCTCTTGGACATCAGAGGTTGTGGAAGTATTAAAACTAATTTAGTTAAAAACTAATTTTACAAAATTAATATTTGTTATATTTCTTTCTTTCTCATGTATACAAATCTAAATATACATAACACCATCTCAGTTAAAAATAACATACTATTGGGCTCTTTTCCCAGACCAATATAAAGTTCATCAAACAGTTTTTCATGATAACGTCGTTGACATGGTGAGAGCCAAGAGAGTAATCCTCGGACACTGGTGAGGTGCTCTGGGAGATTGCTCTGCCATGCTAACTCAGGTTTGAACGAATGTCTCCTCCTTATAGAATATCCAGGTGAATAGATAATATTTCAACTCTTCATATTTAATTGGACTTCAATAATGGACTGATTATTTGTATTCGGTGTCGCAGATATATTCTGTATTTTATGAATGAATCGTATATTCACTTTTAATCGTTTCCTATCACTTATCTTTTGTATCGGGTTATACATGCATGTTCTTTCTTTTCTGGTGACACATAACAATAAAAACAGTATCACACTCCCAAATTTACCTTTAATTATCACTGCTGGGAAAGCCCATGCACAGAGTTACTCTGACAAATTGGCTACTGTGCACGTGCAACATAGAATCATGATGTTATCAAGGGGCGTCCCTATATAAAGCGAAGAGTGTGTTGCCACCAGTGCAGCTTTTCCGAGACACAGATCGACTGAAGCGGGCACTAAGATCCAGGGGGAGAAAGAAAGGTCTTCATAGCTGCTAGTTTACCAAAATCTGGTAGTTTTACCTTGATCTGAGAACCAATTGTGGGAGGCCTGGGCGATAGTAGACATGGCCAAGGAGCAGCATAAAAGCTTCTTGGAAAAGGATTAAAATAGTAAAACAGACAGATTCCACTGATACAGAGAGGTTACCAGGGAATCCTCTGTCAGTTCAACGGCTGGGGGGAAAGACCAGGTGAAAAACTTACCAATCCTTAACTAGATATACATCCTAAAACATCAAGCAACACAACCTTTAAATTACAGGGATAATATAAATAAGTGACATAATTTATATGCATGAAAACCTCAACACATTAAATCCTAGGATCATCAATTGTCCCATTTCAGACTGAACAGTCTGGTTTCTGATTGAGTTGTCTAGTAATTTCTAAAATGCAAACCAAATACAAAAAAGTCTATTATTTTTAAAATAGAAGCCTGTTTTCTTGTCTACATGCCAACTTTCCATTGTATTTAGACAAACAACGTTGCAGATCCAGTGTCTGCTTGTCCACATTTGCTGGTAAAAATCCTGATGGATTTAAAACATTCCTGCTAGCTGACATTAAAAATGGCTCCCTTTCCTCATGTACTGTCCCTCTCCTTTTCAAAATGACTGTCATCACACCTCTCCTCATAAACCCACTCTCGACCCCTCTGTCCTTGCACGTTACCGCCCCATCTCCAATCTCCCTTTCCTCCTCAAAGCCCTTAAACGTGCTGTCACCTTCCTAATCTGTACCTATCTTTACCGCAACTTCATGTTTGAATCCGCCCAATCAAGTTTCTGCCCCTGCCACAGCCCTGAAATGGCCCAAATCACATTCACAAATGCATCTTCTGTGACTGTGAGCACTTTGCACTCGTCCTCTTCCTCATTCTTAACCTCTCTACAGCCTTTTGACAGTTGACCACACCATCCTCCACCTCTCATGTATTATCCACATGCGTGGGACTTCCCTTGCTTAGTTCCATTCTTAACTATCCAATCATAGCCAGAGAACCTCTTGCAATGATTTCTCTTCCCGCTCACACACCGTTATGTCTGGAGTCCCTCAAGGATCTACCCTTGGCCCCCTCCATTTCTTCATCGACATGACCCCTTGGTGACACCATTCGAAGACATAAGCGGTCAGGTTCCACATATATGCTGATGACGCCCTGCTCTACCTCTCCATCACCTCTCTTGATTCCTCCACTGCCTTAGTGTTATCAGACTGAAATCCAGTCCTGGAGGAGCCGCAATTTCCTCCAGTTGGGAATATTGGGAAGACCAAAGCCATTGACTTTGGCCCACGCCACAAACTCTGTTCGCTGACCACTAATCCCACCCCCTCCCTGACCACTGTCTCAGGCTGACCAGACTGTTTGTAACCTCGGTGTCCTACTTGACCCGGAGCGGACCTTCTAACCCCATATTTTCTCCATCACAAAGACTCCTGCCTTCCTCTTCCGTAATATCGCCCATCTCCGCCCCCGCCTCAGTCAGAACTCTGCTGCTCCTATCCTATCCTGCACAAAGTCGTGCTCACTCATTAACCGTATGTACACTGACCTACACTGGCACCCAGTGCCCCATCGTCTCAAATTTAAAATTCCAATTCCTCACTGCCTTCCTATTGCTGCCCTTCGATTCTTGTATCCGCCTTGACTAAGACCCTAGCTACCTTCAATGCCTTTCTTGGCATTCTCGGAAGGGCTCATGGAGGCACTCAATGCTGTCGCTTTAAGAACAGCAACAGCAACTGCCCCATCCTCCTCTATCACTGACCTTCCCATTCACTGCACCCATTATGGGCTAAGTTCACCAACCTCCTTCCTGTCCCACTCACCCAACCCACCACTGTCCAATAGGATTCTGCCAGTGGATCAACAATCACCACCCATCTCCGCATTTCTCTCCGGATTGTCCGCTCACTCGTGAACAAGACCCTTGCCATCCACGATCATATTGTGGATGATTGCATTGATATTATGGCCCAGACGGAAACTTGGCTCACAGGTGAAGACACCTTGCCCCTTACTGAAGTCTCCCAGCCTGGCTATACGATCCACCATTTACCCCACCCAAAGCGCCGCAGAGACATTGTGGCCCTTATCACCAAATCACACCTTCGTCTCTCGAACTTCTTCTGTGGCACCTTCTGCTCCTTCCACCCCCTCACCTCCCCTTTAAAATCCCGAGTTTTCTACCCTTCTCCTTGTGTATGGTGTCCCCTACAGCAAACCCTGGGCAGTGCTTCAACAGGCCTTTTGCAGCTCAAGGCCTCTGCCCTAAATTGTTGCTCCCTCTGTGCCTGGTGTGCTTGTGCCACCAGCGCACAGGAGCAGAATTTCCGCTCCAATATTGTTTGGAGTCAGCAGTGCCACCCAGTGGCTGAAGTCAGGTGTTACAAATATATTATTTTTCTCCATCAAAGTTCTTTTTAGCACCACACGGCAGCAAAAATAAGCTGCTATCAAAGTTACTGTCTAATGGGGAAGAAAGAGAATTTCGTGCTAGTAAAAAGGAGGACAGAATGAGAAGAAATCAAAAGAGAATGGAGGTAATGTTGACTTTGTGCCATCATGTAAAACGGGCGATAGCGGAACGACAGCCAGTTTTACATCTCTCCCGATTTTTATTTCCATTGAAGTAAAATGGCAAAAATCAAAAGTTTCTGGGAGTTGGAGGCCTGCTCTCAGACTCTCCTAGAAAACAACCCTTCCGCCTTCAATGCGGGCCGTGGATCAGTTTTTGGTGGTCTGGGCTGTGGGCGTTAGAGTGTGGCTTCTTGTGCTGCTCCTCCCACAACCCCAGCTCTGGCAGATGCCCGATTTTCACCCATAGTGGCGCAGATGCCTGCCTGCAAAATGCAAATTACAAAACCTCCACCTGACCCCAGATACTCTGATGCACCAGTGGCAGAGGTTCCTAGCGGGCGCATCCCACCATTTATGCCGAGAGCAAAGGCCCATAACGTTTCAGGCCTTGTATGACAAGGTTCTGGAAAAACACCGAAAAACATTGGGAAATGTGGTTGTTGGAAAATTGAGACGTTGCTGTTGTTGTTGACGTGTGTCATGCCTCTACCATTCCTGCAGGATGTGCATGGGGAACAATGCCTTCTCATAACAACAACAACTTGCATTTATATAGCGCCTTTAAAATAGTAAAACGTTGCAAGGCGCTTCACAGGAGCGTCATCAAACAAAATTTGACACTGAGTCACATAAGGAGATATTAGGGCAGGTCACCAAAAGCTTGGTCAAAGAGGTAGCCTTTAAGGAGAGTTTTAAAGGAGGAGAGAGAGGCGGAGAGGCAGAGAGGCTTATGGAAGGAATTCCAGAGCTCAGGGCCTTGGCAGCTGAAGGCATGGCCGTCAATGGTGGAGCAATTAAAATCAGGGAGGCGCAAGAGACCAGAATTGGAGGAGCGCAGAAATCTCGGAGGGTTGTAGGGCTGGAGGAGGTTACAGAGATAAGGAGGGGCGAGGCCATGGAGGGATTTGAAAATATGGTGAACATTTTTTAATGGAGGCGTTGCCGGACCAGGAGCCAACGTAGGTCAGCGAGCACAGGAGTGATGGGTGAACGGGACTTGGTACAAGTTAGGACACAGGAAGCAGAGTTTTGGATGAGCTTAAGTTTATGGAGGGTGGAAGATGGGAGGCTGGCCAAGAGAGCATTGGAATAGTCAAGTCTAGAGAGATCAAAGGCATGGATGAGGGTTTCAGCAGCAGATGCATGTCTGATTGGGACCGGTACCAGCTGCTTGTCACGGACGTATGTTTTTGCTGTATAACTACTGTGTCATATTCCGTCTTAAACTCCGATATCAAGGGATTATACAAGAATGGATCAGGAAAAAAAAGGGAGGCTTTTAGCTGATACAAAGGACTAAAAACAGTGGAAGCCCCAGAGGAGTATAGAAAGTGCAGGGGGGTACTTAAAGAAATTAGGAGAGCGAAGAGGGGGCATGAAAAAATATTGGCGGGCAAAATAAAGGAAAATCCCAAGGTGTTTTATAAGTATATTAAGGGCAAGAGGATAACCAGGGAAAGAGTAGGGCCCATTAGGGACCAAAGTGGCAATCTGTGTGTAGAGCCATAAGATGTAGGTGAGGTTTTAACTGAATATTTTGCATCTGTGTTCACTTTGGAGAAGAACAATGTAGGCATAGAAATCAGGCAGGGGGATTGTGATATACTTGAACAAATTAGCATTGAGAGGGAGGAAGTACTAGCGGTTTTAGCGGGCATAAAAGTGGATAAATCCCCAGGCCCAGATGAGATGTATACCCAGGCTGCTGTGTGAGGCAAGGGAGGAGATTGCAGGGGCTCTGACACAAATTTTCAGAACCTCTCTGGCCACAGGGGAGGTGCCAGAGGACTGGAAGACAGCTAATATAGTACCATTATTCAAGTAGGGAATTACAGGCCAGTGAGCCTAACATCAGTGGTAGGGAAATTATTGGAAAAAATTCTGAGGGACAGAATTAGTCTCCACTTGGAGAGGCAAGGATTAATCAAGGATAGTCAGCATGGCTTTGTCAGGGGGAGATCATGTCTAACCAATTTGATTGAATTTTTCGAGGGGGTGACTAGGTGTGTGGATGAGGGTAGTGTAGTTGATGTAGTCTACATGGACTTCAGTAAGGCTTTTGACAAAGACCCGCTTAGTGGCAGGAGGCAGAGGGTGATGGTCGAAGGTTGTTTTTGTGACTGGAAGCCTGTGTCCAGTGGTGTACTGCAGGGATCGGTGCTGGGTCCCTTGCTGTTTGTAGTGTACATTAATGATTTAGATATGAATGTAGGAGGTATGATCAGTAAGTTCGCAGATGACACGAAAATTGGTGGAGTGGTAAATAGCGAGGAGGGAAGCCTCAGTCTACAGGACGATACAGATGGGTTGGTCAGATGGGCAGAACAGTGGCAAATGGAATTTAACCCTGAAAAGTGTGAGGTGATGCATTTTGGGAGGACTAACACGGCAAGGGAATACACAATGAATGGTAGGACTCTAGGAAGGACAGAGGATCAGAGGGACCTTGGTGTGCATGTACAAAGATCCCTGAAGGCAGCAGGACAGGTAGATAAGGTGGTTAAGAAGGCATATGGGATACTTGCCTTCATTAGCCGTGGCACAGAATATAAAAGCAGGGAGGTTATGATGGAGCTGTACAAAACGCTAGTTAGGCCACAACTGGAATACTGTGTGCAGTTCTGGTCGCCACACTATAGGAAGGATGTGATTGCATTGGAGAGGGTGCAGAGGAGATTCACCAGGATGTTACCTGGGCTGGAGCGTTTCAAATATGAAGAGAGATTGGACAGGCTGGGGTTGTTTCCTTAGAGCAGAGAAGGCTGAGGGGGGACCTGATTGAGGTGTACAAAATTATGAGGGGCATAGATAGGGTAGATAGAAGGGAACTTTTCCCCTTAGTCGAGGGGTCAATAACCAGGGGGCATAGTTTCAAGGTAAGGGGCAGGAGGTATAGAGGGGATTTGAGGAAAAACTTTTTCACCCAGAGGGTGGTTGGAATCTGGAACTCACTGCCTGAAAGGGTGGTAGAGGCAGGAACCCTCACAACATTCAAGCAGCATTTAGATAAGCACTTGAAACGCCATAGCATACAAGGCTATGGACCAAGTGCTAGAAAATGGGATTAGAATAGATAGGGCTTGATGGCCGGCGCAGACACGATGGGCCGAAGGGCCTCTTTCTGTGCTGTATAACTCTATAACTATGATTAAACGCAATATACCCATCATATTGGTTTGCACTCGATCCTGAATATTTGAAAGACCAGAGATAATCTAATCTCTGCAATGGTGCCCCCATAGCCCCAATTAACATACCCTATGTTATTGAAGAACTCCAGGCCAACAATTCAACAATGGCCACTGCCACCTTATCATTTCCCTAATTCTGGGAAAGACAGGAGAGGAATTACAATTGCGGACCAGTCAGGTCATCTTCAACTAAAGTGATCTGTCAGGAATGCTCTGTACAACTCATTGCTGAAGGTGGAAGACAACCAAAAGGAAGAAAGTCTTAAAGGGAAATGCCCAGAAACAGAGCAAAATCATGGGCCAACTAACAGATCGGTCATAATTCAGACTCACCAAGGAGTTCACAATGATGTTCATTATGAATTGGTACCGGTACTGATATTCCTCTCAGAGATAACCTTTCCATCAGGGCTATGTCAGCCGGCCCACTACATTATACAGTGCAACGCAGTGGAGGTCGGGATTTAGACCAAGCTTGGCCCCCACAACCTCACAAGACAGCCCATAAAATACAACAAAGGGACGTAGGAGAATGGATTGGAATCGTGGCTACTGCAGGCACTTCAGCATGGAATAGATTATATATTGAATCAATATGGGAATAATAATATGAATCGATGCGGGAACAACTGAAGGGTATTTTCAGAGGCGTGAATAAGTGGAATAAAGATCTGATATATGAGACCCAACAGGGAACAGTGTCAACAGCCAAACTAACAAAAGGCGTGGAGTGAGTAATGGCAGGGGTAAATGACATTATCAATGGAACTAATCCAGAGTATAAGGACCAAAATGTATCCACAGCCATCACCTCCAGCATGTATGGGAGTTTTGTTTTGCATCAGATACAGCAAGTATTAAACGATATTGAGAATAACAAGATACCAAAATAGGTTTTGCCAAACATTTACAGGAATGGTACAAGGTGGACTATGACCTATGTAAGGCTAGAAGGTATGGAACGGCAAAAACCTTGTAATACTACAATGGGGAAGATGGTTCTTCCACTGTTGATAACATTGCCTCAAATATGGGGCAGGCCGATGGAAGTATTTAGCATACAGTCAGTAGGTACACTTGAGGGGAAAACCTTTAAAGGACTCACCACCTTCCCCAAACACCTGGCAAAGGGACGTGAAGGAGAATGGAATGGGGGGGAACTGACTTGCTGTAGACTGGTGGCAGGAACCTGGATCTGTCGGTGTGACATACTCCAGAGAAATATGTCAACCTGTGTGTTCACTTTGGAAGATGAGGACCCCGAGTGCCTGGTAAGAGTTATCAAGAGGTGGGCGGGTAACCAAGCGGCCTATCAAAACCGAGGTTGATAGCGATACTGTATAACCACTAGTGACATCACGTTCAGGCATGGTACTACCGTCTGCCCTATCACAAATACCCCCTTCTTTCTCACCCTCACAGAAATTACTCAGACTGGGGAACATACTCTCATGCTGACTTGTGGCAGAGATTCACGTTAATCTCACACTGCGGGAGGAGGCATTGCAAACAATAGCACCCTTTGGCCACACTGTTCCTCCGTTGTCATTGAATCTTAAATCCATACTGGCACAGTCACACTCCTCACTTCACCACCTGGTTAAGATGAAACAAGCTTATAGAACAAAAGATGCAAATGATAGGGGATCATGAATGGTGGCAAACCGTTTACAATATAGGTCAGCACCCATGGAATGGAATAATATCCATGGGGGAAAAATTGGTGATTGCTAGCAAAGCTGTCAGTGTCACCACCAACTGCTGTTAACGGCCGCTCAAAATGGCCGCAGTGCTAACCGACCTAAATTGGTGTGGGGGCATGGAGGTAGGTGGTGCAGCTCTAATCTTAGGTGCAACGCCGTCCTGGTGGCGTTGCACGAGGGATCCAGGATCAATTTGTAGTTCTGGTGCGTCGTTGCTGCTTCCCCGAGCGTCTGTGTGCGAGGCTGTGAAGCTCACAATGCATTGTGGGCAGTGAGGAGCTCTGAAATTTAAAGGGGCCATGCACATTGAAGCAAGACAAAATAAATTGCAATGATTCAATACATTTTTCAGCCCTTTCCATCTTTTTACAAATATTCAACATTTAAAAGAAGTTCCAAACGTGATTATTCAGCTCTTAAAGCTGAATTACCTTCCTAAACTGAACAAATGGGCAAACTGCCTCAGCTCTAACACAAGTGGCTCAGCAAGCCAGGGAAGGGGCACCAGCCTGATTCCTGGGATGGCAGGACTGTCGTATGAGGAGAGATTGGGTCGACTAGGCCTGTATTCACTAGAGTTTAGAAGAATGAGAGGGGATCTCATTGAAATGTATAAATTTCTGACAGTCGGCGTGTGATGTCACCACGCTGCCATTGTTTTTTTTAACAGGGCGCAAAGGGGCCCACGAAGATGGCGGCCGCCACGGGGACCGCCTCCAGCTGGCGCAAGAGCGGCAGGTGCCATTTTTCCGAGAATCGCTGGCACTAACAGCTGGCGGTAAGTATATGAATTTCTTGCCCCAGGAGTTTTGTTACTAGCCCAGATAATTGTCCTCATTATTATGATTGGAACATTGTGTCGATTCAAAAGTTAATTAAGAGACTGTCACAGAAAACTCAGAACTTGCCGTTAACCGCTTTAATTAGGTGAGGGGTCAGGAAATAGTTCCTTCACCCTCAATGACAGGACTGGAAAAATTAGCATTTTACATATTTTTCTAGTGTCTAAAACTTATGTTCTGATTAGGTGTTTTTAACATATAAACAACTCACTTTTGGGTTAGGCATTCGAACACAAATAACCATCTCATGCTTATAGGAATTAAATTAAGCATTAACATACAAACAGCTAAAAAGACAGAAATGGACAAATTAAACTACCCAGAAGGCAGAGCGATATAGCTAACAAAGGATGCTTCTGAAACTTGATTATACAGCAGTCTGTTTCAAGGATAAACAGCAAGAGTTTGGACACTGATAAGGCGGGAGGAGGGGTCGGGAGTGGGAGGTGTGGATCGGCAATCGGGAGGGGAGAGAGGATCGGGAGGGGTCGGCAATCGGGAGGGGGACAGAAGATCGGGAGGGGGGAGAGAGGATCGGCAGGCGATGGGGGGTGGTCGGGGGTTGGGGAAGTCGGGGATCGGCAGGCAAGCAAGGATCGCGACGGGGAGTTGGGGGGAAGTTGGCCAGGGATCGGAGGGGTGATGGAGGATAGGCAGGGTGGGAGATAGGATCAGGGCAGGCCTCATCGTCGTTGGGGTGGGGGAGGTCTGGGGGTGATCAGAGGCCTCATGGGGGTGGTCTCCGATTGCGGGGGGTGGGTATGGTAGAGACCCTGGATCCAGGAGGTAGGTATACAGCCACTTACCACCTGGATGCAGCAAGTCACTGCCTCTGTATAACTGCCGGGTTTCACGAATTGTGTGAAACCCGTCCACATACAGTTACACTCAAAATGGAGGGGAAAATCTCATTATAATATTGAAATTGAGGTAATGCACCCTGGTAGCGGGTCGGTCGCCTGCCCCCCGTCCCGCCTCTGGCAAAACCGGAAGTGGGTGGGTTGGAGGCGGGATCAGGTCGGGATTCACATTTTTAACAATTTAACTGCTCCCAACCTCCAAACCCACCCGATTTTTGATGGGAAAATTCCGGCCTTAATCTCTGTAGTGGCCCCAGACGTGAATCCATGAAGTTACCAGAGGAGAGAACAGGGTAATATTGTTGGTTTCTTTGTTATACTATTGTTGGAATATTGTGTGTATCAGATCAATGTTGAGACTTGTCGTCTCACAATAACAGATGTGTTGCAGCCATATTTGGTCTCTGATTCGAATTTTCTTACAAGGTCCAGTTGTGCACTGGGATTCAGTCTTCACAGTACTTAGTTGGAGTGATTTTTGTTCCGCTACTGCCCCATGTGATAAGTCTGTCTTAAGTGCTCTCTTACCTACTCTAGTGCTCCTACAAAGTGTTCCCCCAGTGGCTGCAGTATGGGAGGTGGAAGGCTGCTGTGGCACAGTTGAGGTGCTTGTGGTCAGCGGTGGAGAGTTCAGGCCTGAGAGGGCCTGGCTGCTGACTGCAATAACTCAGCGTTTGCTGGGACAGTATGTCCTGGCTGGCTTCCCGACACCAAAGCATTGGTTGAGGAGGATGGCGAGAGTACAGACATTATGTCATCCTGAGAGATAGCAACATGTTCCCTTTCCACCGAAAGACTGCCTCTCCCACTGATCTGCGGGGAGCAGATTGTAGGACTGTGATCCGATAGAAGCCCCTATCTATTCTGTCTCCCAGCTGGTCCAAGGTGGAGAAGATGGTGAATCCCCGATCCTGCATGTCACAGATGAGTTTTCCTGTAAAATGCTATTACTGTTGTCACACATGTGGGTCTGGGAGGGCCCAGTTTCAGCCTCCATTGAGGTGACCACACACTCCATGTTAGAGTGTTGATGCCATGGGCCAGAATCCCACACAAGTCGATAGTGGACTTCTCCGCAATCTCCGACATGTAACGGAAGGTCCCTGGCAGGCAGTCCAAGGTATTGACCAATTGCTGCTGCATAGAAAGCATCTTTCTTTTAAAGGCTGGGTCCCTTAAGTCTACATCACTGTCCTCTTCAACAGAGCTAGGATTCAAGTTGAGCTTCGGTGAGCTGTTTACTGGTGCTGATTTCTGTACTGCTGCTGAGAAGGGTGAGAATGAGTGATAGAGCATCTCTGGGAGGGTTCTCCGCTGCAGTCTATGCTCCTCCAACTCCTGAGACATGTGATTGGCCTAAATAAAGGAAAGAGAGACAAGGGTTAAGATGTAGGGCTAAAAATTTGTTTGCCCCTGTATACGGGCGTGGGCATCACGAAGCGAGATCATACCGCGCCCGTTCAAAGTAATGCGGGCAGCACGCAAATTTCATGTTGCCTGCTCATTTGAATGATTGTGGCATACAGCCCAGTGCTGAACACATTGCTGAGTGGCTGCACGCTCAGCAGGGGGTCCAAGTTTGTGCGAGGATAGCACCAATTAAAGCTAGGCTGCATTTCTTAAAGCCAGCCTGCACCTTTTAAAGGGGAGGTGCATTCTGGCTGCAGCAGGTGATTCAACTGGCTGGGGAACAGAGAGTGAGCAGGAAGAAGTACAATGGCACAACAGATGAGAGAGTGTGCTCCCAGGTTCTCGGATGCTGCACTGCAGGCCTTGGCGCAGGAGGTGAACAGGAGGATCATGGTCATTTTTCCATAGGGGGCCAGGAGGCCCTCCAGGCAAATGTAGTAAAGGCAATGGGAGCAGATAGCTGTCGTGGTAAATGCCAGCAGTGTAGCCCCGAGGATCTGGATGCAGTGCTGCCAGAAGTTCAATGACCTCACACGAATGGTCAAGTCAGTGAATTGATCTTCAAATGCCATATCATTACAACTGAACCACTAGCCTCTGACACTGCTCAATTTATCACACCCCCTTCTGTCACCTACCAATAATCTCTATCAGTCATGACACATACCTCACATTCATAGCTTCACCTCAGCCTCACACACTTAGCACTGCTGCAACCCTCACACCCACATCTCACAGCTTGCACACACTGCCAGCTATTCAGCCATGACAAGCACATCACCCAATCACATTTGTAAGGGATTCCTGACCCTGCGTGTCTCGTAGCCTGTGAGATTCACGCGGCTCTGTGCAGCCTGTATGTCAGTGCGGGTCTCGGCCTGGTTGCCTGTTCTGGTCTCCAGCCAGTCTGGGAACACTAGACACACCTGTGAGTGGTTCGAATCACTCTCCCTTACGGTTCTAGACACTGGACTTAGATGCGAGAGCAGTAATGGAGATAAAACTCATGTAGACTTGGTTTGAATGGTACGAAATGGAAAATCTTTATTGCATGATGCTTAAAATTATGAAATACATGTCATACGCACAGATTAATGACAGTACAATCTTACAAACGGTTATATAGTCGATCTTAGGGAAACGAGGAACGAACGGCACAACGTAAATAGGGGCACACATTACAAATATCCTTAATCTTTAAACCCTCCCCTATCAATATCTATCCTAAACTAGCTTCGTAGGATCTCGAGACTCATGCTCACCACTCGTAATAACTCGGAGAAATTCCGAATAGCTGATCGGATGTTTTTCACCGCAGCTCCCACGTGTCGGTCAGGAGATCTCCTGGTCCCACTTGTTTACTTGCTTCTGCTGCTCCGGCTAGTAGGCTGGACCGTCCGCTGTGGTGAAGACCTCTGTTGGTGGGCTTCACAGTTTAATCTTGGAGCACCGTTGTCAATATCATTGATACGATATGTTTGCACGTTCCAGTTGCTTTGAGCACAGTCCACTTATCATTGATGCAATATGTTTCGTTATAAGTTCGAAAGAGAAATCTTCCTGGCGAGGAAAACTTGGCTAATCGACCTACAGGCGCGGTCGGGATTTACTGACCGTGGCGATGGATATGGTCTTCTTCTCTTCTCCTCTCATCTCATCTCATCTCATCTCATCTCGGGCCTTTGGTTCCGCTGCCAGTTACCAACATAGGTCTTCGTTACGCGACACGAGGTAGATCCGAACGGATCAGAAAGTTCAACAGTCTTTTCAGAAGAGGCAACAGGCACGCAGAAGCCCAACTACGAGTACACAGGAGCAGCCACGAGGTTACGAATCGACCGGATAAAAACACAGGAGCAAGCGAGCGAATGCAGGAGCAAGAGCAAGAGAGCGAATGGACGGTTTGGGGCCTGCAATTATAGTGCAAAAATCTTCCGTTTCCCGCCCAACTATAATGTCCATTCTTTTGTTTAGGGTTTGGCGCCCAAATGTCTTGTATGGGTGATCTCCGTCCTTAATGGGTTTCGGGGCTACTCATGAATGTTTGAGTACCTGTTAATATTTCTCCCATTGTTAAATCGGTCGGTGTTCTCCCTGGAGGGGTTTGGGGCTTCCAAGTGTCCTGTATAACTACCTGCTAACGGCTCTCTCATCGTAGAGTCGTTGGGAGTTTACATATTAATGTCCTTTGGATGGGCCCTTAAGTACTCGGTACAATGGCTTTCCTTTGTACCTGGGAGACCGATTCCAGTATCTATGTTTATACTGCAAACCCATAATGTCTCGTATATTATCTTCACTGTGCTGAATCGTTATCGATCTTGCAAAAATGTTTAATGGAACGCCATCTTGTCTGCCTGTTGAAAAGTCTAGAATGTTCTGTCACGAGGTGCGGCGGCCATTTTACAGGCTGCTTGTGTCCAATTTAAACCTGCCAGCATTCTGCTGAAATAAAAGCTGTTTGAACGAAACTTTGTGTTTTCTCCTTATTAATCAAATCGCGATATATTGCGAATTCTACAGTCCCTCCTGTTGATGCGAATAACTCCGCTTATCGTATCAAAAATCACAGTGGTGAGCAATCTTATCTCGATTTCACTCCGAATCCAGTAAATTAATCCCATAAATTTTAACTTAACTAGGGTCTCTGTGTCGTCCTTATTTCCCAAGAAAATCACATTTTATATCACCGTAGGCATCATTTGCCCTTAAACTTACACCACTTGTTTTCCTTCCCGGCGTAACCAGGCCGATACCTCACGCATCACCTGTATATTTGTCTTTTATTCAGGGAAAGGAAAAACAAAACCCAAAACCAAACAATCAACACCATCACCAAAATAAACAAATCCCAACTCTTAAACATGTCGAGTTTCCAACGTATTTACAATGAGTACAAACTTCCGCGGCGCACGCGGCGAGCGGGAGTGACGCCATTTTCCTATTACACGGTGCTCTCATCGTGCACGCGCACGTAACGTTCTCGCCACTCTCCCGTGTTTTCATGCTTGGTGAGGCGCTTGTCTCTTTTACAATGTATGAACAATAGGTACACTACAATAAACACTTGACAGACGACTAAAATGTGGGAGGCTATCCTGATCCATGAAGGCACTTCAATATTGGTGAACAGATTCCACCACGGTGGAACCACTATGTCCAAAATGTCTGTTCCTATCTCGACAGTTTTCTGCTCTAACGTATAAAAATGTTTCTGTGATACCGCGACGGCTTTCAGAAGTTTGGTTAAATGCTCAGGGAGAGGGGGAATGAGGTATCCAAAATGTGCGACAAATCGCTGCAAGTCGGTGAAATTCTCTTTTACTGTGAGATGAACAGTGGATGGTTCAGGGATTGGGATGATTCGCTGTTGTGCTACTTGAACTTCAGCCCTGGGTTTAAAACAGAAACTGCTGTCACTCACCGGACACCGGCTACGGTTTCCATGCTGGTAGTGTTGCGCTGCAGTGGTAACACAATATGTTCCACCCCCGATGTATGCTACCTGCGGAGGCACATGATCTTGTGCCATTGCCTCCATGGTGCAATTCATGGACTTGGCGCCAGCCGTTCTGAACCCGCACTGTGGTGTTAAAAAGGCATTCAAGTGCTGGGGGCACAGTATTATGTGTGCTCCCCTGCCACGACAACCAGAGAGATCTGTACCTGTCATCGTTTGCTCCCAGCGGATGACGTAAGGTGGAACCGCTGCATAACGAATGTGGGCTCCCCCCTGAATGACACCAATGTTCTCTACCCGATATACCGGGGCGGGCTTTGCTGTGTTGCCCAAAACCGGCATGCGTAATACTATTCCCATAATAGTATGGTTTGAACGTCCGCAGTCCACGGGGACTGGGTAAGCTTCTGAAGCTAGCCTGAGCTGGCACGGACTTAATGCGTTCTGAAAAGGGTGGAGCGCCCGTAGGTGTTTGTTACTTATCCAGGACGGAACCAAACCTTGTTTTAAATCCTCCAAATTACTGCGGCCCTCGCCCAGTAACCACGCCCCGTAAAGCACGCACACCTCGTTCTGCGCAGCTTGATCGGATGCATTCCGATCTTCCCTGATCAGGGCATTTACCGTACGCGCATGTTTCTCCAGCTCTGCTATAATTTCCTTTAAATGGAGAGTCATGGCTTGGTCCTCGTGTAGACCTGACCCTACCACTTTATTCTCATCTGTTAGAATGTCTTTTAACTGTGTTTTTAAACCATTAATCTGGGTCTGCAGCTCCACACTGTCTAGAGCGTTGACCACAGATGTCCCCGTGTTAAAAGCAGTGAACGCATCGTTCACCAAACCCCTTCTTTGCCTCCCTACTTGATCCAAAACTTCCTGCGGTGCGGTGTACAAACTTGCCTTATCAATTTCTGCAAAATCAAACTCGTAAAATTGTCTGAACATCTTGGTCAACAGGACCTGATACAACTGTTCCGTCTTTTTGGGGCACCACTCTGGTAACCGCACCTCAGTGAGATTTAAAATCACCGAGGCCACCGCGTAATGTACCCCCTGAAATAGTATCTGGTCTGTGGGGACCAGTACCAAACCGTTCCCGGGTCCCTTACTAGTTTTAGGGCACCCTTCTTCCTCAGCTAGAACCACCGGAATCGTGGGCGGGGCTTTGCGTGGGCGCGTAATGAGTTCAGTGGCATTTACTGGGATCGGGGAGAATGGGGCTCCGCACCCCCTGGTGCTCGCATCCCACCTCATCCCCTGTCCGTTATCCTGCCACTGATTAATAAAGAATATGGAGATGCCTTTGGGGCAAACGTACTTTGACCCCCACATACATACATAAATCCCCTCATCCGGTTCCCACCATTTGTCCCAACAGACTTTCACTTGTCCGTCTGTCCCCGTAATTGTCCGATGGGTATTATTACCCAGTCGTTCCCACTCGACCGAAGAGTTTCTCATAGTTTTGCTCAGCTTTCGCAGCCACCACCATCGGCTCAATGGGACATCCCCACTACAGGTCAAACAAATCCGTTTGCCGACGGTGACGCTGATCCTGGGTGCGATGATCCGTACTTTGGGGCACATTAAAGAAGTCTCTTTGTAGGCGAACCCCGATGTGCTGGAATACTCCGTTGAGTTCGTTCCCAGCCATCCTGGCCACCTTCCCTTGTGGAAATAGGTGCTGGTCCCCTCTGCCTTCCGTCTTCCGGTCCCATCCACCGCGATGGGGGCCGTGTCCCCGGAACATCCAAACACCACGACATCCTTGGTGTGGCCTCGATAGGCCAATCCACATCCGATTGCCACGAGCAATACTAGAAGTCGTTCCATCCTTCCTTGGTTCCTGTGATCAGATAGAATGAGGTAGCCAGCCTCGCAAAAAGTCTCTGGCTTTTGTGAAGGGTGAGCGGGTCCCCTGACCTCGCCTCACGTAAACTTCAACGTTTGCTGAATAGACTTCCTCTAAACCTAGCCTTAAAACTCCCATCATTTTATCGTTTTCTGTTAAAACACTACAAACTTAACCTTGAACTATAAACTTAAAACCTTAAACTAATAACTTTACAGTGCCGCCCGTTCTCAGGGCGGCCCCTTTAAATTCTGAGAAGGCTGCTGCGAGCTCTTCCCGACGGTGGGAGGGCACTGACCCTTCCCTCTGATCTGCCGCAGCCTGTTGCTGCGCTGACCCTTTCCTCTGATCTGCCGCAGCCTGTTGCTGCGCTGACCCTTTCCTCTGATCTGCCGCAGCCTGTTACTGCTGCGATGTGGCCTGTCTCTACCCGGGTTATCTTAACCTGAATTTTACGCCTTGGGGCAGTCTGGGGACATGACCACATCCTCCTGGGCTGGGGTTCTCTACTAGACCTACGGGGAGTTGCTATGGGCGGGGGTTCCGTGACGGACGGACCGGGTTCCGAGACCTCCAACGGGATGACCTGGGGTTCCATCACAGTCGCCGGCTCCGCCTCCGCTGACTCCGCCTCCCTAACCTCGGGGCTGGCAGTTCGTGGCTCCGCCCTGCTCGGCCCAGCAGGCGGCCCTTCACTCGTGATCTCTGCCTCCCCTGAGGACTGGACGTTCAAAGCGGGCGGCCACATCTCTGGGAACCACATTGGTACTCTCTGTGCTCCTATAGCGGCTGGCCCTGCCTCCTCTAGCTCCTCCCTCCTGTCCTCGGGACCTGCAGCTTGTGTGTCCACCCCGTGTGGATCTCTACCTATCGGCCCCATTCCCCCCAGACCGTTCCTCAGGAACCACCCGTCATCATCACTATGCTCATCTGCACTATCCTCATCTGACCAGGGTACCCTGGGTTCTTCGTCATCTAACCCCCAACTCCAGAAAAACGCTGCATGATCGTCCGGGATGTCCCTTCCCCTGATGCAAGCTGCTACGCCTGCCTGTGTGCCTTGTGGTCCTACCTGGGGCTGTGTTTTCCCATTGGCGGGATTTACCCCTGTAGTTTTCCCCTGCGCACCCGGCTGGTACAGTTTGCATTGGTTTATGTGGAACCACTTAGTGCGCCGAGGCACTTTTACGGCGTAAACCATGGGACTCGCCTTGTCTACAATGTTGTAGGGTCCCATATACAGTGGTTCCAGACTCCCTACTCTGGCGTAGTTTCTGACCATGACCTGGTCTCCTACTTCCCACTCCCGCGTTTTGCGGGGTTCCAGCAACAAGCGATTGCCCTGATGCTGCCTTCCCATGTTCCCAGCCGCCTGCTCATAAACTTGCTTCAGGCGCTCCAAGAGATTTTGGGCGAACTTGTCCCTGCTGATCTCTTGAAGCTGACCCTCAGTGAGCACCGGGGCTAGCACATGGGTGGGGGTTCGCATGAGCCTGCCGGTCATTACCTCGTGCGGGGAGTACCCCGTACTTTTTGACTGACTGGCCCGGACCCCCATGAGGACTAAAGGCAGAACTTCCGCCCATTTTTGGGGCGAGTTCCTAGTCTCTTTCCTCAATTTCTCCTTCAGGGTCCGGTTCATACGTTCAACAATCCCGGATGACTGGGGATTGTGCGCTACGTGCCACTTCCCTTCAATGCCCAAAAGCATGAGGGTGTTCTGCATCACCTGGCCGGTGAAATGACTCCCTTGGTCTGACTCCACGAAACGGGGGAGTCCCCACCGCGAGAACACTTCCCGGACCAAGATTTTTGCTGTACCCAGTGCCGTAGCTGTTCGACAAGGGAAGGCTTCCACCCACTTGGAAAACACATCTACCAGGACGAGGCAGTACTTATAACCTCCCTGGGTGGTGGGCAGGGGTCCTATATAGTCGATCTGTATCGACTGCCATGGTCCCTCTACCCTTCTTACGTGTCCCATGGGCACCTTCCTTTTCTGGGGGTCTGGGTTGTTTGCAGCGCACACAAGACAGTTTGCACAGAACTCGCGGACTTGTTCCCTGAGCCCCGGCCACCATCCCGCTTGCTCTACCCGTTGCCAGGTAACCTCGGGCCCGGGGTGCCCTGCCCCTGGTCCCTCGTGAGCCAACTGGAGGAATTCCCTCCTGTGCTGCTGCGGCACAACCCACTGCTCCCCGCGGAACAGCATGCCTTCCTTAACTGAGAGGGTTGCCGTACTGTACGGACCTTCTACCTGCCTCCCCTCAGCAATCGTTTTTAGGACTGCTTTTAGGGCGGGATCCTGGGCTTGGACGGTCTTAAGGTCTAGGGGCAATGCTACCCTGGTGTTCCCGGTATTCCCGTCCCCGCCTCGGACCGCTGCTATGGGTCCGGTCCTATAGGGGTTCCAGAAAGTGCCGTCGCGGGCACCCTCCCTGGCTAGCGCATCCGCCTGCCGGTTGCCCTCCCCACGGGGCTCTGTGGAGGAGTGAGCTTTCACCTTATGGATGAAAATCTCCCCTTCCTCCCCTACTGCTGCTGCTAAGATCTTTTCCAGCAAGGGCTTCACCGTTAAAGGTCGCCCGTCCGCGGAGGTGTATCCGCGGCGGGACCAAATGGCCAGGTATTCCGTACACGAATTGCAGGTGAACATACTGTCCGAGCAAATCGTGTATGGGGTTGGGAAAATGTCTGGGTGGGTCACCACGTACACCACGGCAGACAGCTCAGCCTGCTGCGCGCTCATGGTGCTAGGGAGCTTGATCGCCAGGGCAAGGTCTGCCGCAGGGTCATAAACTCCACACCCTGTGAGTCGCTCGCCAGCAGACACTGTGCTAGACCCATCAACATAAATCTCGCGCCCAGTGGGATGTATCCCGGCCCGTAAACCTATGTTGACGTCCCACACCCCTTCCACCGAACACCGGTGGGCTGTACCGGGGTATACCAAATTGGCCGCAAGCCTGGGCTCGCAAAGACCTTTTACTCTAAGATCCAACTGGGAGAGAAGAAGGGTCCAACGCGCAATGCGTGCGCTGCTTACGGTCCCGTCTTTAATCCTCCCATCCAGAAGCATCTTAGTTGGTGTGTGATGTGTGAGGAGAGTGATGGGAGAGAGCCCTGTGAAGATCGCTGATCTTTTCACAGCCCAATGCGTGGCTAAAAGGTGCCTTTCGCAATTGGAGAAACTTCTCTCCACATCCGTTAATACCCTGGATGAATAGACAACCGGCCTCAGCTTGCCGTGACGCTCTTGGAGCAGCACGGCGCTTAAGCTGTCTCCGCTGGCAGCTACCTCCAGGAAAAACTCCTTCCCCCCATCTATGGCCCCTAAGGCTGGCGCGGTCTGCAGATCCCTTTTTAACTTCTCGAAGGCTGCTTGGCAGCCCTCGTCCCAAAGCCACTCCACCCCCTTATGGAGGAGTCGGAGGAGCGGCGCCGCTGTGGCCGCATAATCTTCGATAAAATCCCTGCAGTAACCGGTCAGTCCCAAGAAGGACCTCACACCCCTTACGTTGTTGGGAATCGGTAATTCTTGCACCGACTCCCTCCTTGCTTTGTCTATGGCTCTTTCCCCAGCGCGTAGGGTCAGTCCCAGGAATTTTACTTCCTTTTGACCGATACGTGCTTTCTTTGGGTTTACTTTAAAACCCTTTCTCGCTAACAGCTCCAATAACTCGTCCAGTAGTGGTCCGTGCTCCTCCCTTGAGTCCGTAAATAGGAGCAAATCATCCACATACTGTACTATCTGATTGGGCTGACTAAACTCCTTTAAACTTCCTGCCATACACTGATGAAAAATACTGGGGCTATTGTGGAAACCCTGTGGCAAACAGTTCCACGTGTACTGTTGCCCTTTAAACGTAAAGGCAAACTTGTACTGGTCCTCTCGCCGCAGCGGGATGGACCAAAAACCGTTCGAGATATCCAGCACCGTGAACGTGGTCGCGGACGCTGGGATGCTCCCCATTAGGTCAGCAACTGCTGCTACTGTGGGCGCGCAGGCGGGAATGTTACTGTTAAGGACTCTGTAGTCCACCGTGGCTCTCCACGAATTATCCGGCTTCCTAACCGGCCATAATGGGGAGTTCACGTGTGTGGCTATCGGCCTCAACACGCCCTGCTGCACCAAGGAAGACATTGCTGTCTCCATATCGGGTTCGGCTTCTTTGGGGAAGTTATACTGCTTTTGGGGTCGGGTCATGGGGTCCCCATCTACGCTGACCTCAAACCCGACCACCCTCCCACAATCGTGCTTGTGGGTTGCAAACGCGTGCATATTATCTGACACGTACGTTTGCATGTCCGTTGGGACATCTGCGACCATAAGCCTGAGGTCGTAGCCTCCGGATGGCTGTACGGTACACAGGACCCCTGTTTCTTCCTCCCCCGGAATCACCATTACCTCGCCTTTTTCACCCTTAGCCCCCCAGAGACAGTGATTTCTGAGGTCCACGAGGATCCCGTGTCCCGCTAGGAGATCGGACCCGAGAATACCTCTTCCACCCCCCTTTTGCCATGCCATCAGTATACACTTCCACTTAAGGCGAAGTGTTCCTAAACGAATGGATAGCGGGAGGGAAAACGTGCCAGCCTGTTCTTTTCCTGTGAACCCTGCCAGCGTGAATGGGACCTTGGTAGATAGCGGCGAGTCAAAAGGGTTATCCGTATGGATTATGGTGCAAGAAGCTCCCGTGTCCAACAAATAACTGCCCTTCTGTTTCTCTACCTCCATCTCCACCACAGGTCGCCTCCACGCATCATAGCTGAGCGGACACAGGTAGACGGGCTGTGCTGGTTCTAGTCATGGGGCACTATTAGACGGTCCTGCGGCACCTACGGGGCCGGTTGCGACCGCCACCTGTCCACGCGCATTCAAAACCATCTTGCGCATGGCTCCTAACACTGCTTCGAGGTCGTCGGGAGGGGTGGGTGCCTTTGCTTCCTTAGGCGGGACAGGCGCCTGGGCTCGGACCGCGGGATTTTTATCCTTGGAATCCTTCCAAGGGTTCCTGCAGTGCTTGCGCCAGTGCCCTGTCTTCCCACACCCGTAACAGGCATTACTTGCCTGTGGGGCGCGATTACCCTCCTGATGCCACTCTCTTTGAGCCGGGGCTGCGGGTCGTACCTCATGTACTCTTCCCTTAAAGGGACGTGTCGTCATACCCCTTATGTTACGGTAACCTAACGTGAGTCGATTCAAGACCGACTCTTCCGTAAGGTTGAGGTCATTGGGATCGAACCAGGCTTTTGCCTGCTCTCTAACGGCTGGTAAACTGTTGGCTATTATGCACCTAAGCCAATGAATTAGAGCGGCGCCTTCCACATCTTCGCGCTCGGGCGCACCTAGACAGCTGCGCTCATATACTGGCCACAGCCTGTCGGCAAAAACCTTCGGGGGTTCTCCCTCCATCTGCACTGTCTGTCCCACTCTAGCAAACGGACCTCCGTCGTTCGCCCCCACTACTTCTAGGACCTCATTTTTCAATTCCTCATAACTTTTGTTTCCCCTCTTGCTCTCGCCTGAGAGGCACTGAAGGACCGAGCTGTCTAACGAGAACAGCAGCATTTTTGCTGTCTCCCCATCATCGCAGCCGTTAATGGCTGCGGCTTGCTCAACTTCCCTGAAATGTACGGAAGGGTCGTCTATCTCGGTCAGCTTCCGTACGTGGTTTATCATAGCTCTCAGCTGATGTGAACTGTGAGGCAACACCAGCTGTCCGAGGAGATCCCCCGGTTCTTCCCCACCGTTTCTGCTTGGGCCCCTTTTAATCCCCGTTACTGGATACAACGATCCCTTTTCTACTTCCTTTTCAATGGGCTCTTTTGTTTCTTCCGTTGCTTCCTCCCTAACCCAGGTTTCTGAATAGCTGGGTGGCGCGGAGGGCGCAGTGGCTACTACTTCTTCTGCTTTACTTGGTGGGGAATTTCTAAATCTCTCATTTACTAGCGGCTGGTGCGCCGACGGATTGATAAGGCACACCATGCCGTTCGCATTATTCACGGCCTTTTTGAGGCTCTCTATCTCCCTTTGGCAGGCGCTATGGTCGGCTCCCTGAAACTTATCCTCAAGGGCCAACTTATACGCCGACCTAACCCCCATTAAGCTCTCTTCTTGAGTTCTTATCTGGGCAGCTTGGCGGTTACATCTTTCCTTTAACCTACTCTCATTCAATTTTGCTTCAGTGACCTGGCACTCGAGATACTCTATCCTTGTTTTAAGGTAACTGGAGACTTCCTGGCTTTCCTGGTGTAACTCATTTAAATTCTTAATGAGCACCTCCCCTCCAGAAACCTTCTCCTCCATTTCTCCCTCTAAATGGCTGACACGAGCTGTTAGCGCTGTAATGGTCTGGTTTGAAATCTGAACCTGCCTTTTGTAGCACATAAGCCAGACTGCTTTCTCAACTGCCTTTTTATGTTCCTTACTATCAGTCCACCTTTCAGCTGCCTCTAGTGGGCTCTTATCCGCTAACAATTCACTTATCCACTTTTTAGTTAGATTAACCTTTCCAAACACATAATCCGCTATCTTTTCCTGCATAACATTTCGTACAGTCATTCCAAAATCTAACACACTACCCTCTCGCTGCCAGTGTCCTGCCGCGGTCGCCATTTTCTGTAAGGGATTCCTGACCCTGCGTGTCTCGTAGCCTGTGAGATTCACGCGGCTCTGTGCAGCCTGTATGTCAGTGCGGGTCTAGGCCTGGTTGCCTGTTCTGGTCTCCAGCCAGTCTGGGAACACTAGACACACCTGTGAGTGGTTCGAATCACTCTCCCTTACGGTTCTAGACACTGGACTTAGATGCGAGAGCAGTAATGGAGATAAAACTCATGTAGACTTGGTTTGAATGGTACGAAATGGAAAATCTTTATTGCATGATGCTTAAAATTATGAAATACATGTCATACGCACAGATTAATGACAGTACAATCTTACAAACGGTTATATAGTCGATCTTAGGGAAACGAGGAACGAACGGCACAACGTAAATAGGGGCACACATTACAAATATCCTTAATCTTTAAACCCTCCCCTATCAATATCTATCCTAAACTAGCTTCGTAGGATCTCGAGACTCATGCTCACCACTCGTAATAACTCGGAGAAATTCCGAATAGCTGATCGGATGTTTTTCACCGCAGCTCCCACGTGTCGGTCAGGAGATCTCCTGGTCCCACTTGTTTACTTGCTTCTGCTGCTCCGGCTAGTAGGCTGGACCGTCCGCTGTGGTGAAGACCTCTGTTGGTGGGCTTCACAGTTTAATCTTGGAGCACCGTTGTCAATATCATTGATACGATATGTTTGCACGTTCCAGTTGCTTTGAGCACAGTCCACTTATCATTGATGCAATATGTTTCGTTATAAGTTCGAAAGAGAAATCTTCCTGGCGAGGAAAACTTGGCTAATCGACCTACAGGCGCGGTCGGGATTTACTGACCGTGGCGATGGATATGGTCTTCTTCTCTTCTCCTCTCATCTCATCTCATCTCATCTCATCTCGGGCCTTTGGTTCCGCTGCCAGTTACCAACATAGGTCTTCGTTACGCGACACGAGGTAGATCCGAACGGATCAGAAAGTTCAACAGTCTTTTCAGAAGAGGCAACAGGCACGCAGAAGCCCAACTACGAGTACACAGGAGCAGCCACGAGGTTACGAATCGACCGGATAAAAACACAGGAGCAAGCGAGCGAATGCAGGAGCAAGAGCAAGAGAGCGAATGGACGGTTTGGGGCCTGCAATTATAGTGCAAAAATCTTCCGTTTCCCGCCCAACTATAATGTCCATTCTTTTGTTTAGGGTTTGGCGCCCAAATGTCTTGTATGGGTGATCTCCGTCCTTAATGGGTTTCGGGGCTACTCATGAATGTTTGAGTACCTGTTAATATTTCTCCCATTGTTAAATCGGTCGGTGTTCTCCCTGGAGGGGTTTGGGGCTTCCAAGTGTCCTGTATAACTACCTGCTAACGGCTCTCTCATCGTAGAGTCGTTGGGAGTTTACATATTAATGTCCTTTGGATGGGCCCTTAAGTACTCGGTACAATGGCTTTCCTTTGTACCTGGGAGACCGATTCCAGTATCTATGTTTATACTGCAAACCCATAATGTCTCGTGTATTATCTTCACTGTGCTGAATCGTTATCGATCTTGCAAAAATGTTTAATGGAACGCCATCTTGTCTGCCTGTTGAAAAGTCTAGAATGTTCTGTCACGAGGTGCGGCGGCCATTTTACAGGCTGCTTGTGTCCAATTTAAACCTGCCAGCATTCTGCTGAAATAAAAGCTGTTTGAACGAAACTTTGTGTTTTCTCCTTATTAATCAAATCGCGATATATTGCGAATTCTACACATTGCATCACATTCACTGACACACTTCCCTCTCTCTTGAAGGACAAGGTGGCTCATAAGTGTAGGTGGCAGGGGATACCTGCAGGGAGACAGCCACACCTGCGTAACCTAACCCTAATGGAGGAGACGGTACTGGAGATCACTGGAGCGGCCATTGCTGAGTCCGTGGTGAGCGCGCAGCCAAAACAGTATCCTCATACCTAATCCTCCTTCTCAAATCCCACTGATCCTCGCTGAGATTGAGGAAGGAGAATTGCTCCCTGATGTCTCTGGGTGGATATGGCCTCCTGCTGAGAGCCCTTCTCTCCCTCCTCCTCCCCCCCGCCCTCCTCCTCCCTCTGAGCAGCTTGTCCTCCTTTGTGTTGCCGGTGCTCATTCTCCGCAGGCCAAGGGGGATACAAACTACTGCACCCATGTCTGGGAGCAACTGGTCTGAGCAGAAGCCTTGAAGTGACCTGCAACACCACTCACTGGAGACTTCAGCAACTTCAAATAAGACACCAAACCAAGAAACACCTCTACAAACTCACCAAGAGCCAGTAGAAATCAATCAGCAACTAACCTGAGAGCAGGTGATTTTCCCTTTAAATAGCACTGGTGGGGGGTCCTTCCTGCTGCTAAATGCAAGTTTAGCTGTGCGAGGTTAAGAGAGGACGTTAGCTCCAGTGTTGATGTCAAAAATAGCATTGCTGGCAGAAAATCAGCGCTATCATGGTCTACGTACTCTACATACGTTTGGCTCATGCTCCCAGCGCTCGCGCTAACGACCTACCCAAAATGGTATCTGGCGTGGCCCACACTGGAAGTGTGCGCTCGCTACTCGGACGCCATTTTGGACCTGAAGGGTTTCAAGCTGTATGAGGCAGCTTAGCATAGAGTTCATGACAGCAGGAAGAAGCAGCTAGTGTGGCCAAGAGGGGGAAGTAATTGTGAGGGCAGTAGCAGGTTTTGAGAGTGAATGCAAGCAGAAGGAGGTGCAATGAAATGTCCTGCTCTGATTTGAGAAGAGGCTTGGGAAGCAAAGAATTGATAGTGCTAGGGCTAAAGTAGGGTGGTACAGGGGTGTGCAGAGCGTAAGTGAGATATGAAGGCGATTCTTACCTTGGCAGTCCTCGTAAGGTCATTAAATTTTTTCATGCACTACAGACAGGTCCTGGGAACATTTCTAGGATGATTTACATGTTCTGACACTTTTTTCCATTGCTGCCAAGACATTTGCCCGGGCACTTGTCACCCATTGGAGGGGAAGAGAACTTCCTTCCTGCTGCTGACTTGGTCTGTGAGCACCTCCAGTGCATCAGAAAATCTTGTGGCCGTGGTTGAAGCCCGCTGCTCCTCAACAATGCTGTCCGCTATTCACCATCGAAAAGCGCACCTTCCCCTTTAAGGTGCCGCAGCCAGTCTTTAAGTAGCGGCTAACGTGCAAATTTCCTGCTTTCCCAATTGGTGAGCTGCCTATAGTGAGCGTGATTAGTGTTAGCAGCTCAACTGCATTTAAATTAGGCCCGGCCACGAAAACGTCACCGGCGCCCTCCCCACCCCCTGCCAAATCCATCAGGTGGGCAGAGCACACACCCTGCCCACTGCCCACCCAATGTATGCCACATATGAAAATCACCTCCAGTGTACCATATTACAATCTAAAACAATACAATGAACTACAATTTTAAATCAAAAGTAAAATTCTGACAAACTTTTTTAGGGAATGCCTAGAAAAATAGCAAACTTCTGTGTGAATTTATAAATTGTTGATATGCTTTCTTTCTCGATGCTGTCACCGAGTGCTGTATGTATAATAGAAGATTATCTACTGTTCAAAGTCTTCCCCTGTTTTAATAAGTAACTTGCTAGCCAGTTTCTCTACTTTTTTAAATGTTGATGGTCTGACTCACATGCAGGCTTCTGCTTACTGTTCCTGCTAAGCTGGACCAGCAACATAAGTTATCGCAAACAGCTCCCCTATTGCACTGGTTCAAAAAACAGTGATGGTTGTGGATTGAAGCCAGTTTTGGGAAGGTTCTGAGATCAAACTCCCAGCTATTGATAATCCAGCTGCTCTCAGATTGCAAGAGCTCGTTCCTACTAATTAAATCTATTCATTGCTTTCAATTTGTGTGAATTAAGAACAGTCCATATTGCCAATGCTGTTCATAAAGGCTATTAAACCTAATCCATGTCGAAGCTTACAGTAATTTGTTGATCTATTTGTAAAATTTTATTATTGCATTTATATTGTTAATTATAAAGCTGTTCATAAGGCTTTATTGTTATTGTGATCAATGAATGTAATGGTTTATTATGTAATTGATGAGTTGTATAAGTACTATTGTACTTGAATAAAAAGATTGACACCCAAAAAAAAAATCCATGTCGAAGTTTTGGAAAATAATTGTTCCAGCCCCACCCACATTTGTTCTCAATATGAACTTTCACAGATGAAACTGAGAACTGCATTAATTCGGTATTAAAAGAATGTGGAAATCAGATAGGAAAAAAAGCCTAAAGTTTTCCTCCAATCATTTTATTGAGAAGAAAGTCCGCTGTTAACCGAGACACATGATCTTTGATTTGCATAATTTTGCAGTCATCAGGATTTTGTCTGAAGCAGTCATTAACCGAGAAGTTGGAGACAGCGTTTAAGGTAATCTTTTTATATCATTTTAGTAAGTAATCCTGGGAGGATTTTCAACTCATGGTCGTCTGTCTAGTGATGGTAAAATAGGCTTTAGATATCCGAATTTTGCCGGGAGATATCTTGCCTGTCCCGAGTGTCGATGTCATATTGAGTCGGGCGTGCTTCAGTCATCCAGTGTGCCTGCCCAAAATCGTGAGCAGCTAATAAATATGTAAATGAGGGTCCTGTGGTTGTTTAAGCTATTTCCAAATTCCTCAGCGCTGGATTCACCCCTTCTAAGACATGACCACAAATCCTGGGTGGGAACAATTGCTACGGACACTGTACCTGTATTATTTAAAGGACTTCTCCGCTGCAAATAGGCAATTAGCTGGTGTTTTTTTTAGACTGCTCGTGGGCTGTTTAAGTTATTCCTGGATGTGTTGTTTGCTGTAGTTTGGGGTAATTTTGACTTTGGGTAAAAGTGTAAAACGGGCAATAGCGAGCAGCCGCCCGTTGTACATCTCTCGCTTTTTAAAAAAATTCATGAAATTAATTGTATGGTTATGTAGTGTAGTGCTTATGTTACTGGATTGGTAATCCAGAGGCCTGGACTAATAATCCGGAGACCGTGAGTTCAAATCCTATTACCATCTAGCTAGGTGACCAACTCTGGTTAAATGAGGAGTGTAGAAGAGCACGCCAGGAGGTGTACCTGAAAATGAGGTGCCAAACTAGTGAAGCTACAACACAGGACTACATGCATGCTAAACAGTGGAAGCAGCATGTTATAGACAGAGTTTAGCAATCCCACAACCAACGAATTACATCAAAGCTCTGCAGTCCTGCCATATCCAGTCATTACATTCCATGAATTCATCCTCCACACTATTACTGCAAATTTGGTTTGCCCAGTCTATATGTAGATTAAAGTCCCCCATGGTCACTGCATTACCCTTGTTACATGCGCCTCTAATTTCCTGATTTATACTCTGCCCTACATTACAACTACTGTTTGGCGGCCTATAAACAACTCCCACCAATGTGTTCCTTCCCTTGCTGTTTCTTAACACCACCCAAACTGATTCTACTTCTTGATTTTCGGAGCTAAGATCCTTTCTCTCTACTGTCTTTATTTCATCCTTTATTATCAGGGCTACCCCTCCTCCTTTTCCATTTTGCCTATCTCTTCTAAAAGTTAAGTATCCTGGAATATTTAGTTCCCAACCTTGGCCACTTTACAACCACATCTCCATTGTGGCTATAAGATCAAACCTGTTAATTTATATCTGCACTATTATTTCATCTATTTTGTTGTGAATGCTTCGCGCATTCAGATACAGTGCCTTTAGCTTTGACTTATTTCTCTTTTTCCCTGATGTCAACTTAGTCACTGATGCCTTATTACCTTTGTTACTCTCTCTCTCCCTTCCTGACCCACTCTGCTTATTTTTACCCAAAACTCTACTCTGCTCGAGAGCCTTTACATTTCTCTTGCTGCTTCAAAATTTACTCTTTCCTGAATCCTCCCACCCCTTCTTCATCAATTCAAAGCCCCGTCTACTGCCCTAGTTATTCGGTTCGCCAGGACACTGGTCCCAGCCTGGTGGAGCCCATCCCAATGGAACAGCTCCCTCTTTCCCCAGTACTGGTGTCAGTGCCCCATGAACTGAAACCCCTTCCTCCCACACCACTCTTTGAACCATGCACTTAAACCTCTAATCTGTTTGTCCCTATGCCAATTTACACGTGGCTCAGGTAACAATCCAGAGATTATTACCTTTGAGTTTCTGTTTTTTCATTTGGATCCTAGCTCCTCAAACTCCCTCAGCAGAACCTCGTTCCTAGTTCTACCTATGTCGTTGGTTCCTACATGGACCACGACAGCTGGATCCTTCCCCTCCCACTCCAATTCTTCTCCAACCGCGAGGAGATGACTTTAACCCTGGCACCGGGCAGGCAACACAACCTTCAGAAGTCTCGGTCGCGGCTGGAGAGAACAGTATCTATCCCCCTGACTATACTGTCAGCTACCACAACTACAATCCCTTTCACTCCCCCCACTTGAATGGCCTCCAGACCATGGCGCCATGGTCAGCCTGCTCATCCATCCTGCAGGCTTTTCCCTCATCCACACAGGCAGCAAGAACCTTATATATGTTGGACAAGGGCAAAGGCTGAGGCTCCTCCAGCACTGCACCTGGGGTCCCCTTACCTGCCTGAGTTGCACTCACACCCTCCTGTCCCTGACCACTAACCAGACCTGTACCACTACCTACCCAAAACTCTGAACTAAAGTTCCTCAAGATGCAGGCACTTGCTGCAAACGTGGTTGTCCGGGATCACAATGCTCTCCATAAACTCCCACATGCTGCAGTTGCGTCACATCACCTTCACTGCCATCCCTGTATGACCTTGTTCTATTTAATTAAATTTAATTAAATTTGTAATTAGGTAACTTAGTTTCCAGTGTAGTTTCTTGACTATTTACTTGATCTAGATTAAGTTAAGGGTACTGAAATTAAATATCCACATGTAACACAAAGCAGTACAAATAGTGTAGGCAAAAAGCAGCAACTCCTTCCCCCTCTTCTCCAAATTCCCACTCTTTCCAGATTCCCAACTAAAACACTCTGTTCAAGTCCACTCGGTTTAATCCCGCCCTGTGATGATGTCAGGAGCTCAGTGCCTTGCTGCTTTTAAGGATCCATGGGGTCTTTGTGCTTTTCTTTGCAAGGGTCTGTCACTAATGCTAAAAGTAGCTGCTTTTGGTGAGTTTGCTGCAATTTGTAGTGTTACAATTGATTGTCCATTTCAGTTGTATAATTTTAATACTTTAGTTGTATAAGTGTAGTGGTTTAAAACTCAGTCGTGGCTCGTAGTACTGACAGGCACGACTGCATTAATCTCAGTAGTGAATCGTACTAGTGACAGGCACGACTGCATTAATCTCAGTAGTGAATCGTACTAGTGACAGGCACGACTGCATTAATCTCAGTAGTGAATCGTAGTACTGACAGGCATGACTGCATTAATCTCAGTAGTGAATCGTAGTACTGACAAGCACGACTGCATTAATCTCAGTAGTGAATCGTAGTACTGACAGGCACGACTGCATTAATCTCAGCAGTGAATCGTAGTACTGACAAGCACGAATGCATTAATCTCAACTGTGAATCGTAGTAGTGACGGCACGACTGCATTAATCTCAGTAGTGAATCGTACTAGTGACAGGCACGACTGCATTAATCTCAGTAGTGAATCGTACCAGTGACGGGCACAACTGCATTAATCTCAGTAGTGAATCGTAGTAGTGACAGGCACGACTGCATTAATCTCGGCAGTGAATCGTAGTACTGACAGGCACGACTGCATTAATCTCAGTAGTGAATCGTAGTACTGACAGGCACGACTGCATTAATCTCAGTAGTGAATCGTACGAGTGACAGGCACGACTGCATTAATCTCAGTAGTGAATCGTAGTAGTGACGGCACGACTGCATTAATCTCAGCAGTGAATCGTACTAGTGAAGGCACGACTGCATTAATCTCAGTAGTGAATTGTAGTACTGACAGGCACGACTGCATTAATCTCAGTAGTGAATCATAGTAGTAACGGCACGACTGCATTAATCTCAGTAGTGAATCGTAGTACTGATGGGCACGACTGCATAAATCTCAGTAGTGAATCGTAGTAGTGACGGCACGACTGCATTAATCTCAGTAGTGAATCGTGCTAGTGACAGGCACGACTGCATTAATCTCAGTAGTGAATCGTAGTACTGACAGGCACGACTGCATTAATCTCAGTAGTGAATCGCAGTAGTGACAGGCACGACTGCATTAATCTCAGTAGTGAATCGTAGCAGTGACGGCACGACTGCATTAATCTCAGTAGTGAATCGTAGTAGTGACGGCACGACTGCATTAATCTCAGTAGTGAATCATAGTAGTGACGACACGACTGCATTAATCTCAGTAGTGAATCGTAGGACTGATGGGCACGACTGCATTAATCTCGGCAGTGAATCGTAGTACTGACAGGCATGACTGCATTAATCTCAGTAGTGAATCGTAGTACTGACAGGCACGACTGCATTAACCTCGGCAGTGAATCGTAGTACTGACAGGCACGACTGCATTAACCTCGGCAGTGAATCGTAGTACTGACAGGCACAACTGCATTAATCTCAGTAGTGAATCGTAGTAGTGACGTCACGACTGCATTAATCTCAGTAGTGAATCGTAGTAGTGACGGCACGACTGCATTAATCTCAGTAGTGAATCGTACTAGTGACAGGCACGACTGCATTAATCTCAGTAGTGAATCGTAGTACTGACAGGCACGACTGCATTAATCTTAGTAGTGAATCGTAGTACTGACGGCACGACTGCATTAATCTCAGTAGTGAATCGTGCTAGTGACAGGCACGACTGCATTAATCTCAGTAGTGAATCGTAGTACTGACAGGCACGACTGCATTAATCTCAGTAGTGAATCGTAGTAGTGACGGCACGACTGCATTAATCTCAGTAGTGAATCGTAGCAGTGACGGCACGACTGCATTAATCTCAGTAGTGAATCGTAGTAGTGACAGGCACGACTGCATTAATCTCAGTAGTGAATCATAGTAGTGACGGCACGACTGCATTAATCTCAGTAGTGAATCGTAGGACTGATGGGCACGACTGCATTAATCTCGGCAGTGAATCGTAGTACTGACAGGCATGACTGCATTAATCTCAGTAGTGAATCGTAGTACTGACAGGCACGACTGCATTAACCTCGGCAGTGAATCGTAGTACTGACAGGCATGACTGCATTAACCTCGGCAGTGAATCGTAGTACTGACAGGCACAAATGCATTAATATCAGTAGTGAATCGTAGTAGTGACGTCACGACTGCATTAATCTCAGTAGTGAATCGTAGTAGTGACGGCACGACTGCATTAATCTCAGTAGTGAATCGTACTAATGACAGGCACGACTGCATTAATCTCAGTAGTGAATCGTAGTACTGACAGGCTCAACTGCATTAATCTCAGTAGTGAATCGTAGTACTGACAGGCACGACTGCATTAATCTCAGTAGTGAATCGTACTAATGACAGGCACGACTGCATTAATCTCAGCAGTGAATCGTAGTACTGACAGGCACGACTGCATTAATCTCAGTAGTGAATCGTAGTAGTGACGGCACGACTGCATTAATCTCAGTAGTGAATCGTAGCAGTGACGGCACGACTGCATTAATCTCAGTAGTGAATCGTACTAGTGACAGGCACGACTGCATTAATCTCAGTAGTGAATCGTAGTAGTGAAGGCACAACTGCATTAATCTCAGTAGTGAATCGTAGCAGTGACGGCACGACTGCATTAATCTCAGTAGTGAATCGTACTAGTGACAGGCAAGACTGCATTAATCTCAGTAGTGAATCGTAGTACTGACAGGCACGACTGCATTAATCTCAGTAGTGAATCGTAGTACTGACAGGCACGACTGCATTAATCTCAGTCGTGAATCGTAGTAGTGACGACATGACTGCATTAATCTCTAGTGAATCGTAGCAGTGACGGCACGACTGCATTAATCTCAGTAGTGAATCGTAGTAGTGACGGCACGACTGCATTAAACTCAGTAGTGAATCGTAGCAGTGACGGCACGACTGCATTAATCTCAGTAGTGAATCGTAGCAGTGACGGCACGACTGCATTAATCTCAGTAGTGAATCGTAGTAGTGACGGCACGACTGCATTAAACTCAGTAGTGAATCGTAGCAGTGACGGCACGACTGCATTAATCTCAGTAGTGAATCGTAGTACTGACAGGCACGACTGCATTAACCTCGGCAGTGAATCGTAGTACTGACAGGGACGACTGCATTAATCTCAGTAGTGATTCGTAGTACTGACAGGCACGACTGCATTAACCTCGGCAGTGAATCGTAGTACTGACAGGCACGACTGCATTAACCTTGGCAGTGAATCGTAGTACTGACAGGCACAACTGCATTAATCTCTGTAGTGAATCGTAGTAGTGACGTCACGACTGCATTAATCTCAGTAGTGAATCGTAGTAGTGACGGCACGACTGCATTAATCTCAGTAGTGAATCGTACTCGTGACAAGCACGACTGCATTAATCTCAGTAGTGAATCGTAGTACTGACAGGCACGACTGCATTCATCTGAGTAGTGAATCGTAGTAGTGACGGCACGACTGCATTAATCTCAGTAGTGAATCGTAGTACTGACAGGCACGACTGCATTAATCTCAGCAGTGAATCGTAGTACTGACAGGCACGACTGCATTAATCTCAGTAGTGAATCGTACTAGTGACAGGGACGACTGCATTAATCTCAGTAGTGAATCGTAGTAGTGACGGCACGACTGCATTAATCTCAGTAGTGAATTGTAGCAGTGACGGCACGACTGCATTAATCTCAGTAGTGAATTGTACTAGTGACAGGCACGACTGCATTAATCTCAGTAGTGAATCGTAGCAGTGACGGCACGACTGCATTAATCTCAGTAGTGAATCGTACTACTGACAGGCACGACTGCATTAATCTCAGTAGTGAATCGTAGTACTGACAGGCACGACTGCATTAATCTCAGTAGTGAATCGTAGTACTGATAGGCACGACTGCATTAATCTCAGTAGTGAATCGTAGTAGTGACGGCACGACTGCATTAATCTCAGTAGTGAATCGTAGCAGTGACGGCACGACTGCATTAATCTCAGTAGTGAATCGTACTAGTGACAGGCACGACTGCATTAATCTCAGTAGTGAATCGTAGTACTGACAGGCACGACAGCATCAATCTCAGTAGTGAATCGTAGTACTGACAGGCACGACTGCATTAATCTCAGTAGTGAATCGTAGTAGTGACGGCACGACTGCATTAATCTCAGTAGTGAATCGTTGCAGTGACGGCACGACTGCATTAATCTCAGTAGTGAATCGTAGTAGTGACGGCACGACTGCATTAATGTCAGTAGTGAATCGTAGCAGTGACGGCACGACTGCATTAATCTCAGTAGTGAATCGTATTAGTGATGTCACGACTGCATTAATCTCAGTAGTGAATCATAGTAGTGACGGCACGACTGCAATAATCTCAGTAGTGAATCGTAGTACTGACAGGCACGACTGCATTAATCTCAGTAGTGAATCGTACTCGTGACAGGCACGACTGCATTAATCTCAGTAGTGAATCGTAGTACTGACAGGCACGACTGCATTAATCTCAGTAGTGAATCGTAGTACTGACAGGCACGACTGCATTAATCTCAGTAGTGAATCGTACTAGTGACGGCACGATTGCATTAATCTCAGTAGTGAATCGTAGTACTGACAGGCACGACTGCATTAATCTCAGTAGTGAATCGTACTAGTGACAGGCACGACTGCATTAATCTCAGTAGTGAATTGTACAAGTGACGGCACGACTGCATTAATCTCATTAGTGAATCGTAGTAGTGACGGCACGACTGCATTAATCTCAGTAGTGAATCGTAGTACTGACAGGCACGACTGCATTAATCTCAGTCGTGAATCGTAGTACTGACAGGCACGACTGCATTAATCTCAGTAGTGAATCGTAGTAGTGACGACACGACTGCATTAATCTCAGTAGTGAATCGTAGCAGTGACGGCACGACTGCATTAATCTCAGTAGTGAATTGTACTAGTGACGGCACGACTGCATTAATCTCAGTAGTGAATCGTAGTAGTGACGGCACGACTGCATTAACCTCGGCAGTGAATCGTAGTACTGACAGGCACGACTGCATTAATCTCAGTAGTGAATCGTAGTACTGATAGGCACGACTGCATTAATCTCAGTAGTGAATTGTACTAGTGATGGCACGACTGCATTAATCTCAGTAGTGAATCGTAGCAGTGACGGCACGACTGCATTAATCTCAGTAGTGAATCGTACTAGTGACAGGCACGACTGCATTAATCTCAGTAGTGAATCGTAGTACTGACAGGCACGACAGCATCAATCTCAGTAGTGAATCGTAGTACTGACAGGCATGACTGCATTAATCTCAGTAGTGAATCGTAGTAGTGACGGCACGACTGCATTAATCTCAGTAGTGAATCGTTGCAGTGACGGCACGACTGCATTAATCTCAGTAGTGAATCGTAGTAGTGACGGCACGACTGCATTAATGTCAGTAGTGAATCGTAGCAGTGACGGCACGACTGCATTAATCTCAGTAGTGAATCGTAGTACTGACTGGCACTATTGCATTAATCTCAGTAGTGAATCGTATTAGTGACGTCACGACTGCATTAATCTCAGTAGTGAATCATAGTAGTGACGGCACGACTGCAATAATCTCAGTAGTGAATCGTAGTACTGACAGGCACGACTGCATTAATCTCAGTAGTGAATCGTACTCGTGACAGGCACGACTGCATTAATCTCAGCAGTGAATCGTAGTACTGACAGGCACGACTGCATTAACCTCGGCAGTGAATCGTAGTACTGACAGGCACGACTGCATTAATCTCAGTAGTGATTCGTAGTACTGACAGGCACGACTGCATTAACCTCGGCAGTGAATCGTAGTACTGACAGGCACGACTGCATTAACCTTGGCAGTGAATCGTAGTACTGACAGGCACAACTGCATTAATCTCTGTAGTGAATCGTAGTAGTGACGTCACGACTGCATTAATCTCAGTAGTGAATCGTAGTAGTGACGGCACGACTGCATTAATCTCTGTAGTGAATCGTACTCGTGACAAGCACGACTGCATTAATCTCAGTAGTGAATCGTAGTACTGACAGGCACGACTGCATTCATCTGAGTAGTGAATCGTAGTAGTGACGGCACGACTGCATTAATCTCAGTAGTGAATCGTAGTACTGACAGGCACGACTGCATTAATCTCAGCAGTGAATCGTAGTACTGACAGGCACGACTGCATTAATCTCAGTAGTGAATCGTACTAGTGACAGGGACGACTGCATTAATCTCAGTAGTGAATCGTAGTAGTGACGGCACGACTGCATTAATCTCAGTAGTGAATTGTAGCAGTGACGGCACGACTGCATTAATCTCAGTAGTGAATTGTACTAGTGACAGGCACGACTGCATTAATCTCGGCAGTGAATCGTAGTAGTGACGGCACGACTGCATTAATCTCAGTAGTGAATCGTAGCAGTGACGGCACGACTGCATTAATCTCAGTAGTGAATCGTACTACTGACAGGCACGACTGCATTAATCTCAGTAGTGAATCGTAGTACTGACAGGCACGACTGCATTAATCTCAGTAGTGAATCGTAGTACTGATAGGCACGACTGCATTAATCTCAGTAGTGAATCGTAGTAGTGACGGCACGACTGCATTAATCTCAGTAGTGAATCGTAGCAGTGACGGCACGACTGCATTAATCTCAGTAGTGAATCGTACTAGTGACAGGCACGACTGCATTAATCTCAGTAGTGAATCGTAGTACTGACAGGCACGACAGCATCAATCTCAGTAGTGAATCGTAGTACTGACAGGCACGACTGCATTAATCTCAGTAGTGAATCGTAGTAGTGACGGCACGACTGCATTAATCTCAGTAGTGAATCGTTGCAGTGACGGCACGACTGCATTAATCTCAGTAGTGAATCGTAGTAGTGACGGCACGACTGCATTAATGTCAGTAGTGAATCGTAGCAGTGACGGCACGACTGCATTAATCTCAGTAGTGAATCGTATTAGTGACGTCACGACTGCATTAATCTCAGTAGTGAATCATAGTAGTGACGGCACGACTGCAATAATCTCAGTAGTGAATCGTAGTACTGACAGGCACGACTGCATTAATCTCAGTAGTGAATCGTACTCGTGACAGGCACGACTGCATTAATCTCAGTAGTGAATCGTAGTACTGACAGGCACGACTGCATTAATCTCAGTAGTGAATCGTAGTACTGACAGGCACGACTGCATTAATCTCAGTAGTGAATCGTACTAGTGACGGCACGACTGCATTAATCTCAGTAGTGAATCGTAGTACTGACAGGCACGACTGCATTAATCTCAGTAGTGAATCGTACTAGTGACAGGCATGACTGCATTAATCTCAGTAGTGAATCGTAGTACTGACGGCACGACTGCATTAATCTCAGTAGTGAATCGTAGTACTGACAGGCACGACTGCATTAATCTCAGTAGTGAATCGTACTAGTGACAGGCACGACTGCATTAATCTCAGTAGTGAATTGTACAAGTGACGGCACGACTGCATTAATCTCATTAGTGAATCGTAGTAGTGACGGCACGACTGCATTAATCTCAGTAGTGAATCGTAGTACTGACAGGCACGACTGCATTAATCTCAGTCGTGAATCGTAGTACTGACAGGCACGACTGCATTAATCTCAGTAGTGAATCGTAGTAGTGACGACACGACTGCATTAATCTCAGTAGTGAATCGTAGCAGTGACGGCACGACTGCATTAATCTCAGTAGTGAATTGTACTAGTGACGGCACGACTGCATTAATCTCAGTAGTGAATCGTAGTAGTGACGGCACGACTGCATTAACCTCGGCAGTGAATCGTAGTACTGACAGGCACGACTGCATTAATCTCAGTAGTGAATCGTAGTACTGATAGGCACGACTGCATTAATCTCAGTAGTGAATTGTACTAGTGATGGCACGACTGCATTAATCTCAGTAGTGAATCGTAGCAGTGACGGCACGACTGCATTAATCTCAGTAGTGAATCGTACTAGTGACAGGCACGACTGCATTAATCTCAGTAGTGAATCGTAGTACTGACAGGCACGACAGCATCAATCTCAGTAGTGAATCGTAGTACTGACAGGCATGACTGCATTAATCTCAGTAGTGAATCGTAGTAGTGACGGCACGACTGCATTAATCTCAGTAGTGAATCGTTGCAGTGACGGCACGACTGCATTAATCTCAGTAGTGAATCGTAGTAGTGACGGCACGACTGCATTAATGTCAGTAGTGAATCGTAGCAGTGACGGCACGACTGCATTAATCTCAGTAGTGAATCATAGTACTGACTGGCACTATTGCATTAATTATCAGTAGTGAATCGTATTAGTGACGTCACGACTGCATTAATCTCAGTAGTGAATCATAGTAGTGACGGCACGACTGCAATAATCTCAGTAGTGAATCGTAGTACTGACAGGCACGACTGCATTAATCTCAGTAGTGAATCGTACTCGTGACAGGCACGACTGCATTAATCTCAGCAGTGAATCGTAGTACTGACAGGCACGACTGCATTAATCTCAGTAGTGAATCGTACTAGTGACAGGGACGACTGCATTAATCTCAGTAGTGAATCGTAGTAGTGACGGCACGACTGCATTAATCTCAGTGGTGAATTGTAGCAGTGACGGCACGACTGCATTAATCTCAGTAGTGAATTGTACTAGTGACAGGCACGACTGCATTAATCTCGGCAGTGAATCGTAGTAGTGACGGCACGACTGCATTAATCTCAGTCGTGAATCGTAGCAGTGACGGCACGACTGCATTAATCTCAGTAGTGAATTGTACTAGTGACAGGCACGACTGCATTAATCTCAGTAGTGAATCGTAGTACTGACAGGCACGACTGCATTAATCTCAGTAGTGAATCGTAGTACTGACAGGCACGACTGCATTAATCTCAGTAGTGAATCGTAGTACTGATAGGCACGACTGCATTAATCTCAGTAGTGAATCGTAGTAGTGACGGCACGACTGCATTAATCTCAGTAGTGAATCGTTGCAGTGACGGCACGACTGCATTAATCTCAGTAGTGAATCGTAGTAGTGACGGCACGACTGCATTAATGTCAGTAGTGAATCGTAGCAGTGACGGCACGACTGCATTAATCTCAGTAGTGAATCGTAGTACTGACTGGCACTATTGCATTAATCTCAGTAGTGAATCGTATTAGTGACGTCACGACTGCATTAATCTCAGTAGTGAATCATAGTAGTGACGGCACGACTGCAATAATCTCAGTAGTGAATCGTAGTACTGACAGGCACGACTGCATTAATCTCAGTAGTGAATCGTAGTACTGATAGGCACGACTGCATTAATCTCAGTAGTGAATTGTACTAGTGATGGCACGACTGCATTAATCTCAGTAGTGAATCGTAGCAGTGACGGCACGACTGCATTAATCTCAGTAGTGAATCGTACTAGTGACAGGCACGACTGCATTAATCTCAGTAGTGAATCGTAGTACTGACAGGCACGACAGCATCAATCTCAGTAGTGAATCGTAGTACTGACAGGCATGACTGCATTAATCTCAGTAGTGAATCGTAGTAGTGACGGCACGACTGCATTAATCTCAGTAGTGAATCGTTGCAGTGACGGCACGACTGCATTAATCTCAGTAGTGAATCGTAGTAGTGACGGCACGACTGCATTAATGTCAGTAGTGAATCGTAGCAGTGACGGCACGACTGCATTAATCTCAGTAGTGAATCGTAGTACTGACTGGCACTATTGCATTAATCTCAGTAGTGAATCGTATTAGTGACGTCACGACTGCATTAATCTCAGTAGTGAATCATAGTAGTGACGGCACGACTGCAATAATCTCAGTAGTGAATCGTAGTACTGACAGGCACGACTGCATTAATCTCAGTAGTGAATCGTACTCGTGACAGGCACGACTGCATTAATCTCAGCAGTGAATCGTAGTACTGACAGGCACGACTGCATTAATCTCAGTAGTGAATCGTACTAGTGACAGGGACGACTGCATTAATCTCAGTAGTGAATCGTAGTAGTGACGGCACGACTGCATTAATCTCAGTGGTGAATTGTAGCAGTGACGGCACGACTGCATTAATCTCAGTAGTGAATTGTACTAGTGACAGGCACGACTGCATTAATCTCGGCAGTGAATCGTAGTAGTGACGGCACGACTGCATTAATCTCAGTAGTGAATCGTAGCAGTGACGGCACGACTGCATTAATCTCAGTAGTGAATTGTACTAGTGACAGGCACGACTGCATTAATCTCAGTAGTGAATCGTAGTACTGACAGGCACGACTGCATTAATCTCAGTAGTGAATCGTAGTACTGACAGGCACGACTGCATTAATCTCAGTAGTGAATCGTAGTACTGATAGGCACGACTGCATTAATCTCAGTAGTGAATCGTAGTAGTGACGGCACGACTGCATTAATCTCAGTAGTGAATCGTTGCAGTGACGGCACGACTGCATTAATCTCAGTAGTGAATCGTAGTAGTGACGGCACGACTGCATTAATGTCAGTAGTGAATCGTAGCAGTGACGGCACGACTGCATTAATCTCAGTAGTGAATCGTAGTACTGACTGGCACTATTGCATTAATCTCAGTAGTGAATCGTATTAGTGACGTCACGACTGCATTAATCTCAGTAGTGAATCATAGTAGTGACGGCACGACTGCAATAATCTCAGTAGTGAATCGTAGTACTGACAGGCACGACTGCATTAATCTCAGTAGTGAATCGTACTCGTGACAGGCACGACTGCATTAATCTCAGTGGTGAATCGTAGTACTGACAGGCACGACTGCATTAATCTCAGTAGTGAATCGTAGTACTGACAGGCACGACTGCATTAATCTCAGTAGTGAATCGTACTAGTGACGGCACGACTGCATTAATCTCAGTAGTGAATCGTAGTACTGACAGGCACGACTGCATTAATCTCAGTAGTGAATCGTACTAGTGACAGGCATGACTGCATTAATCTCAGTCGTGAATCGTAGTACTGACGGCACGACTGCATTAATCTCAGTAGTGAATCGTAGTACTGACAGGCACGACTGCATTAATCTCAGTAGTGAATCGTACTAGTGACAGGCACGACTGCATTAATCTCAGTAGTGAATTGTACAAGTGACGGCACGACTGCATTAATCTCATTAGTGAATCGTAGTAGTGACGGCACGACTGCATTAATCTCAGTAGTGAATCGTAGTACTGACAGGCACGACTGCATTAATCTCAGTAGTGAATCGTAGTACTGACAGGCACGACTGCATTAATCTCAGTCGTGAATCGTAGTAGTGACGACACGACTGCATTAATCTCAGTAGTGAATCGTAGCAGTGACGGCACGACTGCATTAATCTCAGTAGTGAATTGTACTAGTGACGGCACGACTGCATTAATCTCAGTAGTGAATCGTAGTAGTGACGGCACGACTGCATTAACCTCGGCAGTGAATCGTAGTACTGACAGGCACGACTGCATTAATCTCAGCAGTGAATCGTAGTACTGACAGGCACGACTGCATTAACCTCGGCAGTGAATCGTAGTACTGACAGGCACGACTGCATTAATCTCAGTAGTTACTCGTAGTACTGACAGGCACGACTGCATTAACCTTCGGCAGTGAATCATAATAACCACTGCATAACTAAGACTACCTATTTCCACCTCCGAAACATCACCCATCTCCGCCCTTGCCTCAGCTCATCTGCTGCTGAAACCCTTATCCATGCCTTTGTTACCTCTAGAGTTCACTATTCCAATGCACTCCTGACTGCTCTCCCACATTCTACCCTACGTAAACTTGAGGTGATCCAAAATTCAGCTGCCTGTGTCCTAACTCGCACCCAGTCCCGTTCACCTATCACCCCTGTGCTCACTGACCTACATTTGCTCCTGGTTAAGCAACGCCTTGATTTCAAAATTCTCATCCTTGTTTTCAAATCCCGCCAGTGCCTCGCCACTCCCTATCTCTGTAATCTCTTTCAGCCCCACAACCCCCCTGAGATATCTGCGCTCCCTAATTCTGCCCTCTTGAGCACCCCTGATTATAATCGCTCCACCATTGGTGGCCTTGCCTTCTGTTGCCTCGGCCCTAAGCTTTGGAATTCTCTCTCTGAACCTCTCTGCCTCTCTACCTCTCTTTCCTCCTTTAAGACGCTCCTTAAAACCTACCTCTTTGACCAAGCTTTTGATCACCTGCCCTAATTTCTCCTTATGTGGCTCGGTGTCAAATTTTTTGTCTTTTAATACTCCTGTGAAGCGCCGTGGGACATTTCAGTATGTTAAAGGCGCTATATAAATACAAGTTGTTGTTGTAGTAGTGACAGGCACGACTGCATTAATCTCAGTACTACAAACGTACGAACAATGACGGACAGGTAAAGACCCTGTGGTCTATCCAGCCTGTCCCACAATCGTGATACCTTGTGTCTCACTATATATACACTGTCCACCCCAGCCGAAACCATGTGATCTCCTGGGAGAGGCAAAAAAAAAACTCAGCTCAATTTGGGGGGAAAAAAATCTGGGAAATCCCTCTCCGACCCATCTAGGCGGTCCAGGAGATCACTCTGGCCCTGAATTCCCGGCAGTATCTACCTTCTGTAAGAGGTGATCTCTGCCCCAGCCAGAAACAGGTCCAGCTCTCGCTTGAAGGGATTCAGCACGTCCGCATCCACCGCACGAGACAGCAGCCTGTTCCAGAGGTCCACTATTCTCTGGGAAAAGAACCACCTCCTGACATCTAACCTAGATCTAGCCTTATACAACTTCAATTTGTGACCCCTGGTCCTGCCTAACCTGTTTTATTGAAATAAACTGTCAGCTGGAACACAATCTATTCCCTTCATTATCTTATAAACCTCAATCAGATCCCCCCTAAGTCTACGCTTTTCTAAGGTATAGAGTCCCAACTCTTTTAGCCTATTTTGATAACTAACATGCTTTAGACTGGGAATTAGTCTAGTTGGCCCTCCTCTGCACCCTCTCCCAAGGCCTCAATATCACCCACCATGTGAGGAGACCAAAGCTGGACACAGTATTCCAAGTGAGACCTGACTGCGGTCATGTACAAAGACAAAACAGTATGCCTCGTCTTATACTGAACTGTCCTATGGATACACCCCAACACCTTATTTGCTCCAGCTATCGCTGCACGGCATTGCTCATGTACCTTTCAGGATGTATGCACTAGAATGCCCAAATCTCTTTCTATCTCCACCATCCTTAATGCCTTTCCCTGAAGGGTGTATGAATGTTGAGCATTTGCCCTGCCCACATGCATAACACTGCACTTATAAATCATTTTCCAGTCTTGAGCCCAATCTCCCAACACATTAAGATCTGCCTGAAGCAGACGAGCATGATCTACGGTTCTAACACTCACACAGATCTTGGTATCATCTGCAAATTTGCAGATTGTGCCCCCTGCATCTACATCCAGATCATTAATAAAAGTAGTAAAGAGAAACTGTCCCAACACTGATCATTCTGGGACACCACTGGTGACCGGTCTCCAAACAGATCCAAATCCATCTATAACTACTTTTTGCCTACATCCTGCCAGCCAGTTCTTCATCCAGCTCAATATATTACCACTAATACCAGAGGCTTTGATCTTATAGAGAAGCCTCTTATGCACTGTACCTTATCAAAAGCTTTTTGGAAATCTAAGCAGACATTGTCTACTGGACTTCCCTCAGCCACCAACTTTGTAACTTCTTAAAAAATACAATTAGATTTGTAAGACATGACCTTTTTAATGAAGCCATGTTGGGTGCCCCTAAAACGTCCCTCTCTATCTAAGTATTAATATATTGCATCCTTAATGATTCCCTCAAGCATCTTGCCTATTACTGATGTTAAACTAATGGGCCTACCGTTACCCGGGTCTGTCTTGTCACCATTTTTAAAGATGGGGACTACATTAGCCGCCTTCCAGTCTATAGGAACCATTCCAGAGTGCAGTGAGCTATTAAAAATACAGGCTAGGGGCTAGCACAGCTCCCTGAGGACCCTCGGGTGGATATCATCTGCTCTATCTATTTTCAAGTTCTTAAATCTTTCTAAAACAATATGTTCATCTATGTTAATACTAGTTTTGTTAGTAACATTAAATTCTAATAGTTGAGCATCATCTTCAAGGGTGAAGACCGATGCAAAGTACTCATTTAATATTTCCGCCATATCCAGTGAGTCCTTTGTAACCTGTCCTTGATCACCATTCAATGGCCCAATAAAGTCTTTGAGAGTTCTCCGACTCTTCACATAACTGAAAAAGCTTTTCTTATTACTTCCACGGTTGTCTGCGATCCTTTTTTCCATTAGCCTTTTTTGCTGATCTAATAGCAGCCTTCATTTTCTTTAGTTGTTAGTTTTCTTTAGTTCTTTAGTTCGTGAATCGTACTAGTGACGGCACGACTGCGTTAATCTCGGTAGTGAATCGTACTAGTGACGACACGACTGCATTAATCTCGGTAGTGAATCGTACTAGTGACGATGCGACTGCATTAATCTCGGTAGTGAATCGTACTAGTGACGACACGACTGCATTAATCTTGGTAGTGAATCGTACTCGTGACGACACGACTGCATTAATCTCGGTAGTGAATCATACTAGTGATGAAACGACTGCGTTAATCTCGGTAGTGAATCGTACTAGTGACGACACGACTGCATTAATCTCGGTAGTGAATCGTACTAGTGACGGCACGACTGCATTAATCTCGGTAGTGAATCGTACTAGTGATGACACGACTGCATTAACCTCGGTAATGAATCGTACTAGTGACGACACAACTGCATTAATCTCGGTAGTGAATCATACTAGTGATGACACGACTGCATTAATCTCGGTAGTGAATCGTACTAGTGACAGCACGACTGCATTAATCTCGGTAGTGAATCGTACTAGTGACGACACGACTGCATTAATCTCGGTAGTGAATCGTACTAGTGACGACACGACTGCATTAATCTCGGTAGTGAATCGTACTAGTGACGACATGACTGCATTAATCTCGGTAGTGAATCATACTAGTGATGACACGACTGCGTTAATCTCGGTAGTGAATCGTACTGGTGATGACACGACTGCATTAATCTCGGTAGTGACTCGTACTAGTGACGACACGACTGCATTAATCTCGGTTGTGAATCGTACTAGTGACGGCACGACTGCATTAATCTCAGTAGTGAGTCGTAGTACTGACAGGCACGACTGCATTAATCTCGGTAGTGAATCATACTAGTGATGACACGACTGCGTTAATCTCGGTAGTGAATCGTACTGGTGATGACACGACTGCATTAATCTCGGTAGTGAATCGTACTAGTGACGGCACGACTGCATTAATCTCGGTAGTGAATCGTACTAGTGACGGCACGACTGCATTAATCTCAGTAATGAATCGTACTAGTGACGACACAACTGCATTAATCTCGGTAGTGAATCATACTAGTGATGACACGACTGCATTAATCTCGGTAGTGAATCGTACTAGTGACAGCACGACTGCATTAATCTCGGTAGTGAATCGTACTAGTGACGACACGACTGCATTAATCTCGGTAGTGAATCGTACTAGTGACGACACGACTGCATTAATCTCGGTAGTGAATCGTACTAGTGACGACATGACTGCATTAATCTCGGTAGTGAATCATACTAGTGATGACACGACTGCGTTAATCTCGGTAGTGAATCGTACTGGTGATGACACGACTGCATTAATCTCGGTAGTGACTCGTACTAGTGACGACACGACTGCATTAATCTCGGTTGTGAATCGTACTAGTGACGGCACGACTGCATTAATCTCGGTAGTGAGTCGTAGTACTGACAGGCACGACTGCATTAATCTCGGTAGTGAATCATACTAGTGATGACACGACTGCGTTAATCTCGGTAGTGAATCGTACTGGTGATGACACGACTGCATTAATCTCGGTAGTGAATCGTACTAGTGACGGCACGACTGCATTAATCTCGGTAGTGAATCGTACTAGTGACGGCACGACTGCATTAATCTCGGTAGTGAATCGTAGTAGTGACGACACGACTGCATTAATCTCAGTAGTGAATCGTAGTACTGACAGGCACGGCTGCATTAATCTCGGTAGTGAATCGTACTAGTGACGGCATGACTGCATAGAAGCATAGAAGATAGGAGCAGGAGTAGGCCATTCGGCCCCTCTAGCCTACTCTGCCATTTAATGAGATCATCCAAATTCAGTACCCTGTCCCTGCCTTATCCCCATATCCCTTGATCCCTTTAGCCTTAAGAAATATATCTATCTCCTTCTTGAATATATTTAATGAATTGGCCTCAACTGCCTTCTGTGGTAGAGAATTCCACAGGTTCACCACTCTCTGGGTGAAGAAATTCCTCCTCATCTCAGTCCTAAATGGCTTACCCCTTATCCTTAGACTGTGACCTCTGGTTCTGGACTCCCCCGCCATTGGGAACATCCTTCCTGCATTTAGTCTGTCTAGTCCTATTAGAATTTTATAAGTTTCAATGAGATCCCCTCTTATTCTTCGAAACTCTAGCGAATATAAGCCTAATCGACCCAATCTCTCTTCATACGTCATTCCTGCCATCCCAGGTATCAGTCTGGTAAATCTTCGCTGCACTCCCTCCATGGCAAGAACATCCTTCCTCAGATAAGGCGACCAAAACTGCACACAATACTCAAGGTGTGGTCTCACCAAGGCCTTGTACAACTGCAGCAAGACATCCTTGCTCCTGTACTCGAATCCTCTCGCTATGAAGGCCAACATACCATTTGCCTTCTAACCGCCTGCTGCACCTGCATGCTTACCTTCAGCGACTGGTGCACAAGGACTCCCAGATCTCGTTGCACTTCCCCTTTTCCCAATCTATTGCCGTTCAGATAATAATCTGTCTTCCTGATTTTGCCACCAAAGTGGATAACCTCGCATTTATCCACATTATACTGCATCTGCCATGCATCTGCCCAATCACCCAACCTGTCCAAATCATACTGGAGTCTCTCTGCATCCTCCTCAAAGCACACACGGCCACCCAGCTTTGTGTCGTCTGCAAACTTAGAGATATTGCATCTAGTTCCCTCGTCTAGATCATTAATATATATTGTGAATAGCTGGGGTCTCAGCACCGATCCCTGTGGTACCCCACTAGTCACTGCTTGCCACTCGGAAAAAGACCCGTTTATTCTAACTCTTTGCTTCCTGTCTGCCAACCAGTTCTCTATCCAAATCAGTACCTCACCCCCAATCCCATGTGCTTTAACTTTGCACCCTAATCTCTTATGCGGGACCTTATCGAAAGCCTTCTGAAAGTCCAAATACACCACATCCACTGGTTCTCCCTTATCTATTCTACCAGTTACATCCTCAAAAAATTCCATTAGATGAGTCAAGCATGATTTCCCTTTTGTAAATCCATGTTGACTTTGTCCGATCCTGTCACTGTTTTCCAAGTGCTCTGCTATTACATCTTTTATAATGGACTCTAGCATTTTGCCCACTGCCGGTGTCAGGCTTACCAGTCTATAATTCCCCATTTTTTCTCTACCACCTTTTTTAAATAGTGGGGTTACATTAGCTACCCTCCAATCCATGGGAACTGTTCCAGTGTCTATAGAATTTTGAAAGATGACCAGCAATGCATCTACTATTTCTAGGGCGACTTCCTTAAGTACCCTAGGATGTAGATTATCAGGCCCTGGGGATTTATCGGCCTTCAATCCCGTCAATTTCCCTAACACCATTTCCCTACAAATAGTGATTTCATTCAATTCCTCCCTCTCATCAGACCCTATGTTCCCCGACATCTCTGTGAGTTTATTTGTGTCCTCCTTTGTGAAGACAGAACCAAAGTATGTATTTCATTCATCAGCCATTTCTTTGTTCCCCATTATAAATTCCCCTGATTCTGACTGCAAGGGACCTACGCTTGACTTCACCAATCTTTTTCTCTTCACATATCTATAGAAGCTTTTACAGTCAGTTTTTATGTTCCCTGCAAGCTTACTCTCATATTCTATTTTCCCCCTCTTAATTAATCCCTTTGTCCTCCTTTGCTGAATCCTAAACTGCTCCCAATCCTCAGGTTTGCTGCTTTTTCTGGCCAATTTATATGTCCTCTCCTTGGATCTTATGCTATCCCTAATTTCCCTTGTTAGCCACGGTTGAGTCACCTTTTTTGTTTTATTTTTATGCCAAACAGGGCTGAACAAATTCTGTAGTTCATCCATGCGATCTTTCAATGTTTGCCATTGCCTATCCACCGTCAACCCTTTAAGTAATGCTCCCCAATCCACCCTAGCCAACTCGCGCCTCATACCATCGTAGTTTCCTTTATTTAAATTCAGGACCCCAGTCTCTGTAGGGGGTGGTGGTTTATGTCAGCTTTACCTCTGACTTCTGAGCGGTTCGAATCGCTCCCACTCCCTTGGTTCTGGACCTTGGACTTATTTGGGGGTTGTGATACAAAGGTGCAGCAGACAACTGAGTTTGATGAAAGAACTTCAATCTTTATGAAAAGGTAAGACACAAATAATAACACTCTTAACACTCTAAAGGTGGGGAACACTTCGGTACAAGCGAGGGAAATGACAGTAGAACAGTACTTCACCCCTCTCAACCCCACTTTACTAGCTAAGTTAGATTTTGAAGGACCAGGGATAATGCTCACCAATCCTTTGACAGATGGGCTAAATCGCGGTTTTGGGGTTCGCTGTTTATGGCCTACCCTACCCAGTACGTCCCTGACTCTGGTTAACTTAAATCACCTGTATTCTCTCCCCCATCCAGTACGTCCCTGACTCTGGTTATCTTCACAGCCCCTGCTCTACTCTCCCCCATCCATTGTGTCTCTGACTCTGGTTATCTTCAAATCACCTGTCCTTCTTACCGCAATCCAGTACGTCCCTTACTCTTGTTATCTTCACAGCCCAGGCCCTCCTCTCCCCCATCCAGTACGTCCCTGAGTCTGATTATCTGCACAGCCCCTGTACTTCTCTCCACCATCCAGTTTGCGCCTGAACTCTGCTTATCTTCACATCGCCTGTCCTTCTCTCCACCACCCAGTACGACGCTGACTCTGGTTATCTTCACAGCCCAGGCCCTCCTCTCCGCCATCCAGTACATTCCTGACTCTGGTTATCTTCAAAGCCCCTGACCTCCTCTCCACCATCAGTACATTCCTGATTGGTTATCTTCACATCGCCTGTCCTCCTGTCCCCCAAGCGGTATGTCCCTGATCCTGGTTAACTTCGCAGCCCCTGCTCTACTCTCCGCCATTCAGTACGTCCCCAACTCTGGCTACCTTCCAAGCCTCTGTCCACCTCTCCCCCATCCAGTACGTCCCTGACTCTGGTTATCTTCACAGCCCCTGCCCTCCTCTCCCCCATCCAGTATGTCCCTGACTCTGGTTATCTTCACAGCCCCTGCCCTCCTCTCCCCCATCCAGTACGTCCCTGACTCTGGTTATCTACACTGCCCAGGCCCTTCTCTCCCCCATCCAGTCTGTCCCTGATGCTGGTTATCTTCACATCACCTGTCCTTCTCTCCACCACCCAGTACGTCCCTGACATTGGTTATATTCACAGCCACTTCCCTCCTCTCTGGCATCCAGTACATCCCTGAATCTGGTTATCTTCACAGCCGCTGCACTCCTCTCCGCAATCCAGTACGACCCTGATTCTACTTATCCTCACAGCTCCTGACCTCGTTTCCCCCCATCCAGTACAGCCCTGACTCTGGTTAACTTCTTAGCCCAGGCCCTCCTCTCCGCCATCCAGTACGTCCCTGACTCTGATTATCTGCACCGCCCCTCCCTCCTCTCCACCATTGAGTACGCCACTGAACTCTGGTTATCTTCACATCGCCTGTCTCCTCTCCCCCATCCAGTAGGTCCTTGACTTTGGTTATCTTCACTGCCCCTTCCCTCCTCTCTCACATCCAGTACATCCCTGACTCTGATTGTCGTCATGGCCCAGGCCCTCCTCTCCGCCATTCAGTATGTCCCTGAAACTGGTTATTTTCACAGCCCAGGCCCTCCTCTCTCACCTCCAGTACGACCTTGTCTCTGGTTATATTTACTGCCCCTGCCGACCTCTCCCCCATCCAGTACGTCCCTGACTCTGGTTATCTTCATTGCCCCTGCCCTCCTCTCCCCCATCCAGTACGTCCCTGACTCTGGTTATCTTCACATCACCTGCCCTCCTCTCCCCCCGTCCAGTACGCCCCTGAACTCTGGTTATCTTCACATCACCTGCCCTCCTCTCCCCCCGTCCAGTACGCCCCTGAACTCTGGTTATCTTCACATCACCTGCCCTCCTCTCCCCCCATCCAGTACGCCCCTGAACTCTGGTTATCTTCACATCGCCTGTGCTCCTGTCCACCACCCAGTACGACCGTGACTCTGGTTATCTTCACAACCCCTGCCCTCCTCTCCGCCATCCAGTACGTCCCTGACTCTGGTTATCTTCACAGCCCCTACCCTCCTCTCCCCCATCCAGTACGTCCCTGACCTTGTTTATCTTCACAGCCCCTACCCTCCTCTCTGCCAGCCACTTTTCACTGAACCCGACCACACGGAGGTGTGGGTTCCTGTTCGGTGTCTCCGGTTGGAAGACTGCAGCTCCTGATGGGAGAACTCTGGCTGGACGCAGCAATATTCTAGACCCTGATTAGATCCTGGTAGAAGGCGGGCAGCTCCCGCAAGGACACTGGGATACCAAATAGCTACCAGTTGGTTTATGATCAGCGCTCGACCCCTGTAGGACAGCACACAGCAGTCCTGTCCAGCACCCTAAGCAAGCGGTGACTTTGGGTTAGATACAGGACCGTGGGTAACACACAGCAAAAACACAAGTTTGATGCAAGGTAAAAGTAGTACCCTGACCTGTCAATCATTCCCAGGACAGGTCATGTATAACACAGTAAGTTCAGTGCCCCTTGGCTGGGGAATGGGTAAATCAGCCGTGGTCCCCTGTTCCTGATCACTATCCAGTCACCGCTGCTTTCTGGGTACAGTGGAGCGTTTTTTGGGAAGGCTGAAGTAATTTGCTGTTTTGTGGTTTGTGTACAGTATTTGGGTTTTTAAATTAATCTCACGGTCACAATGCCTGAACACAGATTTCACCCTTTATTTTCCCAAGAAGACATAAAACCCGGACTGGAGATATTTGTGCACCATTGTTTGGAGTGCAGTGCAGAATACAACAAATCAGTCCTTGGGTCCTCAAAACACAAGGCTCTTTGTCAGTTTGAATTCTCTTGTGGTTTCCTTTTTTTATTAGGTATTCAGGAAAGAAAAGAGAAGACTGAGAGGTGACCTGATAGTGCTCTTTAAAATGATGAAGGGTTTCGATAGGGTTGATGTAGAGAAGATGTTTCCACTTGTAGTGGAGATCAAAACTAGGGGTCATGAATATAAGATAGTCACTAATAAATCCAATAGTGAATTCAGGAGAAACTTCTTTACCCAGAGAGTGATGGGAATGTGGAACTCGCTACCACAGGGAGTGATTGAGGCGAATAGCAAAGATGCATTTAAGGGGAAGCTAGATAAATGCATGAGGGAGAAAGGAATAGAAAGTTATGTTATTAGGGTGAGATGAAGTGAGGTGGGAGGAGGATCGTGTGGAGCATAAACATTGGCATGGAACTGTTGGGCCGAATGGCCTGTTTCCGTGCTGTGAATTCTATGTAAGCTTTTTTGAAGCCATTATGCAGATAGAGGTACTGTTGGGAATGTGAATGTTGTAATAATATAGACAAAGGCTGCAGTCCTGCACCTATAGGCCAAGGATGAATTCTTGAACACTGAGTCTAATATTTCCCGTTTATTTATAATTAACAGTTACATTGTCATTGCCAACACCGGGATTACAAAGGATGCTTCACCACAGAAGACACACATATTCAGTCAGGTGAGCTCAACTCTCCAGATGCCTCCCTAATTCATCTCCCTACCTTTGTCTGTGATTTTACCCCGTGTATACTTTTTCTAGCTGCACTAGTCCATAGGCTCCTGCATTCCATTACCATCAATCCGCTTTCGATACTAATCCCCGTCAAGCTGTCCCCAGGCCTGTTAAACATTATGTTCTCAAAGATGCACAGCAAGTCCCAATGTTTGGGTTAGAAAGGCCTAACAAGAGAACTGAGTCTCCAGTTGTGGGGTGGGGAGTGGGTGATAAAGTGAATCTAAATGTAAACATGTGCTAGCTGGCCTTAGAGAATGCTGTAGCTAGGGCTCGTTTCTCTATGAAAAGAGAAGATTGAGGTCTTTCAAATTATGAAGGGGTTCGATAGGGTAGACGTAGAGAAGATGTTTCCACTTGGGGGTAATCCCAAAACTAGAGGCCATAAATAAAAGATAAGCACTAGTAAATCTAATAATGAATTCAGGAGAAACTTCTTTAATCAGAGAGTGGTGAGAATGTGGAACTCGTGACCACAGGGAGTGATTGAGGCGAATAGCATAGATGCATTTAAGGAGAAGCTAGATAAGTACATGAGAGAGAAAGGAATAGAAGGATATGCTAATAGGTTGAGATGAAATACATATGAACATACAAATTAGGAGCAGGAGTAGGCCACTCGGCCCCTTGAGCCTGCTCTGCCATTCAATAAGATCATGGCTGATCTGATTACTCCACATTCCCACCTACCCCCGATAACCTTTCACCCACTTGCTTATCAAGAATCTATCTACCTCTGCCTTAAAAATATTCAAAGACTCTGCTTCCACCGCCCTCTGAGGAAGAGAGTTCCAAAGATTCACAACCCTCTAAGAAACAATTTCTCCTCATCTCTGTCTTAAATGGGCGACCCCTTATTTTTAAACAGTGACCCCTAGTTCTAGGTTCTACCACAAGAGGAAACATCCTCTCCACATCCATCCTGTTCAGACCCCTCAGGATCTTATATGTTTCAATCAAGTCACCTCTTACTCTTCTAAACTCCAGCGGATACAAGCCTAGCCTGTCCAACCATTCCTCATAAGACAACCCACCCATTCCAGGTATTAGTCTAGTAAACCTTCTCTGAACTGCTTCCAGCGCATTTACATCCTTCCTTAAATAAGGAGACCAATACTGTACACAGGACTCCAGATGTGGTCTCACCAATGCCCTATATAATTAAGCATAACCTCCCTACTTTTGTATTCAATTCCCCTCGCAATAAACAATAACATTCTAATAGCTTTCCTAATTACTTGCAGTACCTGCATACTAACCTTTTGCGATTCATGCACTGGGACACCCAGATCCCTCTGCATCTCCGAGCTCTGCAATCTCTCACCATTTAGATAATATGCTTCTTTTTTATTCTTCCTGCCAAAATGAACAATTTCACATTTTCCCACATTATACTCCATTTGCCAGATCTTTGCCCACTCATTAACCTATCTCTCTGCCTTTGTAGCCTCCTTATGTCCTCTTCACAATTTACTTTCCTACCTATCTTTGTGTCATCAGCAAATTTAGCAAACGTACCTTCGGTCCCTTCATCCAAGTCATTTATATAAATTGTAAAATGTTGAAGCACCAGCACTGATCCCTGTGGCACACCACTCGTTACATCTTGCCAACCAGAAAATGATCCATTTATGCCTACTCTCTGTTTCCTGTTAGCTAGCCAATCTTCTTTCTATGCCAATATGTTACCCCAGACACCATGAGCTTTTATTTTCCACAATAAACTTTGATGTGGCACCTTATCAAATGCCTTCTGGAAATCTAAGTACAGTACATCCACCGGTTCCCCTTTATCCACAGCACATGTTACTTCCTCAAAGAACTCCAATAAATTGGTTGGACATGATTTCCTTTTCACAAAACCATGTTGACTCTCCCTGTTTATCTTGAACTTTTCTAAGTGCCCTGCTATAACGTCTTTAATAATAGTTTCTAACATCTTCCCTATGACAGATGTTAAGCTGACTGGCCTGTAGTAACCTGCTTTGTGTCTCCTTCCCTATTTGAATAAAGGTGTTGCATTTGCTATTTTCCAATCTAATGGAACCTTTGTTGTGGCTGCCGCGAAGCACGAATTGAGGCCGAGTCAATATGTGGAACACATGGCTTTTAATCACATCTCCTTGGCAAAATGGCTGCTACAACATTTCTCAGCAAAACCCTGAGGCCACGCCCACTCCTTTTTTCATGCCTTCAAGGCAGCATGCGCCTTAAAGGCAAGGTGCCCGATTTATTGTCCACGGACGGAAAAGTGGATTGCGCCCGTTTAGGTGGCGATCCGCCACACCTTCCCCGAATCTAGCGAAGTTTGGAAAATTAAAACCAACGCATTAACTATCTCACTAGCCACTTCTTTTAAGACCCTAGGATGAAGTCCATCAGGGCCCAGGGACTTGTCAACCCGCAGCACCAACAATTTGCTCAGTACCACTTCCCTGGTGATTGTAATTTTCTTCCTCCCTCCCTTCCATTTCCTGATTTACAGCTATTTCTGGGATGTTACTTGTATCCTCTATAGTGAAGACCAATGCAAAATACCTGTTCAATTCAACTACCATCTCCTTATTTTCCATTATTAATTCCCCAGACTCACTTTCTATAGGACCAACGCTCACTTTGTTAACTCTTTTCTTTTTTAAATATCTATAGAAACTCTTGCTATCCGTTTATCTATTTCTAGCTAATGTTCTCTCGTACTCTAATTTTTCTCTCCTTATTAAACTTTTAGTCATTCTTTGCTATTTTTTATATTCTGTCCAATCTTCTGACCTGCCATCCATCTTTACGCATGATATATGCTTTTTGTTTAACTGCTGTCTTTCACTTTTTTAGTTAACCACGGATGGTGGGTCCTCCCCTTGGAATTTTTCTTTCTCGTTGGAATGTATATATTCTGTGTATTCTGAAATATCCCCTTAAATGTCTGCCACTGCAACTCTATTGACCTATCCCTCAACCTAATTTGCCAGTTCACTTTAGGTAGCTCTGCTTTCATGCCCTCATAATTGCCCTTATTTAAGTTTAAAATACTAGTCTTGGATGCACTCTTCTCTCCCTCTGAATGTAAAATTTAATCATATTATGAAAGTAAGGTGGGAGGAGGCTCGTGTGGAGAATAATCATCGGCACAGACCAGTTGGGCCTATTTCTGTGCTGTCCAATTCTATGTAATTCTGTGTAACCTTTTGTACAGATAAACTGTTACCATTTTGCGCAGTCTTGCAATTTTTTTTTAACAGCAGAAATAATGGAATATAGTATAGAATATAAGTAATTATTTTGTGTAAAATGGTTTCACTTACTATCCCTCAATCTTAATCTCTAACAGTACATCGGCAAAATATTTTATGAAGTAATTGTGCAATTAAAAAAATGCACACACTGATAGTCTAAGAGATCATTCCACGTTCAGGTGATGAATCCACACACTCAGTGGGAGTCCATAGATATTTCACGGAGTCACTGTGCATCCAGACTGCACGGTGCCTATGGGAGGAATGTATCGCTACACCCGGCTTCCTACACTGGGAGCAGAGCAGGCCAAGGCAGCTTCTTTGGTTCCAGTTTGTGCTGAGAGACTCTTTGAGAACAGGCCCCAAAGTAGCCTGTTACTTCCCCAGTTCCCCAGGCCAAGGGTAACATCACTCGTTCTGATGGGCAGATGTCCCCCATGTTGGCTGTGGGTGGGTTAACCAGAGCGGGATGGGGGATGCATCTTCCTGCAACTAGTAGCAAGAGTTGTCCTTATTTTCTCATTGCGGGGAGGGTGCCCTTTCTCTCCGGTGGGCAGGCCTGGTATGTGGTTTCCCATTTCTTTTCCTGTCTCCTCAGCTTGGAAAGGTTGACCACTTTTGTTCTACTCAGAGTTTACACATTCAGGCTCAGTGAGCAGCACTCTCGCCTCTGAGTCAGAAGATTGTGGATTCAAATCCCATACCAGAGACCTGAGCACAAAAATCTAGGCTGATACTCAGTGCAGTACTGAGGCAGTGCTGTCTTTCGGATGAGACGTTAAACCGAGGCCCCATCTGTTCTCAGTTGGATGTAATCTGTTTTAGTGATGTCGGTTGAGGATAAATTTTGTCTCAGACAGCTGGGGGAACTCCCCTGCTCTTCTTCGAATAGTGTCGATCCATGGGATCTTTTACATCCACCTGAGAGGGCAGACTCAGTTTAACGTCTCATCCGAAAGGCAAGACAGAGCTGGAGAAAGAGAGAGAGAGAAAAGCAGGATGGGGTTCAGCTGTGATGGTCTCTACGGTCCAATATCCTGCCAGTCCTCGCTGTCCAAGCTGACATGTTAATGCTGGCCATGTGAGGGAGAGGTACAGGAGGCAACCATTGCCTGTTGGGCTGTAACTAGGCTTTTGGTTATTGCCTTCTGAGGAGGAAGAGGGTGGAAATCAACGATTAATAATTGAGAAGAGGAAGGGAAATGGAGAGAGGAAAGATTATAATAAATATGTCGTTTAAAAATGCCCACAGTCCACAAACCCCATCCCCCCCGCCCCGGCCAAATGCAATTGTTATTTACCAGGTTTATTGTGGATCAGGTGTGATCTGAATCCATCCACAGGCAGGAGAGCCTGTCTGAACTCCCAAATAACCAGTGCAATATCTGCTGACAGTGCTACTGTAAACCCACTGGGGCTCCAGATTTCACAATCACTCACTATCAAGATTTTAAAAGTCTTTAAGAATATAAGAACATAAAAAATAGGAGCAGGAGTAGGCCATTTGGCCCTTTGAGCCTGCTCTGCCATTCAATAAGATCATGACTGATATTCTACCTCATCTCCATTTTCCTGAACTATCCCCATATCCCTTGATTCCCTTAATATTAAAAAATCTAGCAATCTCTGTCTTGAATATACTCAACGACTGAGCCTCCACAGCTCTCTGGGGTAGAGAATTCCAAAGTTTCACCACCCTCTTAGTGAAGAAATTTCTCTTCATCTCAGTCCTAAATGACCGACCCCTTATTTGGAGACTGTGACCCGTGGTTCTAGACTCCCCAGCCAGGGGAAGCATCCTCCCTGCATTTACCCTGTAAGAATTTGTATGTTTCAATGAGATCACCTCTCATTCTACTAAACTCTCAAATATAGGCCTAGTCTAGTCAATCTGTCCTCATAGGACAATTCCCCCAACCCAGGAACCAGTCTGGCGAACCTTCGTTGCACTCCCGCTATGGCAAGTATATCCTTCCTTAGGTAAGGAGACCAAAACTGTGCACAATAATCCGGGTGTGGTCTCACCAGGGCCCTATATAATTGCAGTAAGATGTATTTTCTCTTATACTCAAATCCTCTTGTAACAAAGGCCAACATACCATTTGCTTTCCTAATTGCTTGCTGTACCTACATGTTAAATTTCAGTGATTCGTGTACAAGGACACACAGGTCCCTCTGAACACCAAGATTTCTGAATCTCTGCTTTTCTATTTTTCCTACCAAAGTGGATAAGTTCACATTTCTCCACATTATATTCCATTTGCCATGGTCTTGCCCACTCGCTTAGCTTGTCTATATCTCCTTGCATCCTCCTCACAACTTACATTCCCACCCAGCTTTTTATCATCAGAAAACTTGGATATATTACATTTGGTCCCCTCATGCAAATCATTGATGTAGATTGTGAATAGCTGAGGCCCAGCACTCATCCTTGCGATACCCCACGAGTTACAGCCTGCCAACCCGAAAATGACCCGTTTATTCCTACTCTCTGTCTTCTGTCTGTTAAACAATCCTCAATCCATGCTAGTATATTACCCCCAATCCCAAGAGCCCTAATTTTGGTTAATAACCTCTTGTCCTCTAGCTCTGGGTGGTTGAGTGTGATCCCTATCCTCTAGCTCTGGGTGGTTGAGTGTGATCCCTATCCTCTAGCTCTGGGTGGTTTAGTGTGATCCCTATCCTCTAGCTCTGGGTGGTTGAGTGTGATCCCTATCCTCTAGCTCTGGGTGGTTGAGTGTGATCGCTATCCTCTAGCTCAGGGTGGTTTAGTGTGATCCCTATACTCTAGCTCTGAGTAGTTTAGTGTGATCCCTATGCTTACTGTCCCTATTTCAGCTGTGAGTGCTCTTGCCTCAGGTCTCTTCAGGGGTCCCTGAGCTCACAAGACCCCGACATTTCTGATGGGTCTCAGGTCTCAACCACCGTGTTATACTGATGCGTCCATGTAACAAGAGCCATGGGACTTGACCTTGCCTTTGACGGAGATTGATCGGTGCCAATTGTAGCAGATTGAGCGGTTCCAATTGTGGGCGATAGACAGGTTCCAATTCTGGGAGATTGGCAGATGCCAATTGTGGGAGATTGACAGGTGCCAATTGTGGGAGATTGACAGGTGCCAATTGTGGGAGATTGATATGCCAATTGTGGGAGATTGATCGGTTCCAATTGTGGGAGATTGACAGGTGCCAATTGTGGGAGATTGATCGGTGCCAATTGTGGGAGATTGACAGGTGTCAATTGTGGGAGATTGATCTGTGCCAATTGTGGGAGATTGACAGGTGTCAATTGTGGGAGATTGACCGGTGCCAATTGTGGGAGATTGACAGGTGTCAATTGTGGGAGATTGACAGGTGTCAATTGTGGGAGATTGACAGGTGTCAATTGTGGAGATGGAACGTTGCCAATTGTGGAGATTGACAGGTGTCAATTGTGGGAGATTGACAGGTGTCAATTGTGGGAGATTGACAGGTGCCAATTCTCGGAGATTGACAGGTGCCAATTGTGGGAGATTGACAGGTGTTAATTGTGAGATTGACAGGTGCCAATTGTGGGAGATTGATCTGTGCCAATTGTGGGAGATTGATCGGTGCCAATTGTGGGAGATTGATCGGTGCCAATTGTGGGAGAATGACAGGTGTCAATTGTGGGAGATTGACAGGTGCCAATTGTGGGAGATTGATCGGTGCCAATTGTGGGAGATTGACCGGTGCCAATTGTGGGCGATTGACAGGTGCCAATTGTGGGAGAGTGACCGGTGCCAATTGTGGGAGATTGATCGGTGCCAATTGTGGGAGATTGACGGGTGCCAATTGTGGGTGATTGACAGCTGCCAATTGTGGGAGATTGATCGGTGCCAATTGTGGAAGTTTGATCGGTGACAATTGTGGTAGATTGATCGGTGCCAGTTGTGGTAGAGTGACAGGTGCCAATTGTGATAGAATGACAGGTGCCAATTGTGGTAGAGTGACAGGTGCCAATTGTGGTAGAGTGACAGGTGCCAATTGTGGTAGAGTGACAGGTGCCAATTGTGGTAGAGTGACAGGTGCCAATTGTGGTAGAGTGAAAGGTGCCAATTGTGGTAGAGTGACAGGTGCCAATTGTGGTAGAGTGACAAGTGCCAATTGTGGTAGAGTGACAGGTGCCAATTGTGGTAGAGTGACAGGTGCCAATTGTGGTAGAGTGACAGGTGCCAAATGTGGTAGAGTGACAGGTGCCAATTGTGGTAGAGTGACAGGTGCCAATTGTGGTAGAGTGACCGGTGCCAATTGTGTAGATTGACCGGTGCCAATTGTGGGTGATTGACAGATGCCAATTGTGGGAGATTGATCGGTCCAATTGTGCGAGATTGACAGGTGCCAATTGTGCGAGATTGACGGGTGCCAATTGTGGTAGAGTGACAGGTGCCAATTGTGGGAGATTGACAGGTGCCAATTGTGGGAGATTGACAGGTGTCAATTGTGGGAGATTGACAGGTGTCAATTGTGGGAGATTGACAGGTGTCAATTGTGGGAGATTGACAGGTGTCAATTGTGGGAGATTGACAGGTGTCAATTGTGGGAGATTGACAGGTGTCAATTGTGGGAGATTGACAGGTGTCAATTGTGGGAGATGGAACGCTGCCAATTGTGGGAGATTGAGCGGTCCAATTGTGGGAGATTGACAGGTGTCAATTGTGGGAGATTGACAGGTGTCAATTGTGGGAGATTGACAGGTGTCAATTGTGGGAGATTGACAGGTGTCAATTGTGGGAGATGGAACGGTGCCAATTGTGGGAGATTGACAGGTGTCAATTGTGGGAGATTGACAGGTGCCAATTGTGGGAGATTGACAGGTGTCAATTGTGAGATTGACAGGTGTCAATTGTGGGAGATTGACAGGTGCCAATTCTCGGAGTTTGACAGGTGCCAATTGTGGGAGAGTGAAAGTTGTCAATTGTGAGATTGACAGGTGCCAATTGTGGGAGATTGACCGGTGCCAATTGTGTGAGATTGACAGCTGTCAATTGTGTGAGATTGACAGGTGCCAATTGTGGGAGATTGATCGGTGCCAATTGTAGGAGATCGACAGGTGCCAATTGTGGGAGATTGATCGGTGCCAATTGTGGGAGTTTCATCGGTGACAATTGTGGGAGATTGATTGGTGCCAGTTGTGATAGAGTGACAGGTGCCAATTGTGGTAGAGTGACAGGTGCCAATTGTGGTAGAGTGACAGGTGCCAATTGTGGTAGAGTGACAGGTGCCAATTGTGGTAGAGTGACAGGTGCCAATTGTGGTAGAGTGACAGTTGCCAATTGTGGTAGAGTGACAGGTGCCAATTGTGGTAGAGTGACAGGTGCCAATTGTGGTAGAGTGACAGGTGCCAATTGTGGTAGAGTGACAGGTGCCAATTGTGGTAGAGTGACAGGTGCCAATTGTGGTAGAGTGACAGGTGCCAATTGTGGTAGAGTGACAGGTGCCAATTGTGGTAGAGTGACAGGTGCCAATTGTGGTAGAGTGACAGGTGCCAATTGTGGTAGAGTGACCGGTGCCAATTGTGGGAGATTGAGCGGTCCAATTGTGCGAGATTGACAGGTGCCAATTGTACGAGATTGACCGGTGCCAATTGTGGTAGAGTGACAGGTGGCAATTGTAAGAGATTGACAGGTGCCAATTGTGGGAGATTGACAGGTGCTAATTGTGGGAGATTGACAGGTGTCAATTGTGGGAGATTGACAGGTGTCAATTGTGGGAGATTGACAGGTGTCAATTGTGGGAGATTGACAGGTGTCAATTGTGGGAGATGGAACGGTGCCAATTGTGGGAGATTGATCGGTCCAATTGTGGGAGATTGAAAGGTGTCAATTGTGGGAGATTGACAGGTGTCAATTGTGGGAGATTGACAGGTGTCAATTGTGGGAGATTGACAGGTGTCAATTGTGGGAGATTGACAGGTGTCAATTGTGGGAGATTGACAGGTGCCAATTGTGGGAGATTGACAGGTGTCAATTGTGGGATTGACAGGTGCCAATTGTGGGAGATTGACAGGAGTCAATTGTGTGAGATTGACAAGTGCCAATTGTGTGAGATTGACAGGTGCCAATTGTGGGAGATTGATCGGTGCCAATTGTGGGAGATTGATCGGTGTCAATTGTGGGAGATTGAGCGGTGCCAATTGTGGGAGAATGACAGGTGTCAATTGTGGGAGATTGACAGGTGTCAATTGTGGGAGATTGACCGGTGCCAATTGTGGGAGATTGACAGGTGTCAATTGTGGGAGATTGACAGGTGTCAATTGTGGGAGATTGACAGGTGTCAATTGTGGGAGATGGAACGGTGCCAATTGTGGGAGATTGATAGGTGTCAATTGTGGGAGATTGACAGGTGTCAATTGTGGGAGATTGACAGGTGTCAATTGTGGGAGATTGACAGGTGTCAATTGTGGGAGATTGACAGGTGCCAATTCTCGGAGATTGACAGGTGACAATTGTGGGAGATTGATAGGTGTCAATTGTGAGATTGACAGGTGCCAATTGTGGGAGATTGACCGGTGCCAATTGTGGGAGATTGACAGGTGTCAATTGTGTGAGATTGACAGGTGCCAATTGTGGGAGATTGATCGGTGCCAATTGTAGGAGATCGACAGGTGCCAATTGTGGGAGATTGATCGGTGCCAATTGTGGGAGATTGATCGGTGCCAATTGTGGGAGATTGATCAGTGCCAATTGTGGGAGATTGATCGGTGCCAATTGTGGGAGAATGACAGGTGTCAATTGTGGGCGATTGACAGGTGCCAATTGTGGGAGATTGATCGGTGCTAATTGTGGGAGATTGACGGGTGCCAATTGTGGGAGATTGACCGGTGCCAATTGTGGGAGATTGATCGGTGCCAATTGTGGGAGTTTGATCGTTGACAATTGTGGGAGATTGATCGGTGCCATTGTGGTAGAGTGACAGGAGCCAATTGTGGTAGAGTGACAGGTGCCAATTGTGGTAGAGTGACAGGTGCCAATTGTGGTAGAGTGACCGGTGCCAATTGTGGTAGAGTGACAGGTGCCAATTGTGGTAGAGTGACAGGTGCCAATTGTGGTAGAGTGACAGGTGCCAATTGTGGTAGAGTGACAGGTGCCAATTGTGGTAGAGTGACAGGTGCCAATTGTGCTAGAGTGACAGGTGCCAATTGTGGTAGAGTGACAGGTGCCAATTGTGGTAGAGTGACAGGTGCAAATTGTGGTAGAGTGACAGGTGCCAATTGTGGTAGAGTGACAGGTGCCAATTGTGCTAGAGTGACAGGTGCCAATTGTGGTAGAGTGACAGGTGCCAACTGTGGTAGAGTGTCAGGTGCCAATTGTGGTAGAGTGACAGGTGCCAATTGTGGTATAGTGACAGGTGCCAATTGTGTAGATTGACCATTGCCAATTGTGGGTGATTGACAGATGCCAATTGTGGGAGATTGATCGGTCCAATTGTGGGAGATTGACGGGTGCCAATTGTGGGTGATTGACAGGTGCCAATTGTGGGAGATTGATCGGTGCCAATTGTGGGCGTTTGATCGGTGACAATTGTGGGAGATTGATCGGTGCCAGTTGTGGTAGAGTGACAGGTGCCAATTGTGGTAGAATGACAGGTGCCAATTGTGGTAGAGTGACAGGTGCCAATTGTGTGAGATTGACAGGTGCCAATTGTGGGAGATTGATCGGTGCCAATTGTAGGAGATCGACAGGTGCCAATTGTGGGAGATTGATCAGTGCCAATTGTGGGAGAGTGACCGGTGCCAATTGTGGGCGATTGATCGGTGCCAATTGTGGGAGATTGACGGGTGCCAATTGTGGGTGATTGACAGGTGCCAATTGTGGGAGATTGATCGTTGCCAATTGTGGGAGTTTGATCGGTGACAATTGTGGGAGATTGATCGGTGCCAGTTGTGGTAGAGTGACAGGTGCCAATTGTGGTAGAATGACAGGTGCCAATTGTGGTAGAGTGACAGGTGCCAATTGTGGTAGAGTGACAGGTGCCAATTGTGGTAGAATGACAGGTGCCAATTGTGGTAGAGTGACAGGTGCCAATTGTGGTAGAGTGACAGGTGCCAATTGTGGTAGAGTGACAGGTGCCAATTGTGGTAGAGAGACAGGTGCCAATTGTGGTAGAGTGAAAGGTGCCAATTGTGGTAGACTGACAGGTGTCAATTGTGGTAGAGTGACAGGTGCCAATTGTGGTAGAGTGACAGGTGCCAATTGTGGTAGAGTGACAGGTGCCAATTGTGGTAGAGTGACAGGTGCCAATTGTGGTAGAGTGACAGGTGCCAAATGTGGTAGAGTGACAGGTGCCAATTGTGGTAGAGTGACAGGTGCCAATTGTGGTAGAGTGACAGGTGCCAATTGTGGGAGATTGACAGGGGCCAATTGTGGGAGATTGACAGGTGTTAATTGTGGGAGATTGACAGGTGTCAATTGTGGGAGATTGACAGGTGTCAATTGTGGGAGATTGACAGGTGTCAATTGTGGGAGATTGACAGGTGTCAATTGTGGGAGATTGACAGGTGTCAATTGTGGGAGATTGACAGGTGTCAATTGTGGGATTTGGAACGGTGCCAATTGTGGGAGATTGATCGGTCCAATTGTGGGAGATTGACAGGTGTCAATTGTGGGAGATTGACAGGTGTCAATTGTGGGAGATGGAACGGTGCCAATTGTGGGAGATTGATCGGTACAATTGTGGGAGATTGACAGGTGTACAATTGTGGGAGATTGACAGGTGTCAATTGTGGGAGATTGACAGGTGTCAATTGTGGGAGATTGACAGGTGTCAATTGTGGGAGATTGACAGGTGTCAATTGTGGGAGATGGAACGGTGCCAATTGTGGGAGATTGACAGTTGTCAATTGTGGGAGATTGACAGGTGTCAATTGTGGGAGATTGGCAGGTGCCAATTCTCGGAGATTGACAGGTGCCAATTGTGGGAGATTGACAGGTGTCAATTGTGAGATTGACAGGTGCCAATTGTGGGAGATTCACCGGTGCCAATTGTGGGAGATTGACAGGTGTCAATTGTGTGAGATTGGCAGGTGCCAATTGTGGGAGATTGATCGGTGCCAATTGTAGGAGATCGACAGGTGCCAATTGTGGGAGATTGAGCGGTGCCAATTGTGGGAGATTGATCGGTGCCAATTGTGGGAGATTGAGCGGTGCCAATTGTGGGAGATTGATCGGTGCCAATTGTGGGAGAATGACAGGTGTCAAATATGGGAGATTGACAGGTGCCAATTGTGGGAGATTGATCGGTGCCAATTGTGGGAGATTGACCGGTGCCAATTGTGGGCGAATGACGGGTGCCAATTGTGGGTGATTGACAGGTGCCAATTGTGGGAGATTGATCGGTGCCAATTGTGGGAGTTTGATCGGTGACAATTGTGGGAGATTGATCGGTGCCAGTTGTGGTAGAGTGACAGGTGCCAATTGTGGTAGAATGACAGGTGCCAATTGTGGTAGAGTGACAGGTGCCAATTGTGTGAGATTGACAGGTGCCAATTGTGGTAGAGTGACAGGTGCCAATTGTGGTAGAGTGACAGGTGCCAATTGTGGTAGAGTGACAGGTGCCAATTGTGGTAGAGAGACAGGTGCCAATTGTGGTAGAGTGAAAGGTGCCAATTGTGGTAGACTGACAGGTGCCAATTGTGGTAGAGTGACAGGTGCCAATTGTGGTAGAGTGACAGGTGCCAATTGTGGTAGAGTGACAGGTGCCAATTGTGGTAGAGTGACAGGTGCCAAATGTGGTAGAGTGACAGGTGCCAATTGTGGTAGAGTGACCGGTGCCAATTGTGTAGATTGACCGGTGCCAATTGTGGGTGATTGACAGATGCCAATTGTGGGAGATTGATCGGTCCAATTGTGCGAGATTGACAGGTGCCAATTGTGCGAGATTGACCGGTGCCAATTGTGGTAGAGTGACAGGTGCCAATTGTGGGAGATTGACAGGTGCCAATTGTGGGAGATTGACAGGTGTTAATTGTGGGAGATTGACAGGTGTCAATTGTGGGAGATTGACAGGTGTCAATTGTGGGAGATTGACAGGTGTCAATTGTGGGAGATTGACAGGTGTCAATTGTGGGAGATTGACAGGTGTCAATTGTGGGATTTGGAACGGTGCCAATTGTGGGAGATTGATCGGTCCAATTGTGGGAGATTGACAGGTGTCAATTGTGGGAGATTGACAGGTGTCAATTGTGGGAGATTGACAGGTGTCAATTGTGGGAGATTGACAGGTGTCAATTGTGCGAGATGGAACGGTGCCAATTGTGGGAGATTGACAGGTGTCAATTGTGGGAGATTGACAGGTGCCAATTGTGGGAGATTGACAGGTGTCAATTGTGAGATTGACAGGTGCCAATTGTGGGAGATTGACCGGTGCCAATTGTGGGAGATTGACAGGTGTCAATTGTGGGAGATTGATCGGTGCCAATTGTAGGAGATCGACAGGTGCCAATTGTGGGAGATTGATCGGTGCCAATTGTGGGAGATTGATCGGTGCCAATTGTGGGAGATTGAGCGGTGCCAATTGTGGGAGAATGACAGGTGTCAATTGTGGGAGATTGACAGGTGTCAATTGTGGGAGATTGACAGGTGCCAATTCTCGGAGTTTTACAGGTGCCAATTGTGGGAGAGTGAAAGTTGTCAATTGTGAGATTGACAGGTGCCAATTGTGGGAGATTGATCGGTGCCAATTGTAGGAGATCGACAGGTGCCAATTGTGGGAGATTGATCGGTGCCAATTGTGGGAGTTTCATCGGTGACAATTGTGGGAGATTGATTGTTGCCAGTTGTGGTAGAGTGACAGGTGCCAATTGTGGTAGAGTGACAGGTGCCAATTGTGGTAGAGTGACAGGTGCCAATTGTGGTAGAGTGACAGGTGCCAATTGTGGTAGAGTGACAGGTGCCAATTGTGGTAGAGTGACAGGTGCCAATTGTGGTAGAGTGACAGGTGCCAATTGTGGTAGAGTGACAGGTGCCAATTGTGGTAGAGTGACAGGTGCCAATTGTGGTAGAGTGACAGGTGCCAATTGTGGTAGAGTGACAGGTGCCAATTGTGGTAGAGTGACAGGTGCCAATTGTGGTAGAGTGACAGGTGCCAATTGTGGTAGAGTGACAGGTGCCAATTGTGGTAGAGTGACGGGTGCCAATTGTGGTAGAGTGACGGGTGCCAATTGTGGTAGAGTGACAGGTGCCAATTGTGGTAGAGTGACCGGTGCCAATTGTGGGTGATTGACAGATGCCAATTGTGGGAGATTGAGCGGTCCAATTGTGCGAGATTGACAGGTGCCAATTGTACGAGATTGACCGGTGCCAATTGTGGTAGAGTGACAGGTGGCAATTGTAAGAGATTGACAGGTGCCAATTGTGGGAGATTGACAGGTGCTAATTGTGGGAGATTGACAGGTGTCAATTGTGGGAGATTGACAGGTGTCAATTGTGGGAGATTGACAGGTGTCAATTGTGGGAGATTGACAGGTGTCAATTGTGGGAGATGGAACGGTGCCAATTGTGGGAGATTGATCGGTCCAATTGTGGGAGATTGACAGGTGTCAATTGTGGGAGATTGACAGGTGTCAATTGTGGGAGATTGACAGGTGTCAATTGTGGGAGATTGACAGGTGTCAATTGTGGGAGATGGAACGGTGCCAATTGTGGGAGATTGACAGGTGTCAATTGTGGGAGATTGACAGGTGTCAATTGTGGGAGATTGACAGGTGCCAATTCTCGGAGATTGACAGGTGCCAATTGTGGGAGATTGACAGGTGTCAATTGTGGGATTGACAGGTGCCAATTGTGGGAGATTGACCGGTGCCAATTGTGGGAGATTGATCGGTGCCAATTGTGGGAGATTGATCGGTGTCAATTGTGGGAGATTGACCGGTGCCAATTGTGGGAGAATGACAGCTGTCAATTGTGGGAGATTGACAGGTGTCAATTGTGGGAGATTGACCGGTGCCAATTGGGGAGATTGACAGGTGTCAATTGTGGGAGATTGATAGGTGTCAATTGTGGGAGATTGACAGGTGTCAATTGTGGGAGATGGAACGGTGCCAATTGTGGGAGATTGACAGGTGTCAATTGTGGGAGATTGACAGGTGTCAATTGTGGGAGATTGACAGGTGTCAATTGTGGGAGATTGACAGGTGTCAATTGTGGGAGATTGACAGGTGACAATTCTCGGAGATTGACAGGTGACAATTGTGGGAGATTGATAGGTGTCAATTGTGAGATTGACAGGTGCCAATTGTGGGAGATTGACCGGTGCCAATTGTGGGAGATTGACAGGTGTCAATTGTGTGAGATTGACAGGTGCCAATTGTGGGAGATTGATCGGTGCCAATTGTAGGAGATCGACAGGTGCCAATTGTGGGAGATTGATCGGTGCCAATTGTGGTAGATTGATCGGTGCCAATTGTGGGAGATTGATCAGTGCCAATTGTGGCAGATTGATCGGTGCCAATTGTGGGAGAATGACAGGTGTCAATTGTGGGCGATTGACAGGTGCCAATTGTGGGAGATTGATCGGTGCTAATTGTGGGAGATTGACGGGTGCCAATTGTGGGAGATTGACCGGTGCCAATTGTGGGAGATTGATCGGTGCCAATTGTGGGAGTTTGATCGTTGACAATTGTGGGAGATTGATCGGTGCCATTGTGGTAGAGTGACAGGAGCCAATTGTGGTAGAGTGACAGGTGCCAATTGTGGTAGAGTGACAGGTGCCAATTGTGGTAGAGTGACAGGTGCCAATTGTGGTAGAGTGACAGGTGCCAATTGTGGCAGAGTGACAGGTGCCAATTGTGGTAGAGTGACAGGTGCCAATTGTGGTAGAGTGACAGGTGCCAATTGTGCTAGAGTGACAGGTGCCAATTGTGGTAGAGTGACAGGTGCCAATTGTGGTAGAGTGACAGGTGCAAATTGTGGTAGAGTGACAGGTGCCAATTGTGGTAGAGTGACAGGTGCAAATTGTGGTAGAGTGACAGGTGCCAATTGTGGTAGAGTGACAGGTGCCAATTGTGGTAGAGTGACAGGTGCCAATTGTGGTAGAGTGACAGGTGCCAATTGTGGTAGAGTGACAGGTGCCAATTGTGGTAGAGTAACAGGTGCCAACTGTGGTAGAGTGACAGGTGCCAATTGTGGTAGAGTGACAGGTGCCAATTGTGGTATAGTGAGAGGTGCCAATTGTGTAGATTGACCATTGCCAATTGTGGGTGATTGACAGATGCCAATTGTGGGAGATTCATCAGTCCAATTGTGCGAGATTGACAGGTGCCAATTGTGCGAGATTGACCGGTGCCAATTGTGGTAGAGTGATAGGTGCCAATTGTTGGAGATTGACAGGTGCCTATTGTGGGAGATTGACAGGTGTTAATTGTGGGAGATTGACAGGTGTCAATTGTGGGAGATTGACAGTTGTCAATTGTGGGAGATTGACAGGTGTCAATTGTGGGAGATTGACAGGTGTCAATTGTGGGAGATGGAACGGTGCCAATTGTGGGAGATTGATCGGTACAATTGTGGGAGATTGACAGGTGTACAATTGTGGGAGATTGACAGGTGTCAATTGTGGGAGATTGACAGGTGTCAATTGTGGGAGATTGACAGGTGTCAATTGTGGGAGATTGACAGGTGTCAATTGTGGGAGATGGAACGGTGCCAATTGTGGGAGATTGACAGTTGTCAATTGTGGGAGATTGACAGGTGTCAATTGTGGGAGATTGGCAGGAGCCAATTCTCGGAGATTGACAGGTGCCAATTGTGGGAGATTGACAGGTGTCAATTGTGAGATTGACAGGTGCCAATTGTGGGAGATTCACCGGTGCCAATTGTGGGAGATTGACAGGTGTCAATTGTGTGAGATTGGCAGGTGCCAATTGTGGGAGATTGATCGGTGCCAATTGTAGGAGATCGACAGGTGCCAATTGTGGGAGATTGAGCGGTGCCAATTGTGGGAGATTGATCGGTGCCAATTGTGGGAGATTGAGCGGTGCCAATTGTGGGAGATTGATCGGTGCCAATTGTGGGAGAATGACAGGTGTCAAATATGGGAGATTGACAGGTGCCAATTGTGGGAGATTGATCGGTGCCAATTGTGGGAGATTGACCGGTGCCAATTGTAGGCGAATGACGGGTGCCAATTGTGGGTGATTGACAGGTGCCAATTGTGGGAGATTGATCGGTGCCAATTGTGGGAGTTTGATCGGTGACAATTGTGGGAGATTGATCGGTGCCAGTTGTGGTAGAGTGACAGGTGCCAATTGTGGTTGAATGACAGGTGCCAATTGTGGTAGAGTGACAGGTGCCAATTGTGTGAGATTGACAGGTGCCAATTGTGGGAGATTGATCGGTGCCAATTGTAGGAGATCGACAGGTGCCAATTGTGGGAGATTGATCGGTGCCAATTGTGGGAGATTGATCGGTGCCAATTGTGGGAGATTGATCAGTGCCAATTGTGGGAGAGTGACCGGTGCCAATTGTGGGAGATTGATCGGTGCCAATTGTGGGAGATTGACGGGTGCCAATTGTGGGTGATTGACAGGTGCCAATTGTGGGAGATTGATCGTTGCCAATTGTGGGAGTTTGATCGGTGACAATTGTGGGAGATTGGTCGGTGCCAGTTGTGGTAGAGTGACAGGTGCCAATTGTGGTAGAATGACAGGTGCCAATTGTGGTAGAGTGACAGGTGCCAATTGTGGTAGAGTGACAGGTGCCAATTGTGGTAGAGTGACAGGTGCCAATTGTGATAGAGTGACAGGTGCCAATTGTGGTAGAGTGACAGGTGCCAATTGTGGTAGAGTGACAGGTGCCAATTGTGGTAGAGAGACAGGTGCCAATTGTGGTAGAGTGAAAGGTGCCAATTGTGGTAGAGTGAAAGGTGCCAATTGTGGTAGAGTGACAGGTGCCAATTGTGGTAGAGTGACAGGTGCCAATTGTGGTAGAGTGACAGGTGCCAATTGTGGTAGAGTGACAGGTGCCAAATGTGGTAGAGTGACAGGTGCCAATTGTGGTAGAGTGACAGGTGCCAATTGTGGTAGAGTGACCGGTGCCAATTGTGTAGATTGAACGGTGCCAATTGTGGGTGATTGACAGATGCCAATTGTGGGAGATTGATCGGTCCAATTGTGCGAGATTGACAGGTGCCAATTGTGCGAGATTGACCGGTGCCAATTGTGGTAGAGTGACAGGTGCCAATTGTGGGAGATTGACAGGTGCCAATTGTGGGAGATTGACAGGTGTTAATTGTGGGAGATTGACAGGTGTCAATTGTGGGAGATTGACAGGTGTCAATTGTGGGAGATTGACAGGTGCCAATTGTTGGAGATTGACAGGTGCCTATTGTGGGAGATTGACAGGTGTTAATTGTGGGAGATTGACAGGTGTCAATTGTGGGAGATTGACAGTTGTCAATTGTGGGAGATTGACAGGTGTCAATTGTGGGAGATTGACAGGTGTCAATTGTGGGAGATGGAACGGTGCCAATTGTGGGAGATTGATCGGTACAATTGTGGGAGATTGACAGGTGTACAATTGTGGGAGATTGACAGGTGTCAATTGTGGGAGATTGACAGGTGTCAATTGTGGGAGATTGACAGGTGTCAATTGTGGGAGATTGACAGGTGTCAATTGTGGGAGATGGAACGGTGCCAATTGTGGGAGATTGACAGTTGTCAATTGTGGGAGATTGACAGGTGTCAATTGTGGGAGATTGGCAGGTGCCAATTCTCGGAGATTGACAGGTGCCAATTGTGGGAGATTGACAGGTGTCAATTGTGAGATTGACAGGTGCCAATTGTGGGAGATTCACCGGTGCCAATTGTGGGAGATTGACAGGTGTCAATTGTGTGAGATTGGCAGGTGCCAATTGTGGGAGATTGATCGGTGCCAATTGTAGGAGATCGACAGGTGCCAATTGTGGGAGATTGAGCGGTGCCAATTGTGGGAGATTGATCGGTGCCAATTGTGGGAGATTGAGCGGTGCCAATTGTGGGAGATTGATCGGTGCCAATTGTGGGAGAATGACAGGTGTCAAATATGGGAGATTGACAGGTGCCAATTGTGGGAGATTGATCGGTGCCAATTGTGGGAGATTGACCGGTGCCAATTGTGGGCGAATGACGGGTGCCAATTGTGGGTGATTGACAGGTGCCAATTGTGGGAGATTGATCGGTGCCAATTGTGGGAGTTTGATCGGTGACAATTGTGGGAGATTGATCGGTGCCAGTTGTGGTAGAGTGACAGGTGCCAATTGTGGTAGAATGACAGGTGCCAATTGTGGTAGAGTGACAGGTGCCAATTGTGTGAGATTGACAGGTGCCAATTGTGGGAGATTGAACGGTGCCAATTGTAGGAGATCGACAGGTGTCAATTGTGGGAGATTGACAGGTGTCAATTGTGGGAGATTGACAGGTGTCAATTGTGGGAGATTGACAGGTGTCAATTGTGGGAGATTGACAGGTGTCAATTGTGGGAGATTGACAGGTGTCAATTGTGGGAGATGGAACGCTGCCAATTGTGGGAGATTGAGCGGTCCAATTGTGGGAGATTGACAGGTGTCAATTGTGGGAGATTGACAGGTGTCAATTGTGGGAGATTGACAGGTGTCAATTGTGGGAGATTGACAGGTGTCAATTGTGGGAGATGGAACGGTGCCAATTGTGGGAGATTGACAGGTGTCAATTGTGGGAGATTGACAGGTGCCAATTGTGGGAGATTGACAGGTGTCAATTGTGAGATTGACAGGTGTCAATTGTGGGAGATTGACAGGTGCCAATTCTCGGAGTTTGACAGGTGCCAATTGTGGGAGAGTGAAAGTTGTCAATTGTGAGATTGACAGGTGCCAATTGTGGGAGATTGACCGGTGCCAATTGTGTGAGATTGACAGCTGTCAATTGTGTGAGATTGACAGGTGCCAATTGTGGGAGATTGATCGGTGCCAATTGTAGGAGATCGACAGGTGCCAATTGTGGGAGATTGATCGGTGCCAATTGTGGGAGTTTCATCGGTGACAATTGTGGGAGATTGATTGGTGCCAGTTGTGATAGAGTGACAGGTGCCAATTGTGGTAGAGTGACAGGTGCCAATTGTGGTAGAGTGACAGGTGCCAATTGTGGTAGAGTGACAGGTGCCAATTGTGGTAGAGTGACAGGTGCCAATTGTGGTAGAGTGACAGTTGCCAATTGTGGTAGAGTGACAGGTGCCAATTGTGGTAGAGTGACAGGTGCCAATTGTGGTAGAGTGACAGGTGCCAATTGTGGTAGAGTGACAGGTGCCAATTGTGGTAGAGTGACAGGTGCCAATTGTGGTAGAGTGACAGGTGCCAATTGTGGTAGAGTGACAGGTGCCAATTGTGGTAGAGTGACAGGTGCCAATTGTGGTAGAGTGACAGGTGCCAATTGTGGTAGAGTGACCGGTGCCAATTGTGGGTGATTGACAGATGCCAATTGTGGGAGATTGAGCGGTCCAATTGTGCGAGATTGACAGGTGCCAATTGTACGAGATTGACCGGTGCCAATTGTGGTAGAGTGACAGGTGGCAATTGTAAGAGATTGACAGGTGCCAATTGTGGGAGATTGACAGGTGCTAATTGTGGGAGATTGACAGGTGTCAATTGTGGGAGATTGACAGGTGTCAATTGTGGGAGATTGACAGGTGTCAATTGTGGGAGATTGACAGGTGTCAATTGTGGGAGATGGAACGGTGCCAATTGTGGGAGATTGATCGGTCCAATTGTGGGAGATTGAAAGGTGTCAATTGTGGGAGATTGACAGGTGTCAATTGTGGGAGATTGACAGGTGTCAATTGTGGGAGATTGACAGGTGTCAATTGTGGGAGATTGACAGGTGCCAATTGTGGGAGATTGACAGGTGTCAATTGTGGGATTGACAGGTGCCAATTGTGGGAGATTGACAGGAGTCAATTGTGTGAGATTGACAAGTGCCAATTGTGTGAGATTGACAGGTGCCAATTGTGGGAGATTGATCGGTGCCAATTGTGGGAGATTGATCGGTGTCAATTGTGGGAGATTGATCGGTGCCAATTGTGGGAGAATGACAGGTGTCAATTGTGGGAGATTGACAGGTGTCAATTGTGGGAGATTGACCGGTGCCAATTGTGGGAGATTGACAGGTGTCAATTGTGGGAGATTGACAGGTGTCAATTGTGGGAGATTGACAGGTGTCAATTGTGGGAGATGGAACGGTGCCAATTGTGGGAGATTGATAGGTGTCAATTGTGGGAGATTGACAGGTGTCAATTGTGGGAGATTGACAGGTGTCAATTGTGGGAGATTGACAGGTGTCAATTGTGGGAGATTGACAGGTGCCAATTCTCGGAGATTGACAGGTGACAATTGTGGGAGATTGATAGGTGTCAATTGTGAGATTGACAGGTGCCAATTGTGGGAGATTGACCGGTGCCAATTGTGGGAGATTGACAGGTGTCAATTGTGTGAGATTGACAGGTGCCAATTGTGGGAGATTGATCGGTGCCAATTGTAGGAGATCGACAGGTGCCAATTGTGGGAGATTGATCGGTGCCAATTGTGGGAGATTGATCGGTGCCAATTGTGGGAGATTGATCAGTGCCAATTGTGGGAGATTGATCGGTGCCAATTGTGGGAGAATGACAGGTGTCAATTGTGGGCGATTGACAGGTGCCAATTGTGGGAGATTGATCGGTGCTAATTGTGGGAGATTGACGGGTGCCAATTGTGGGAGATTGACCGGTGCCAATTGTGGGAGATTGATCGGTGCCAATTGTGGGAGTTTGATCGTTGACAATTGTGGGAGATTGATCGGTGCCATTGTGGTAGAGTGACAGGAGCCAATTGTGGTAGAGTGACAGGTGCCAATTGTGGTAGAGTGACAGGTGCCAATTGTGGTAGAGTGACCGGTGCCAATTGTGGTAGAGTGACAGGTGCCAATTGTGGTAGAGTGACAGGTGCCAATTGTGGTAGAGTGACAGGTGCCAATTGTGGTAGAGTGACAGGTGCCAATTGTGGTAGAGTGACAGGTGCCAATTGTGCTAGAGTGACAGGTGCCAATTGTGGTAGAGTGACAGGTGCCAATTGTGGTAGAGTGACAGGTGCAAATTGTGGTAGAGTGACAGGTGCCAATTGTGGTAGAGTGACAGGTGCCAATTGTGGCTAGAGTGACAGGTGCCAATTGTGGTAGAGTGACAGGTGCCAACTGTGGTAGAGTGTCAGGTGCCAATTGTGGTAGAGTGACAGGTGCCAATTGTGGTATAGTGACAGGTGCCAATTGTGTAGATTGACCATTGCCAATTGTGGGTGATTGACAGATGCCAATTGTGGGAGATTGATCGGTCCAATTGTGGGAGATTGACGGGTGCGAATTGTGGGTGATTGACAGGTGCCAATTGTGGGAGATTGATCGGTGCCAATTGTGGGCGTTTGATCGGTGACAATTGTGGGAGATTGATCGGTGCCAGTTGTGGTAGAGTGACAGGTGCCAATTGTGGTAGAATGACAGGTGCCAATTGTGGTAGAGTGACAGGTGCCAATTGTGTGAGATTGACAGGTGCCAATTGTGGGAGATTGATCGGTGCCAATTGTAGGAGATCGACAGGTGCCAATTGTGGGCGATTGATCAGTGCCAATTGTGGGAGAGTGACCGGTGCCAATTGTGGGCGATTGATCGGTGCCAATTGTGGGAGATTGACGGGTGCCAATTGTGGGTGATTGACAGGTGCCAATTGTGGGAGATTGATCGTTGCCAATTGTGGGAGTTTGATCGGTGACAATTGTGGGAGATTGATCGGTGCCAGTTGTGGTAGAGTGACAGGTGCCAATTGTGGTAGAATGACAGGTGCCAATTGTGGTAGAGTGACAGGTGCCAATTGTGGTAGAGTGACAGGTGCCAATTGTGGTAGAATGACAGGTGCCAATTGTGGTAGAGTGACAGGTGCCAATTGTGGTAGAGTGACAGGTGCCAATTGTGGTAGAGTGACAGGTGCCAATTGTGGTAGAGAGACAGGTGCCAATTGTGGTAGAGTGAAAGGTGCCAATTGTGGTAGACTGACAGGTGTCAATTGTGGTAGAGTGACAGGTGCCAATTGTGGTAGAGTGACAGGTGCCAATTGTGGTAGAGTGACAGGTGCCAATTGTGGTAGAGTGACAGGTGCCAATTGTGGTAGAGTGACAGGTGCCAAATGTGGTAGAGTGACAGGTGCCAATTGTGGTAGAGTGACAGGTGCCAATTGTGGTAGAGTGACAGGTGCCAATTGTGGGAGATTGACAGGGGCCAATTGTGGGAGATTGACAGGTGTTAATTGTGGGAGATTGACAGGTGTCAATTGTGGGAGATTGACAGGTGTCAATTGTGGGAGATTGACAGGTGTCAATTGTGGGAGATTGACAGGTGTCAATTGTGGGAGATTGACAGGTGTCAATTGTGGGAGATTGACAGGTGTCAATTGTGGGATTTGGAACGGTGCCAATTGTGGGAGATTGATCGGTCCAATTGTGGGAGATTGACAGGTGTCAATTGTGGGAGATTGACAGGTGTCAATTGTGGGAGATGGAACGGTGCCAATTGTGGGAGATTGATCGGTACAATTGTGGGAGATTGACAGGTGTACAATTGTGGGAGATTGACAGGTGTCAATTGTGGGAGATTGACAGGTGTCAATTGTGGGAGATTGACAGGTGTCAATTGTGGGAGATTGACAGGTGTCAATTGTGGGAGATGGAACGGTGCCAATTGTGGGAGATTGACAGTTGTCAATTGTGGGAGATTGACAGGTGTCAATTGTGGGAGATTGGCAGGTGCCAATTCTCGGAGATTGACAGGTGCCAATTGTGGGAGATTGACAGGTGTCAATTGTGAGATTGACAGGTGCCAATTGTGGGAGATTCACCGGTGCCAATTGTGGGAGATTGACAGGTGTCAATTGTGTGAGATTGGCAGGTGCCAATTGTGGGAGATTGATCGGTGCCAATTGTAGGAGATCGACAGGTGCCAATTGTGGGAGATTGAGCGGTGCCAATTGTGGGAGATTGATCGGTGCCAATTGTGGGAGATTGAGCGGTGCCAATTGTGGGAGATTGATCGGTGCCAATTGTGGGAGAATGACAGGTGTCAAATATGGGAGATTGACAGGTGCCAATTGTGGGAGATTGATCGGTGCCAATTGTGGGAGATTGACCGGTGCCAATTGTGGGCGAATGACGGGTGCCAATTGTGGGTGATTGACAGGTGCCAATTGTGGGAGATTGATCGGTGCCAATTGTGGGAGTTTGATCGGTGACAATTGTGGGAGATTGATCGGTGCCAGTTGTGGTAGAGTGACAGGTGCCAATTGTGGTAGAATGACAGGTGCCAATTGTGGTAGAGTGACAGGTGCCAATTGTGTGAGATTGACAGGTGCCAATTGTGGTAGAGTGACAGGTGCCAATTGTGGTAGAGTGACAGGTGCCAATTGTGGTAGAGTGACAGGTGCCAATTGTGGTAGAGAGACAGGTGCCAATTGTGGTAGAGTGAAAGGTGCCAATTGTGGTAGACTGACAGGTGCCAATTGTGGTAGAGTGACAGGTGCCAATTGTGGTAGAGTGACAGGTGCCAATTGTGGTAGAGTGACAGGTGCCAATTGTGGTAGAGTGACAGGTGCCAAATGTGGTAGAGTGACAGGTGCCAATTGTGGTAGAGTGACCGGTGCCAATTGTGTAGATTGACCGGTGCCAATTGTGGGTGATTGACAGATGCCAATTGTGGGAGATTGATCGGTCCAATTGTGCGAGATTGACAGGTGCCAATTGTGCGAGATTGACCGGTGCCAATTGTGGTAGAGTGACAGGTGCCAATTGTGGGAGATTGACAGGTGCCAATTGTGGGAGATTGACAGGTGTTAATTGTGGGAGATTGACAGGTGTCAATTGTGGGAGATTGACAGGTGTCAATTGTGGGAGATTGACAGGTGTCAATTGTGGGAGATTGACAGGTGTCAATTGTGGGAGATTGACAGGTGTCAATTGTGGGATTTGGAACGGTGCCAATTGTGGGAGATTGATCGGTCCAATTGTGGGAGATTGACAGGTGTCAATTGTGGGAGATTGACAGGTGTCAATTGTGGGAGATTGACAGGTGTCAATTGTGGGAGATTGACAGGTGTCAATTGTGCGAGATGGAACGGTGCCAATTGTGGGAGATTGACAGGTGTCAATTGTGGGAGATTGACAGGTGCCAATTGTGGGAGATTGACAGGTGTCAATTGTGAGATTGACAGGTGCCAATTGTGGGAGATTGACCGGTGCCAATTGTGGGAGATTGACAGGTGTCAATTGTGGGAGATTGATCGGTGCCAATTGTAGGAGATCGACAGGTGCCAATTGTGGGAGATTGATCGGTGCCAATTGTGGGAGATTGATCGGTGCCAATTGTGGGAGATTGAGCGGTGCCAATTGTGGGAGAATGACAGGTGTCAATTGTGGGAGATTGACAGGTGTCAATTGTGGGAGATTGACAGGTGCCAATTCTCGGAGTTTTACAGGTGCCAATTGTGGGAGAGTGAAAGTTGTCAATTGTGAGATTGACAGGTGCCAATTGTGGGAGATTGATCGGTGCCAATTGTAGGAGATCGACAGGTGCCAATTGTGGGAGATTGATCGGTGCCAATTGTGGGAGTTTCATCGGTGACAATTGTGGGAGATTGATTGTTGCCAGTTGTGGTAGAGTGACAGGTGCCAATTGTGGTAGAGTGACAGGTGCCAATTGTGGTAGAGTGACAGGTGCCAATTGTGGTAGAGTGACAGGTGCCAATTGTGGTAGAGTGACAGGTGCCAATTGTGGTAGAGTGACAGGTGCCAATTGTGGTAGAGTGACAGGTGCCAATTGTGGTAGAGTGACAGGTGCCAATTGTGGTAGAGTGACAGGTGCCAATTGTGGTAGAGTGACAGGTGCCAATTGTGGTAGAGTGACAGGTGCCAATTGTGGTAGAGTGACAGGTGCCAATTGTGGTAGAGTGACAGGTGCCAATTGTGGTAGAGTGACAGGTGCCAATTGTGGTAGAGTGACGGGTGCCAATTGTGGTAGAGTGACGGGTGCCAATTGTGGTAGAGTGACAGGTGCCAATTGTGGTAGAGTGACCGGTGCCAATTGTGGGTGATTGACAGATGCCAATTGTGGGAGATTGAGCGGTCCAATTGTGCGAGATTGACAGGTGCCAATTGTACGAGATTGACCGGTGCCAATTGTGGTAGAGTGACAGGTGGCAATTGTAAGAGATTGACAGGTGCCAATTGTGGGAGATTGACAGGTGCTAATTGTGGGAGATTGACAGGTGTCAATTGTGGGAGATTGACAGGTGTCAATTGTGGGAGATTGACAGGTGTCAATTGTGGGAGATTGACAGGTGTCAATTGTGGGAGATGGAACGGTGCCAATTGTGGGAGATTGATCGGTCCAATTGTGGGAGATTGACAGGTGTCAATTGTGGGAGATTGACAGGTGTCAATTGTGGGAGATTGACAGGTGTCAATTGTGGGAGATTGACAGGTGTCAATTGTGGGAGATGGAACGGTGCCAATTGTGGGAGATTGACAGGTGTCAATTGTGGGAGATTGACAGGTGTCAATTGTGGGAGATTGACAGGTGCCAATTCTCGGAGATTGACAGGTGCCAATTGTGGGAGATTGACAGGTGTCAATTGTGGGATTGACAGGTGCCAATTGTGGGAGATTGACCGGTGCCAATTGTGGGAGATTGATCGGTGCCAATTGTGGGAGATTGATCGGTGTCAATTGTGGGAGATTGACCGGTGCCAATTGTGGGAGAATGACAGGTGTCAATTGTGGGAGATTGACAGGTGTCAATTGTGGGAGATTGACCGGTGCCAATTGGGGAGATTGACAGGTGTCAATTGTGGGAGATTGATAGGTGTCAATTGTGGGAGATTGACAGGTGTCAATTGTGGGAGATGGAACGGTGCCAATTGTGGGAGATTGACAGGTGTCAATTGTGGGAGATTGACAGGTGTCAATTGTGGGAGATTGACAGGTGTCAATTGTGGGAGATTGACAGGTGTCAATTGTGGGAGATTGACAGGTGCCAATTCTCGGAGATTGACAGGTGACAATTGTGGGAGATTGATAGGTGTCAATTGTGAGATTGACAGGTGCCAATTGTGGGAGATTGACCGGTGCCAATTGTGGGAGATTGACAGGTGTCAATTGTGTGAGATTGACAGGTGCCAATTGTGGGAGATTGATCGGTGCCAATTGTAGGAGATCGACAGGTGCCAATTGTGGGAGATTGATCGGTGCCAATTGTGGTAGATTGATCGGAGCCAATTGTGGGAGATTGATCAGTGCCAATTGTGGCAGATTGATCGGTGCCAATTGTGGGAGAATGACAGGTGTCAATTGTGGGCGATTGACAGGTGCCAATTGTGGGAGATTGATCGGTGCTAATTGTGGGAGATTGACGGGTGCCAATTGTGGGAGATTGACCGGTGCCAATTGTGGGAGATTGATCGGTGCCAATTGTGGGAGTTTGATCGTTGACAATTGTGGGAGATTGATCGGTGCCATTGTGGTAGAGTGACAGGAGCCAATTGTGGTAGAGTGACAGGTGCCAATTGTGGTAGAGTGACAGGTGCCAATTGTGGTAGAGTGACAGGTGCCAATTGTGGTAGAGTGACAGGTGCCAATTGTGGCAGAGTGACAGGTGCCAATTGTGGTAGAGTGACAGGTGCCAATTGTGGTAGAGTGACAGGTGCCAATTGTGCTAGAGTGACAGGTGCCAATTGTGGTAGAGTGACAGGTGCCAATTGTGGTAGAGTGACAGGTGCAAATTGTGGTAGAGTGACAGGTGCCAATTGTGGTAGAGTGACAGGTGCAAATTGTGGTAGAGTGACAGGTGCCAATTGTGGTAGAGTGACAGGTGCCAATTGTGGTAGAGTGACAGGTGCCAATTGTGGTAGAGTGACAGGTGCCAATTGTGGTAGAGTGACAGGTGCCAATTGTGGTAGAGTGACAGGTGCCAACTGTGGTAGAGTGACAGGTGCCAATTGTGGTAGAGTGACAGGTGCCAATTGTGGTATAGTGAGAGGTGCCAATTGTGTAGATTGACCATTGCCAATTGTGGGTGATTGACAGATGCCAATTGTGGGAGATTCATCAGTCCAATTGTGCGAGATTGACAGGTGCCAATTGTGCGAGATTGACCGGTGCCAATTGTGGTAGAGTGATAGGTGCCAATTGTTGGAGATTGACAGGTGCCTATTGTGGGAGATTGACAGGTGTTAATTGTGGGAGATTGACAGGTGTCAATTGTGGGAGATTGACAGTTGTCAATTGTGGGAGATTGACAGGTGTCAATTGTGGGAGATTGACAGGTGTCAATTGTGGGAGATGGAACGGTGCCAATTGTGGGAGATTGATCGGTACAATTGTGGGAGATTGACAGGTGTACAATTGTGGGAGATTGACAGGTGTCAATTGTGGGAGATTGACAGGTGTCAATTGTGGGAGATTGACAGGTGTCAATTGTGGGAGATTGACAGGTGTCAATTGTGGGAGATGGAACGGTGCCAATTGTGGGAGATTGACAGTTGTCAATTGTGGGAGATTGACAGGTGTCAATTGTGGGAGATTGGCAGGAGCCAATTCTCGGAGATTGACAGGTGCCAATTGTGGGAGATTGACAGGTGTCAATTGTGAGATTGACAGGTGCCAATTGTGGGAGATTCACCGGTGCCAATTGTGGGAGATTGACAGGTGTCAATTGTGTGAGATTGGCAGGTGCCAATTGTGGGAGATTGATCGGTGCCAATTGTAGGAGATCGACAGGTGCCAATTGTGGGAGATTGAGCGGTGCCAATTGTGGGAGATTGATCGGTGCCAATTGTGGGAGATTGAGCGGTGCCAATTGTGGGAGATTGATCGGTGCCAATTGTGGGAGAATGACAGGTGTCAAATATGGGAGATTGACAGGTGCCAATTGTGGGAGATTGATCGGTGCCAATTGTGGGAGATTGACCGGTGCCAATTGTGGGCGAATGACGGGTGCCAATTGTGGGTGATTGACAGGTGCCAATTGTGGGAGATTGATCGGTGCCAATTGTGGGAGTTTGATCGGTGACAATTGTGGGAGATTGATCGGTGCCAGTTGTGGTAGAGTGACAGGTGCCAATTGTGGTTGAATGACAGGTGCCAATTGTGGTAGAGTGACAGGTGCCAATTGTGTGAGATTGACAGGTGCCAATTGTGGGAGATTGATCGGTGCCAATTGTAGGAGATCGACAGGTGCCAATTGTGGGAGATTGATCGGTGCCAATTGTGGGAGATTGATCGGTGCCAATTGTGGGAGATTGATCAGTGCCAATTGTGGGAGAGTGACCGGTGCCAATTGTGGGAGATTGATCGGTGCCAATTGTGGGAGATTGACGGGTGCCAATTGTGGGTGATTGACAGGTGCCAATTGTGGGAGATTGATCGTTGCCAATTGTGGGAGTTTGATCGGTGACAATTGTGGGAGATTGGTCGGTGCCAGTTGTGGTAGAGTGACAGGTGCCAATTGTGGTAGAATGACAGGTGCCAATTGTGGTAGAGTGACAGGTGCCAATTGTGGTAGAGTGACAGGTGCCAATTGTGGTAGAGTGACAGGTGCCAATTGTGATAGAGTGACAGGTGCCAATTGTGGTAGAGTGACAGGTGCCAATTGTGGTAGAGTGACAGGTGCCAATTGTGGTAGAGAGACAGGTGCCAATTGTGGTAGAGTGAAAGGTGCCAATTGTGGTAGAGTGAAAGGTGCCAATTGTGGTAGAGTGACAGGTGCCAATTGTGGTAGAGTGACAGGTGCCAATTGTGGTAGAGTGACAGGTGCCAATTGTGGTAGAGTGACAGGTGCCAAATGTGGTAGAGTGACAGGTGCCAATTGTGGTAGAGTGACAGGTGCCAATTGTGGTAGAGTGACCGGTGCCAATTGTGTAGATTGAACGGTGCCAATTGTGGGTGATTGACAGATGCCAATTGTGGGAGATTGATCGGTCCAATTGTGCGAGATTGACAGGTGCCAATTGTGCGAGATTGACCGGTGCCAATTGTGGTAGAGTGACAGGTGCCAATTGTGGGAGATTGACAGGTGCCAATTGTGGGAGATTGACAGGTGTTAATTGTGGGAGATTGACAGGTGTCAATTGTGGGAGATTGACAGGTGTCAATTGTGGGAGATTGACAGGTGCCAATTGTTGGAGATTGACAGGTGCCTATTGTGGGAGATTGACAGGTGTTAATTGTGGGAGATTGACAGGTGTCAATTGTGGGAGATTGACAGTTGTCAATTGTGGGAGATTGACAGGTGTCAATTGTGGGAGATTGACAGGTGTCAATTGTGGGAGATGGAACGGTGCCAATTGTGGGAGATTGATCGGTACAATTGTGGGAGATTGACAGGTGTACAATTGTGGGAGATTGACAGGTGTCAATTGTGGGAGATTGACAGGTGTCAATTGTGGGAGATTGACAGGTGTCAATTGTGGGAGATTGACAGGTGTCAATTGTGGGAGATGGAACGGTGCCAATTGTGGGAGATTGACAGTTGTCAATTGTGGGAGATTGACAGGTGTCAATTGTGGGAGATTGGCAGGTGCCAATTCTCGGAGATTGACAGGTGCCAATTGTGGGAGATTGACAGGTGTCAATTGTGAGATTGACAGGTGCCAATTGTGGGAGATTCACCGGTGCCAATTGTGGGAGATTGACAGGTGTCAATTGTGTGAGATTGGCAGGTGCCAATTGTGGGAGATTGATCGGTGCCAATTGTAGGAGATCGACAGGTGCCAATTGTGGGAGATTGAGCGGTGCCAATTGTGGGAGATTGATCGGTGCCAATTGTGGGAGATTGAGCGGTGCCAATTGTGGGAGATTGATCGGTGCCAATTGTGGGAGAATGACAGGTGTCAAATATGGGAGATTGACAGGTGCCAATTGTGGGAGATTGATCGGTGCCAATTGTGGGAGATTGACCGGTGCCAATTGTGGGCGAATGACGGGTGCCAATTGTGGGTGATTGACAGGTGCCAATTGTGGGAGATTGATCGGTGCCAATTGTGGGAGTTTGATCGGTGACAATTGTGGGAGATTGATCGGTGCCAGTTGTGGTAGAGTGACAGGTGCCAATTGTGGTAGAATGACAGGTGCCAATTGTGGTAGAGTGACAGGTGCCAATTGTGTGAGATTGACAGGTGCCAATTGTGGGAGATTGATCGGTGCCAATTGTAGGAGATCGACAGGTGCCAATTGTGGGAGATTGATCGGTGCCAATTGTGGGAGATTGATCGGTGCCAATTGTGGGAGATTGATCAGTGCCAATTGTGGGAGAGTGACCGGTGCCAATTGTGGGAGATTGATCGGTGCCAATTGTGGGAGATTGACGGGTGCCAATTGTGGGTGATTGACAGGTGCCAATTGTGGGAGATTGATCGTTGCCAATTGTGGGATTTTGATCGGTGACAATTGTGGGAGATTGGTCGGTGCCAGTTGTGGTAGAGTGACAGGTGCCAATTGTGGTAGAATGACAGGTGCCAATTGTGGTAGAGTGACAGGTGCCAATTGTGGTAGAGTGACAGGTGCCAATTGTGGTAGAGTGACAGGTGCCAATTGTGGTAGAGTGACAGGTGCCAATTGTGGTAGAGTGACAGGTGCCAATTGTGGTAGAGTGACAGGTGCCAATTGTGGTAGAGAGACAGGTGCCAATTGTGGTAGAGTGAAAGGTGCCAATTGTGGTAGAGTGAAAGGTGCCAATTGTGGTAGAGTGACAGGTGCCAATTGTGGTAGAGTGACAGGTGCCAATTGTGGTAGAGTGACAGGTGCCAATTGTGGTAGAGTGACAGGTGCCAAATGTGGTAGAGTGACAGGTGCCAATTGTGGTAGAGTGACAGGTGCCAATTGTGGTAGAGTGACCGGTGCCAATTGTGTAGATTGACCGGTGCCAATTGTGGGTGATTGACAGATGCCAATTGTGGGAGATTGATCGGTCCAATTGTGCGAGATTGACAGGTGCCAATTGTGCGAGATTGACCGGTGCCAATTGTGGTAGAGTGACAGGTGCCAATTGTGGGAGATTGACAGGTGCCAATTGTGGGAGATTGACAGGTGTTAATTGTGGTAGATTGACAGGTGTCAATTGTGGGAGATTGACAGGTGTCAATTGTGGGAGATTGACAGGTGTCAATTGTGGGAGATTGACAGGTGTCAATTGTGGGAGATTGACAGGTGTCAATTGTGGGATTTGGAACGGTGCCAATTGTGGGAGATTGATCGGTCCAATTGTGGGAGATTGACAGGTGTCAATTGTGGGAGATTGACAGGTGTCAATTGTGGGAGATTGACAGGTGTCAATTGTGGGAGATTGACAGGTGTCAATTGTGGGAGATGGAACGGTGCCAATTGTGGGAGATTGACAGGTGTCAATTGTGGGAGATTGACAGGTGCCAATTGTGGGAGATTGACAGGTGTCAATTGTGAGATTGACAGGTGCCAATTGTGGGAGATTGACCGGTGCCAATTGTGGGAGATTGACAGGTGTCAATTGTGTGAGATTGACAGGTGCCAATTGTGGGAGATTGATCGGTGCCAATTGTAGGAGATCGACAGGTGCCAATTGTGGGAGATTGATCGGTGCCAATTGTGGGAGATTGAGCGGTGCCAATTGTGGGAGAATGACAGGTGTCAATTGTGGGAGATTGACAGGTGTCAATTGTGGGAGATTGACAGGTGCCAATTCTCGGAGTTTTACAGGTGCCAATTGTGGGAGAGTGAAAGTTGTCAATTGTGAGATTGACAGGTGCCAATTGTGGGAGATTGATCGGTGCCAATTGTAGGAGATCGACAGGTGCCAATTGTGGGAGATTGATCGGTGCCAATTGTGGGAGTTTCATCGGTGACAATTGTGGGAGATTGATTGGTGCCAGTTGTGGTAGAGTGACAGGTGCCAATTGTGGTAGAGTGACAGGTGCCAATTGTGGTAGAGTGACAGGTGCCAATTGTGGTAGAGTGACAGGTGCCAATTGTGGTCGAGTGACAGGTGCCAATTGTGGTAGAGTGACAGGTGCCAATTGTGGTAGAGTGACAGGTGCCAATTGTGGTAGAGTGACAGGTGCCAATTGTGGTAGAGTGACAGGTGCCAATTGTGGTAGAGTGACAGGTGCCAATTGTGGTAGAGTGACAGGTGCCAATTGTGGTAGAGTGACAGGTGCCAATTGTGGTAGAGTGACAGGTGCCAATTGTGGTAGAGTGACAGGTGCCAATTGTGGTAGAGTGACAGGTGCCAATTGTGGTAGAGTGACAGGTGCCAATTGTGGTAGAGTGACAGGTGCCAATTGTGGTAGAGTGACCGGTGCCAATTGTGGGTGATTGACAGATGCCAATTGTGGGAGATTGAGCGGTCCAATTGTGCGAGATTGACAGGTGCCAATTGTACGAGATTGACCGGTGCCAATTGTGGTAGAGTGACAGGTGGCAATTGTAACAGATTGACAGGTGCCAATTGTGGGAGATTGACAGGTGCTAATTGTGGGAGATTGACAGGTGTCAATTGTGGGAGATTGACAGGTGTCAATTGTGGGAGATTGACAGGTGTCAATTGTGGGAGATTGACAGGTGTCAATTGTGGGAGATTGACAGGTGTCAATTGTGGGAGATGGAACGGTGCCAATTGTGGGAGATTGATCGGTCCAATTGTGGGAGATTGACAGGTGTCAATTGTGGGAGATTGACAGGTGTCAATTGTGGGAGATTGACAGGTGTCAATTGTGGGAGATGGAACGGTGCCAATTGTGGGAGATTGACAGGTGTCAATTGTGGGAGATTGACAGGTGTCAATTGTGGGATTGACAGGTGCCAATTGTGGGAGATTGACCGGTGCCAATTGTGGGAGATTGACAGGAGTCAATTGTGTGAGATTGACAGGTGCCAATTGTGGGAGATTGATCGGTGCCAATTGTAGGAGATCGACAGGTGCCAATTGTGGGAGATTGATAGGTGCCAATTGTGGGAGATTGATCGGTGTCAATTGTGGGAGATTGACCGGTGCCAATTCTGGGAGATTGACAGGTGTCAATTGTGGGAGATTGACAGGTGTCAATTGTGGGAGATTGACAGGTGTCAATTGTGGGAGATTGACAGGTGTCAATTGTGGGAGATTGACAGGTGTCAATTGTGGGAGATTGACAGGTGTCAATTGTGGGAGATTGACAGGTGCCAATTCTCGGAGATTGACAGGTGACAATTGTGGGAGATTGATAGGTGTCAATTGTGAGATTGACAGGTGCCAATTGTGGGAGATTGACCGGTGCCAATTGTGGGAGATTGACAGGTGTCAATTGTGTGAGATTGACAGGTGCCAATTGTGGGAGATTGATCGGTGCCAATTGTAGGAGATCGACAGGTGCCAATTGTGGGAGATTGATCGGTGCCAATTGTGGGAGATCGACAGGTGCCAATTGTGGGAGATTGATCGGTGTCAATTGTGGGAGATTGATCGGTGCCAATTGTGGGAGATTGATCAGTGCCAATTGTGGGAGATTGATCGGTGCCAATTGTGGGAGAATGACAGGTGTCAATTGTGGGCGATTGCCAGGTGCCAATTGTGGGAGATTGATCGGTGCCAATTGTGGGAGATTGACGGGTGCCAATTGTGGGCGATTGACCGGTGCCAATTGTGGGAGATTGATCGGTGCGAATTGCGGGAGTTTGATCGTTGACAATTGTGGGAGATTGATCGGTGCCATTGTGGTAGAGTGACAGGAGCCAATTGTGGTAGAGTGACAGGTGCCAATTGTGGTAGAGTGACAGGTGCCAATTGTGGTAGAGTGACCGGTGCCAATTGTGGTAGAGTGACAGGTGCCAATTGTGGTAGAGTGACAGGTGCCAATTGTGGTAGAGTGACAGGTGCCAATTGTGGTAGAGTGACAGGTGCCAATTGTGGTAGAGTGACAGGTGCCAATTGTGCTAGAGTGACAGGTGCCAATTGTGGTAGAGTGACAGGTGCCAATTGTGGTAGAGTGACAGGTGCCAATTGTGGTAGAGTGACAGGTGCCAATTGTGGTAGAGTGACAGGTGCCAATTGTGGTAGAGTGACAGGTGCCAATTGTGGTAGAGTGACAGGTGCCAATTGTGGTAGAGTGACAGGTGCCAATTGTGGTAGAGTGACAGGTGCCAATTGTGGTAGAGTGACAGGTGCCAACTGTGGTAGAGTGACAGGTGCCAATTGTGGTAGAGTGACAGGTGCCAATTGTGGTATAGTGACAGGTGCCAATTGTGTAGATTGACCGGTGCCAATTGTGGGTGATTGACAGATGCCAATTTTGGGAGATTGAGCGGTCCAATTGTGCGAGATTGACAGGTGCCAATTGTGCGAGATTGACCGGTGCCAATTGTGGTAGAGTGATAGGTGCCAATTGTTGGAGATTAACAGGTGCCAATTGTGGGAGATTGACAGGTGTTAATTGTGGGAGATTGACAGGTGTCAATTGTGGGAGATTGACAGTTGTCAATTGTGGGAGATTGACAGGTGTCAATTGTGGGAGATTGACAGGTGTCAATTGTGGGAGATGGAACGGTGCCAATTGTGGGAGATTGATCGGTACAATTGTGGGAGATTGACAGGTGTACAATTGTGGGAGATTGACAGGTGTCAATTGTGGGAGATTGACAGGTGTCAATTGTGGGAGATTGACAGGTGTCAATTGTGGGAGATGGAACGGTGCCAATTGTGGGAGATTGAAAGTTGTCAATTGTGGGAGATTGACAGGTGTCAATTGTGGGAGATTGGCAGGTGCCAATTCTCGGAGATTGACAGGTGCCAATTGTGGGAGATTGACAGGTGTCAATTGTGAGATTGACAGGTGCCAATTGTGGGAGATTCACCGGTGCCAACTGTGGGAGATTGAAAGGTGTCAATTGTGTGAGATTGGCAGGTGCCAATTGTGGGAGATCGACAGGTGCCAATTGTGGGAGATTGATCGGTACAATTGTGGGAGATTGACAGGTGTACAATTGTGGGAGATTGACAGGTGTCAATTGTGGGAGATTGACAGGTGTCAATTGTGGGAGATTGACAGGTGTCAATTGTGGGAGATTGACAGGTGTCAATTGTGGGAGATTGACAGGTGTCAATTGTGGGAGATTGACAGGTGTCAATTGTGGGAGATGGAACGGTGCCAATTGTGGGAGATTGACAGTTGTCAATTGTGGGAGATTGACAGGTGTCAATTGTGGGAGATTGGCAGGTGCCAATTCTCGGAGATTGACAGGTGCCAATTGTGGGAGATTGACAGGTGTCAATTGTGAGATTGACAGGTGCCAATTGTGGGAGATTCACCGGTGCCAATTGTGTGAGATTGACAGGTGTCAATTGTGTGAGATTGGCAGGTGCCAATTGTGGGAGATTGATCGGTGCCAATTGTAGGAGATCGACAGGTGCCAATTGTGGGAGATTGAGCGGTGCCAATTGTGGGAGATTGATCGGTGCCAATTGTGGGAGATTGAGCGGTGCCAATTGTGGGAGATTGATCGGTGCCAATTGTGGGAGAATGACAGGTGTCAAATATGGGAGATTGACAGGTGCCATTTGTGGGAGATTGATCGGTGCCAATTGTGGGAGATTGACCGGTGCCAATTGTGGGCGAATGACGGGTGCCAATTGTGGGCGATTGACAGGTGCCAATTGTGGGAGATTGATCGGTGCCAATTGTGGGAGTTTGATCGGTGACAATTGTGGGAGATTGATCGGTGCCAGTTGTGGTAGAGTGACAGGTGCCAATTGTGGTAGAGTGACAGATGCCAATTGTGGTAGAGTGACAGGTGCCAATTGTGGTACAGTGACAGGTGCCAATTGTGGTAGAGTGACAGGTGCCAATTGTGGTAGAGTGACAGGTGCCAATTGTGGTAGAGTGACAGGTGCCAATTGTGGTAGAGTGACAGGTGCCAATTGTGGTAGATTGACAGGTGCCAATTGTGCGAGATTGACCGGTGCCAATTGTGGTAGAGTGACAGGTGCCAATTGTGGAGATTGACAGGTGCCAATTGTGGGAGATTGACAGGTGCCAATTGTGGGAGATTGACCGGTGCCAATTGTGGGAGATTGACCGGTGCCAATTGTGGGAGATTGACCGGTGCCAATTGTGGGAGAGTGACCGGTGTCAATTGTGGGAGATTGACCGGTGCCAATTGTGGGAGATTGACCGGTGCCAATTGTGGGAGATTGACCGGTGCCAATTGTGGGAGATTGACAGGTGCTATGCGGAGAGAGCAGGGGAGTGGGACTAATTGGATAGCTGAGCCAGCACAGGCACGATGGGCCGAATGGCCTCCTTCTGTGCTGTAGAATTCTATGATTCAGCTTCCCTTCCCAAAACAACAACCAGCATTTATATAAATTTATATAACCACTGTGTCTATTGACACCACTATGTCAGCCAATGAGTTGGAGGTGGAGCGGGACTTATGGCAGGACTCACAGCAAACAGAGCCTATTGAAATAGAGTCTCTACAACTACAGCAAAGAGAGCTCATGACCAAACTACAGCAATGTCTCCCGATAAACAGCAGGGTGATTTCACCAGTAAAATGCAGTGAGTGGGGGATAGTTACACTCAAACTATGTGTAAAATCAGTCCCAGTCCAGGTGTGATTGACAGTGGAATTGCCCAATCAGCTCCATTCTGCCTGGGAATAGCGGTGTCAGTATATGCAGCCTTATATAATGCCTTGAACATAATACAATGTCCTGAGAGACTCCACATAGGACAGTGGCAGCAGGGTAGGAGCAATTCCAGCAGTGGGTGTGTACGTGATGTACATTATTCATTTCCTAAAGCGAGCTCTGGCGAGGCCCCTCATCAATGTTTCATTTTTCATACTTTGTTTGGTTTTCCCAATTTACAGCCGGCCCGATCAGAAAAGTGGGCGACGATCCGTTACACGGCCTCTTACTGAAGCGCACGCATTCCTGGGGCGGGCAAGGGAAAATGGGAATGGGTTCCCCTAAAACACACGATACGGGAAACTTTCGTTTATCCGGCATCGACGGGACCGGCTTGGTGCCAGTTTATCGAAAGTACCGGATAACGGAGAGTTATATCTACCGAGGCTATTTTTAACCTAAAAAAATCAAGAAATGTGCAGTATACAGTATTTGGGTACTCACCTACAGAATGTTGTGTTAAATGGATGGTGGAAGATGCTTGATTAAGTACAGTACTGCCAGTTGAGGGTAATCCATAACTCTTTAATTACTTACATAGATACATAGATACATAGAAGATAGGAGCAGGAGTAGGCCATCCGGCCCTTCGAGCCTGCTCCGCCATTTAATGAGATCATGGCTGATCTTCAAATTCAGTATCCCGTCCCGGCCTTCGCTCCGTAACCCTTAACCCCTTTTGCCTGTAGAAATATATCTAATTCCCTCTTAAATATATTTAATGAGCTGGCGTACACTGCCCTCTGTGGCAATGAGTTCCACAGGTTCACCACCCTCTGAGTGAAGAAATTCCCCCTCATTTCTGTCCTAAATGGTTTAGCCCTTATCCTTAAATTATGTCCTCTAGTTCTGTTCTCACCCGCCAAGGGAAACATTCCTTCTGCATCTAGTCTGTCTAGACCTGTCAGAATTTTATACACTTCTATGAGGTCCCCTCTCAATCTTCTAAACTCCAGTGTGTACATCCCTAAACTACATAGTCTCTCCTCATAGGTCAATCCCGCCATTCCTGGTATCAGCCTGGTGAATCGCCGCTGCACCCCCTCCATGGCAAGAACATCTTTCCTCAGATGAGGCGACCAAAACTGTACACAGTACTCGAGGTGTGGTCTCACCAGTGCCCTGTACAGCTGCAGCAAGGTATCCCTGTTCCTGTATTCCAACCCTTTTGCTATGAAGGCCAGCATACCGTTTGCCTTCTTGACCGCCTGTTGCACCTGCATGCTCGCCTTCAGTGACTGGTGTACAAGAACACCCAGGTCTCTCTGTACTTCCCCCTCTCCCAATTTATTGCCATTTAAATAATAATTTGCCCTCCCGTTCCTGCACCCAAGGTGGATAACTTCGCACTTGTCCACATTATAGTGCATCTGCCATTTATCCGCCCAATCACCCAGTCTGTCCAAATCGCTCTGGAGCTTCCTGGTCTCCTCCTCTGAGCCCACCCCCCCTCCTAGTTTAGTGTCGTCTGCAAATTTGGAAATGCTGCATCCGACTCCCTGATCCAGGTCATTAATGTAAATTGTGAACAGCTGGGGACCCAGGACAGATCCCTGCGGTACCCCACTTGTTACTGCCTGCCATTCAGAAAATGAGCCGTTTATTCCAACTCTCTGTTTTCTATCTGACAGCCAGTTCTCTATCCACGTCAATACTTTCCCCTTTATCCCATGAGCTTCAATTTTCCCTGCTAATCTTTTATGTGGGACCTTATCGAAGGCCTTTTGGAAGTCCAGGTACACCACATCTACTGGCTCTCCCCCATCTATTTTACCAGTTACTCCCTCAAAAAATTCCAATAGATTAGTCAAGCACGATTTACCCTTTGTAAATCCATGTTGACTCTGTCCTATCCTGTCCCCATTTGCTAAGTGCTCCGCTATTTCATCCTTAATGATGGACTCCAGCATTTTGCCCACAACTGATGTAAGGCTTACAGGTCTGTAATTACCTGCTTTTTCCCTACCCCCCTTCTTGAATAGTGGGGTAACGTTAGCTACCCTCCAATCCATGGGCACTGTTCCCGAGTCTAATGAATTCTGAAAAATCATACTTAGTGCATCCGCTATCTCTAGGGCCACCTCCTTCAGCACCCTAGGATGCATGTTATCAGGCCCTGGGGATTTGTCCGCCTTCAATCCCTTTAGCTTCCTTAACACCATATCCTTAGAGATATTGATTTGCGTCAGTTCCCCTTTTGCAAATGTCCCTATTTTTCCCGATATCCCAGGGAGGTTTTTTGTGTCTTCCTTCGTAAAGACTGACCCAAAGTATGCATTTAGTTGGTCTGCCATTTCCTTATTTCCCATTATATATTCCCCCGTATCTGACTGCAATGGGCCAACTTTGGTTTTCACCAGTCTTTTCCTCTTGATATACTTATAAAAGCTTTTGGAGTTAGTTTTTATATTTTCCGCCAGCTTGCTTTCGTAAGCTATTTTGCCCCTCTTGATTAAGCCCTTTGTCCTCCTTTGCTCTATCTTAAACTGTTCCCAATCTTCCGCTCTGGCGCTTTTTTTGGCTATTTTATACGCCCTATCTTTGGATTTTATGCTGTCTCTAATTTCCCCTGTTATCCACGGTTGAGTCACCTTTTTAGATTTCCTTTTATGCCAGATTGGTATAAACAATTTTTGCAATTTTGTCATTCTATCTTTAAATGCTTGCCATTGTTTATCTACCTCCAGTCCTCCCAGGAACGTTGTCCAATCAGACCTACTCAGTTCCCGTCTAATGGCATCATAATTCCCCTTGTTTAAATTCAGGACCTTAGTATCTGAGTCAATTTCTTCGCTCTCCATTTCGAGTGAGAAATCGATCATGTTATGATCGCTCTGACCCAAGGGTCCCCGTACAACAAGATTACTAATTAGTCCCTTCTCATTGCACAGTACCCAGTCCAATATAGCCTGTTCCCGAGTTGGTTCCTCGACATATTGATCCAGATAACCATCCCTTAAACACTCAAGGAATTCCTCCTCCTCATTATTTTTACTGATTAGGCTATTCCAATCTATATGTAAGTTAAAGTCACCTATGATGACAGCTGTGCTCTTATTGCACGCTTCTCTAATTTCCCTCGTGATGCCCTCCCCAACCTCTATTTTACTATTTGAAGGCCTATATACCACTCCTATTAATGTTTTTTGCCCCTCGCTATTTCTTAGCTCCACCCATATAGATTCTGTATTAACTGAGTTAATATCCTTCCTTTCAATTGCATTTATCCCTTCTTTTACCAGCAATGCTACCCCTCCTCCCTTTCTTTTTTGTCGATCCTTCCTAAATACTGAATACCCCTGTATGTTAAGCTCCCAGCCCTGCTCACCCTGCAACCATGTTTCCGTAATCCCAATTAGATCATAATTATTAACCTCTATTTCCACAGCTAATTCATCTACCTTGTTCCTGATGCTTCTCGCATTAAGGTATAAAACCCTCAGGCTTTTTTTATGCTCACATTTTTTATGAATTAGTTTGGCCCTTTGTTTTTTGTTCCTCACCCTTTTACCATTTATTTCTGTCTGCCTTTCACTTTCCTCTATTTCACTACATAGGTTTCTAGCCCCCTGCCATACTAGTTTAAATGCTCCCGAACTGCTTTATCAGTAAAACAAAACTTATAAACGACTGTCTACAGTACTGTAGTTGACTGTACACTTATTCCGAGTCATCTGGTTCATCAGAAATATCCGTGCCAGCTGGGTCATCAGGATCACGCAGTTCCACCGATTCTTCAGGCACTTCCGCTGCTGCGACTCTTTTGGAAGCTTTCTTAAACATGTTGTGGATGTCGGTTTGCTTAGTGGACTCTTGCCTTTTCTGTAGAAAGGTGGAATGCAGAATATGGAGTTGCATAACTTCTTGTGCAGTGTAGCAATTCTGCCTTTCAGCAAATTTGAGGATTGTAGAAAATCCTTCTGCAGCTTTAGCCCAAGAAATCTTCTCTTCTTCAGAAATCTCATCCTCTTCACTTTCCATCTCGCTTTCCTTTTCTTTCTTTGGATTCAAAACATTCTGAATTATTTCATCATCACTTAGCATATGCACAACACCAACTTCTCTATCTGCATCAACCCACTGCTCGATATCACTTTCACTGAGGTGACGTAGAGGGTTTGCTGGGCCTGCATTTTTCACCATTCCAGCCATTTCCATTATTGTACTCTTCTTGGGACGAACACTGAACCCATGAAATTCCTCCTCTGAAGAAGAACCTTCAGCAAACATTACAGAAGGCCACAATTTGCGCCAGGCTTGCCTCAGAGTGTGACCTTTCACCAATTTCCAGGAACATGCAACATTATAGATGGCATCTTTAATATTGTATTCCTTCTGCAAATCTTGAATATTCTCATCTTGGCTTAGCAGTTTACGTAGGAAGTCTTTCTTGTAATGACACTTCAGATTTTGGATAACGCCCTGGTCCATGGGTTGGATGAGAGAAGTTACATTTGGTGGCAAATAAATGGTGAAAATATTTCCCGAAACCAACTGGGATTCATGCGGATGGGCTCTGCAATTATCAAGCAATAAAATGCATTTGCTATCTTCAGGTTTCCCTATTCTGCGGAAATGTTCCTTCACAGATGGAACAAAAATATGATGGAACCAATCGGAGAAGATTTCCTTATCCATCCAAGCATTTTTTTGAGCTTTGTACTCAACAGGTAAGTGCCTCACATTTTTAAATGCACAGGGATTTTTATACTTCCCGATAACAAGAAGTTTAACCCGATGTGATCCAGCGGCGTTCGCACATGTTGGCACGGTTACACGATCTTTATTTTTCTTGTAACCTGAAGCATTAGCCTCACTAGCCCCAGCAAGCGTTGATTCTGGCAAAAACCTCCAAAACAAGCCAGTTTCATCGGCATTGTAGATCTGTGCTGGCGACAAATCATGTTTCTGCACAATCCGATTGAAATAATCACAGTATTCTTCTGCGGCTTCGTGATCAGCTGATTTCTTCTCCCCGGAAATATCGAGTCGTCGTATCCCGTGCCGTAACTTGAAGCACGTTAGCCATCCATTGGAGAAAGCACACTTGTCAGTGAGCTCCATCCTATCGTAGAATTCCTTCGCTTTCTCGATGAGCATGGGTCCGGAAATTGGAACACCCTCTGAACGCTTAAGAGAAAACCATTCATAAAGCACGGTATCCAGCTCTTCAAGCTTAGGCTTACGAAGCGTACGCCGTTTCTCTACACTCTTGCATGTCTCCGAGCTTGAATAAAACTTGAGCAGCTTATCCTTCTGCGATTTGATGTCGTAGATTGTTGACGAACCGATTTTGAATTCATTCATAATGTTGATACGCTTCTCTCCCCTTTCTAGTCATTGGCATATCTCGATTTTCTGTTTTAAAGTTAAGACCACTCTCTTCCTTTTGCTTGGACCAGCTTTTGGGAATTCCATAATGCAAGATGGAGGAGATAATTGCCGATGAAGATGGAAAGACACACAGAACAATGGTGGCTAGGAAGAGACTACCAGCAGCGTGGCAGACACACAGCAAAATGGTGTATCAGAAGAGACTACAGTACCAGCAGCGTGGCAGACACACAGTAAAATGGTGTATCAGAAGAGACTACAGTACCAGCAGCGTGGGAGACACACAGCAAAATGGTGGATCAGAAGAGACTACAGTACCAGCAGAGTGGGAGACACCCAGCAAAATGGTGGATCAGAAGAGACTACCAGCATCGTGGGAGACACCCAGAAAAATGGCCGATCCGAAGAGACTCCAGGCAGCGCGGGAGAATCTACTCATGCTACTGCAATGTTTCGGACTTGCGACAGCGCCAGGAGGCCGAGTAGTGGCACTTTTGAAAAGTACCCCTACTGACTAAATCGGCGTTCGTGGACTCGGACTCGGACTCGGGATCGGCAACATTGCCGGTTATTTGAGAGGAGTTTTCGGAGCACTCGGCGTTCGCGGAGACTCGACTGCGACTCGGCAACATTGCCGGTTATTTGAGAGGAGTTTTCGGAGGATGATTTTTGCCGGTTAAGCGAGAATTCCGGTTATTTGGGTGCCGGATAAACGAAAGTTTCCTGTACTTCATTTAAATATTAATTTGGGGAGAGGCATCCCTCGTCCCATCTCCAGACATTCTTAATGATGCCCGCGTGAGTGACCTATCCAGGGTTGCTAGGCAGCAGTAAGTGTAAGGGAGTTTGCTTAAAGGTCACAGTAATGTGAAGGTCAGCGTATCCCGGTCATTTCTTGACCCTCTTTCTCTTTCGTTCATGTTTTCTCTTTGGTTGGCACTTAGGTTACCGTGTCCCCCAGTGGGAACCCCCACCTGAGCTGTTGGAAGGCCAGCCGAGAGATGCCAGGCACAGTTGGCGCTACGAGAGGTGCCCTGCGCCCAGCTGCAGACAGAGGTGCACGAACCACACTTTGGCCGACAGTTAGTAGAGGCTGAGGCTCCTCTTCTCAAAGGACGCTGGGACTACTGATCGGAAAGCACCACCAAGGCCCGATTCACCATAATGTTAGCAGCTGTCATGGGAGCACCCCAATCACAGTAGCACCTGGCAGTGTCAGGCTTGGCTCAGTTGGTCGCACTCACATCTCTACATTAGAAGGTCATAGGTTCAAATCCCACTTGAGCACATAATCTAGACTGACACTCCAGTGTAGTACTGAGGGAGTGCCGCACTGTCGGAGAGACATTGGGCTCAAAATTCGATAGGCCCTGAAAATGGGCGAAGGGATCGCGATGCGCGATCGGCCCGCGTCCGTTTAAAGCTCATTGTGACGTCACCAGTTGTCATTCTGATATCACCGATGATGCAGGTCGGTGGAATTGTCAATAGTCACTCCGAGAAAGAAATGGGGCCCTGGTATTACTGATACACCTGACTGCAATCCGTGCACCCCGTGATTAATTATTGGCGCTGGACCCCGGTAATGATACTGTATAGAAACATAGAAAATAGGTACAGGAGTAGACCATTCGGTCCTTCGAGCCTGCACCGCCATTCAATGCGTTCATGGCTGAACATGCTACCTCAGTACCCCATTCCTGCTTTCTCGCCATACCCCTTGATCCCCTTAGTTGTGAGTGTTATATCTAACTCCCTTTTGAATATATTTAGCGAACTGGCCTCAACAACCTTCTGTGGAAGAAAATTCCATAGATTCACCACTCTCTGGGTGAAGAAGTTCCTCCTCAGCTCAGTCTTAAATGGCTTCCCCTTAATCCTTAGACTGTGACCCCTGGTTCTAGTTTTCCCTAACATTGGGAACATTCTGCCCGCATCTAATTTGTCTAAACCAGTCAGGATTTTAAATGTCTCTATAAGATCCCCCCTCATTCTTCTGAACTCCAGAGGATACAAGTTCAGTTGACCCAATCTTTCTTGATATGTCAGTCCGGCCATCCCAGGAATCAATCTAGTGAACCTTCGCTGCACTCCCTCAATAGCAAGAATGTCCTTCCTTAAGTTAGGAGACCAAAACTGCGCACAATACTCCAGGTGTGGCCTCACCAAGGCCCTGTACAACTGTAGCATCACCTCCCTACTCCTGTACTCAAATCCCCTTGCTATGAAGGCCATCATTCCGTTTGCTTTCTTGACTGCCTGCTGCACTTGCATTCCCACCTTCAGTGACTGATGTACCATGACGCCCAGGTCTCGTTGCACGTCCCCTTTCCCTAATCTGCCACCATTCAGGTAATAGTCCGCCTCTCTATTTTTACCACCAAAGTGGATAACCTCACATTTATCCACATTGTACTTCATCTGCCATACATTTGCCCATTCACCCAACCTGTCCAAGTCACTCTGTAGCCTCCTAGCATCCTCCTCATTGTTCACACTGCCTCCCAATTTAGTGTCATCCGCAAATTTGGAGATATTACATTTAATCCCTTCGTCCAAATCATTAATATATAATGTAAACAGCTGGGGTCCCAGCACCGAACCCTGCGGTACCCCGCTGGTCACTGCCTGCCATTCTGAAAAGTACCCATTTACTCCTACTCTTTGTTTCCTGTGTGCCAACCAGTTCTCAATCCACGTCAACACATTACCCCGAATCCCATGTTCTTTAACTTTGCACACCAATCTCTTGTGTGGGACCTTGTCGAAGGCCTTCTGAAAGTCCAAATACACCACATCTACTGGTTCCCCCCTGTCCACCCTATTGGAAACATCCTCAAAAAATTCCAGAAGATTTGTCAAGCATGATTTCCCTTTCACAAATCCATGCTGACTTGGACCTATCATGTCGCCACTTTCCAAATGGTCTGTTATGACATCTTTAATAATTGCTTCCATCATTTTACCCACGACCGATGTCAGGCTGACCGGTCTATAATTCCCTGCTTTCTCCCTCCCTCCTTTTTTAAAAAGAGGGGTTACATTGGCCACCCTCCACTCCATCGGAACTGATCCAGAGTCTAAGGAATGTTGGAAAATGATCGTCAATGCATCCACTATTTCCAAGGCCACCTCCTTAAGTACTCTGGGATGCAGACCATCAGGCCCCGGGGATTTTTCAGCCTTCAGTCCCATCAATTTCCCCAATACCTTTTCCCGACTAATAAGGATTTCCCTCAGCTCCTCCCTCTTACCAGATCCTCTGACCCCTTTTATTTCCGGCAGGTTGTGTGTGTCCTCCACAGTAAACACCGAACCAAAGTACTTGTTCAATTGATCTGCCATTTCCTTGTTCCCCATTACGACTTCCCCTGTTTCCGACTGCAGGGGACCTACGTTTGTTTTTACTAACCTCTTTCCTTTTACATATTTATAGAAGCTTTTGCAGTCCATTTTAATGTTCTCTGCAAGCTTCCTTTCATATTTTATTTTCCCTGCCCTAATCAAACCCTTCGTCCTCCTCTGCTGAGTTTTGAAGTTCTCCCAGTCCCCGGGTTTGCTGCTACTTCTGGCCAATTTGTATGCAACTTCCTTGGTTTTAATACTATCCCTGATTTCCCTTGTTAGCCATGGTTGAGCCACCTTCCCTTTTTTATTTTTACGCCAGACCGGGATGTACAATTGTTGTAGTTCATCCATGCGATCTCTAAATGTCTGCCATTGCCCTTCCACTGATAGCCCCTTAAATATCGCTTGCCAATTTAACCTCGCCAATTCACGCCTCATACCCTCAAAGTTGCCCTTATTTAAGTTCTGGACCATGGTCTCTGACTTAACTGTTTCCTTCTCCATCCTAATGTAGAACTCCACCATACTATGGTCACTCTTCCCCAGGGGGCCTCGTACCACAAGATTGCTGATTAGTCCCTCCTCATTACACAACACCCAGTCCAGGATGGCCTCCCCTCGAGTTGGTTCCTCAACATATTGGTTTAGGAAACCATCCCTTAAACACTCCAGGAAATCCTCCTCCACCGTATTGCTTCCAGTTTGAGTAGCCCAATCTATATGCATATTAAAGTCACCCATGATAACTGCCGTGCCTTTTTTGCACGCACCTCTGATTTCCTGTTTCATACCCTCCCCCACCTCACTACTGCTGTTTGGAGGTCTGTACACAACTCCCACTAACGTTTTCTGCCCTTTGGTGTTCTGCAGCTCAACCCATATTGATTCCACATCCTCCAAGCTGATGTCCTTCCTAGCTATTGCATTAATCTCCTCTTTAACCAGCAATGCTACCCCACCCCCTTTTCCTTTTATTCTATCCTTTCTGAATGTTGAATACCCCTGGATGTTCAGTTCCCAGCCTTGATTGTTCTGGAGCCACGTCTCTGTAATCCCAATCACATCGTATCCGTTAACATCTATTTGCACAGTCAATTCATCCACCTTATTACGGATACTCCTTGCATTAAGACACAGAGCCTTTAGGCTTGTTTTATTAACATCCTTTGTCCTTTTAGACTTATGATTTAGTATGGCCCTTTGTGTTTCTTGCCTTTGTTTACTCGGCCTTCCCCTATTGTTTCTCACCCTTCTAACATTTGTTTCTGACTGCATATTACTTCCCCCTGTTTCGCTACATAGGTTCCCATTCCCCTGCCATATTAGTTTAAATCCTCCCGAACTGCTTTAGCAAATATTACCCCGAGGACATCGGTTCCAGTCCTGCCCAAGTGCAGACCGTCCCTTTTGTACAGGTCCCACTTCCCCCAGAACTGGTTCCAATGCCTCAGGAATTTGAATCCCTCCCTCCTGCACCACTGCTCAAGCCACGTATTCAATCTCACTATCCTGTTCTCTCTATTCTGATTAGCACGTGGCCCTGGTAGCAATCCAGAGATTACTACCTTAGAGGTCCTACTTTTTAATTTAGCTCCTAGCTCCCTAAATTCTGCTTGTAGGACCTCTTCCCGCTTTTTACCTATATCGTTGGTACCTACATGCACCACGACAGCTGGCTGTTCACCCTCCCTCTTCAGAATGTTCTGCAGCCGCTCCGAGACATCCTTGACCCTTGCACCAGGGAGGCAACATACCATCCTGGAATCTCGGTTGCGGCCACAGAAACTCCTGTCTATTCCCCTTACAATTGAGTCCCCTATCACTATAGCCCTACCACTCTTTTTCCCGCCCTGCTGTGCAGCAGAGCCAGCCATGGTGCCATGAACCTGGCTGCTAGTGCCTTCCCCTGGTAGGCCATCTCCCCCAACAGTATCCAAAGCGGCATACCTGTTTTGGAGGGAGATGACCACAGGGGACTCCTGCACTACCTTCCTGATATTGCCCTGCTTCTTGGTCACCCATTCACTGTCTGTCCTAGCCTTTACCTGCGGTGTGGACAACTCACTAAATGAGCGATTCACCGAGTTCTCGGCATCGTGCATGCTCCAGAGTGAGTCCACCCGCAGCTCCAGCACCGCCATGCGGGCTGTCAGGAGCTGCAGCTGGACACACTTCCCGCACACGTAGTTGTCAGGGACACTGGAAGTGTCCCTGGTTTCCCACATGGCACAGGAGGAGCATGAAACGGGTCCGAGACTTCCTGTCATGACTTAACCCTTATGTTACTTTATTACTAAAATTTAAACTTATTTAACTTAGGTCCAGGAGTTAAGTCCCTGAAAACAAAATATAAAATCGAACCTACCTTTTAAATTCCCTCTACCCCTAAAGGTTAGAGGAGGTGGGAGGGTGGGAGTCACTACTAGTGTAGTGTCTCGGGTTTAGCAACCGCTCCACCTATATACGGGTACCAATGAATTGGCCCCGCCCCCTGCCTTTGAAAAAGCCCGCGAAGCTCTTTCCCCGCTGGGGAAAAAGGCCACGTAGGTGAGTTTAAGGGAGACATTACGAGCTCAGACTCCCATTGCTGAGCTTCACCCATTTGGAGCTCATCATGGGAATCTGGGGCATGGAGGGTCAGTGCACCCGGTCAGGAACACATAAAATCGACCCTTAAATGTGAGGTTATGCACTTTGGCAGGAAAAATCAGAGAGCAAGTTATTATCTTAATGGCGAGAAACTGGAAAGTAATGCAGTACAAAGGGATCTGGGGGTCCTAGTGCAAGAAAATCAAAAAGTTAGTATGCAGGTGCAGCAGGTGATCAAGAAGGCCAATGGAATAAGGTATATAAGGTATTGGTGAGACCGCATCTGGAATACTGCATACAGTTTTGGTGTCCATACTTAAGAAAAGACATACTTGCTCTCGAGGCAGTACAAAGAAGGTTCACTCGGTTAATCCCCGGGATGAGGGGGTGGACATACGAGGAGAGGTTGAGTAGATTGAAACTCTACTCATTGGAGTTCAGAAGAATGTGATATAATAATAACATATAAGATTGTGAAGGGGCTTGATCGGGTGGATGCGGTAAGGATGTTCCCAAGGATGGGTGAAACTAGAACTAGGGGGCATAATCTTAGAATAAGGGGCTGCTCTTTCAAAACTGAGATGAGGAGAAACTTCTTCACTCAGAGGGTAGTAGGTCTGTGGAATTTGCTGCCCCAGGAAGCTGTGGAAGCTACATCATTAAATAAATTTAAAACAGAAATAGACAGTTTCCTAGAAGTAAAGGGAATTAGGGGTTACGGGGAGCGGGCAGGAAATTGGACATGAGGCTGAGTTCGGATCGGTCGAGGCCCTGTGGGTGGCGGAGCGGGCCCAGGGGCTGAGTGGCCGGGTCCTGCTCCTACTTCTTGTGTTCTTTAGATTTGAGGTGAGGATCAGATCAGCCATGATCTTATTGAATGGCGGAGCAGGCTCGAGGGGCCGATTGGCCTACTCCTGCTCCTATTTCTTATGTTCTTATAAATCTGTATTAATTATCATTAGGTTTCTGAAAAATAATTTTAAAAGCAGTTTAACAATCAATCTATAAATGCAGGACTCAAATCAATGGTGAGGTCACCCTCACCAGTGATGTCATCAACTGGCAGGTCATATGACACAAGATGTCACAATGAAATTCGTGACTTCACAAAAGCAGGAAATAATGACACAGCCACTTTTTCAAATAAAGTTGTCGGCTGCTTGGTCATCCAGCAGTTGAACTTTGTGTTTGACCAGAAGGAGAAGGAGAGAGCGAGTTTACAAAAGAAACTTTTTCAAAACTATCTACCAAACTATTTAAAATATTAATTAAGTTCAAGACCATCGAATTAGGAATCTACAAAGAAAAGTCTGCATAGGACGGACATCTGTGAGTGTGAGAACATCCATTCGCAAGAGAGAAAGAGCCCGTGTTAGGGTGGAGAGAAATCAACGTCGAAAGAACAAATCGACGATATAACACCAGCAATACTCGTGAAAATCTGTGAGTAAAAGCAGAGCTCTGTGTTGTAACACATAGTGTTTATCACTCGGGCACATTGCATGAACAAGAGAAGTGATTGAATTCAAGCAAAATGGTGACTAATAGAATGAAAGATTCATTGCGCATGATTATCAACTTACTTTCTGATGAAGATGAATTTGTTCAAAGTAGATTATCTCAGTCACTGCAAAAAGTAGGAAGTATCAATCACAAATTGGTACTTACATTCTGCCATAAATACCTTGTCAAAAACAAATTGTCGGCAGCACAACGTCCTGCCTTACTAACAGCTATGACGTTGGTAATAAAGGACAACATTGAACATTTACGCAAACAGCTGGCTAAAAAACTGACCAAATTGGCTTTGATGGACATGACCAGATCGACTATTGAGCATCGCGAAGCGGCAAGTTGCCTTCTGGTTAGTCTTGGTTTCCGATTTACGGTTGAAATTTTCAAGCACATAGTGTTCGTGTGCCGACCCTGGACCCAAGCACATTTCTACGTGGTGCTGACACTGGCAAGGCTGTGTAGAGCAAACGTTCATTGCACGGTACCTCGGCTCAAACCGGTCTTGCAAAACATGCTCCCCATGATGCATAGAGTAACCGATGGGGAAATGAAGAAGACTCTCTGTGTTGCATTGGGTCTTTTTAGTGACAGCATTCGAGAATACCTGTCAAACACAGAGGGGACCCAAAAACCTAAACTGAACAAGAAAATATTCTCCTATGAGGTTTCTGTGGCTTACGATCTACTTTTGAATTCATGGCTGCCTACGAAAGAGCCCATGGTGAGCACAGCAGTAATGGAAACAGTAGCCCGGATAATCCACTTACTACCCGATGACAAACTGGAGAAGGAGCTCCCCAACTTAATCTCAACCATTCTCTCCCTGTACCAGGAAAGCTCTCCTGATTCTTGTGTCAATCAGTGTCTGTACAGTGTACTTCGCATTGCCATAGAGAGCAACAGTGAAGTACTAGTGACACAACTGCAGGGTCTGCTGACCAGCTTACATCAGCAGATCTGTATTGTGATGGAACAACCCACCAAGCCTCTTTCTGAGAAGCTGCTGAACGAAATCTTTTGCTGCTTCAGAGTTCTAGCTCTGGCCTTTACAAGCCAGATACTGGAGTTCCTTCAGATGCAACTGGCAATTGAGAATGACAAAGATCAACTCGGGGCACTGGCCGTGCTGAAGTACCTTCTCGATACAGTCCCTTCAAACATGGAGAGTCAGAAAAATCAGATTCTGACTAGCGTACAACAAGCATTTTCATCGGAGAGTAACAGAGTGAAGGGAATACTTGCCCAGGTAATATACACGATGGCCAGTCACAATTACTTGGAGCTAGAGGGAGGAAAGCAGCTGGTGGAATTTATCATCCGACAGTGTGCTCTGCCCACCGAGGAGAACGAGGAGAGTATAGAAAGCGAAGAGGAGCTCTGCAACGTACTGGCGGCCGTGGTTACGGAGAACGATCTAAGGAGACTGTGCGAAGGATTGCTGAAATTGATGGCGGTGAATTTACTGATTGGCGATGTCCTCTGGCCCTACCTACTGGAGTTCGTGATCACAGTAAAGTACACTGCCGCCTTTACAATCATCTGCGGTTCCTCATTGTACATTGGAACAAAGAAACTGGAAGCCAGCGAGACACAATTTGTCCTTAATTACGAGGACTATCCAAATCTTCCTGAGCCTCGTACACTGCTGATGCGGCTATTGATTGCGTCTGCTTCTCTGTGTCATGGGAAAGGCAGAGGTGTTCCTGCTCTGGGCTTACTCTATCTCCTGGGAATGGACATCCACCCAGCAGCAGTGAGAGTATGGGACAAGGAATTCCCCATTTTATTTAACTTTCTCAGGGAGAATTCAGAGCAGTCGAACCTCCAGAATGAGTGGGAAGAGAAACTGTCGGGGGTTTTGTCCCACACGCTGGAGGCAATCGCAGATGAGGTGTGGATGGTCCAGCTAATTGAAGAAATGGCCAACTGCATTCACACCTATCATCTCTTGCCAATCGAGAGGGGTTTTCTGTACAAGTGTTTAGGGAGAGCGCTCCGAATGACCCAGGACAAAAAAATCGTAGGAAAACTTCTTCAGCAGATGCTACAGAGTGTTCAGCACAATGAAGCTTTGGAGAGAGACAGGGTAGCTGCTGGAATTGGGGACTGTGCTGTAACCCACTTAGACACCACGCTCACCACGCTGAAGGGTTTCATCAAGTTCAACAGTTCAAAGATACCAACATCCTTCCACCTTATTAAGCACCAAGGTGACAATCAAATAATAAACGTTAAAAGCATGCTCATTTTATGCTATGGGCAAATTATGTCACGTTGTCCTCGGGACCTCATTCTGCCCAGAATAGAGACCGACATTCTGCACAATGTGCTGTGCCTTTTCAACACCAAGATATTTGGACTGAAATCTAAGGTGAAGGACTTGACACTGAAGTTAAGTTTGATCAAGACGGTGACACTGTTGGCCAAAGCTATTGAACCCAATGAAGAACACGCCCCCTACACTTTCAACAGAAAGGCAGAATTGCTGAGCTGCATGCAGGAGATGATCGTGGCCGAGCCAGCAGAGACAATGACCACTTCGGTTCGAAAGTCTGCCATGGACGCCTGTGCATCCCTCATAAAACTGGAGCCTTCATTGAACACCAACAGTGAGCTGATTAGCATCTGTCTGAATAGTGTCCTCAGCTTGCCAGATTTGGAGACCAGCCCTGCCAATGTAAGTACAAACGTGGACATGGCAGAGAGACAGAAGCTTCACAGCGAGACAATGGTCTCTCTGCAGGATCTTCTGAAGCAATATTTACTTTTGGATTTGTCTCCTGATGGGCTTCATTCTGTATTTAAAAACATGGAGACTGGGATCCAATCCACAAAGGACCATGAGCGAGAAAAGGCAATGGAGACCACTTTACAGCTGGTGACGTTTTACCTGGAGAAACTGGATGTTAGCAATAAGGTGCCGGCCCATAAGCTGGTGACTATTATTGGATGTGTGGGGCTTCAATGTGCAGATCCATCGCAAGTTGTAAGGGAGGCAGCCATTAAAAGCTTGTATGGATTGCTTTATATCCAGTTACACCTCGAAGGGTTTCCTGTGGGTCATCAAGTTAAGGAAGTGGAGCATCTGAAAGCCATCAAAGGCGGGTTAAACCAACTTACCAGTCAGGCCCTCTTTCAAACGTGCACTGATGTTGGTAAAGTTCTATCTAAGTGTGTAACCCATGATCAGCTGAACACTCTACTCTTCACCATCTTTAAAGGGCTAACAGACAAGCAATGGAACATTTCCTGCACAGCTTCCATTATCACAAATGTTCTCATTGCCAAACGTGGAGCCGCCCTTGCTAACATTCAGGGAACAATCCAAGTATTGTGTAGTCACTTGCGCTCAATTACTGAGCCACGGGTGACAGTTGCAGTGACGCATTCGATCTCCATTCTGGCGGCACACCATATGCCAGCAGTTTTGTCCACTCTCCTCACTTACCCTAGTCCACCTGACAGGTACATTAGTGACATATGGAGATCACTACTGACAGATAAAGCACTAGCCACAGCCGCAACAACTACCTACTGGGCAACTTAAAGTCATTGTATGACGGCGGCAGAGATTCCCATGTCAGAGACACGAAAGATTCAGCAACTCAGCAGCCTTTAGCCGTGCTCTGTGCTCTTCGTGAAGTGGTACAAAAGCCTGAATCAGGGGACGTGATAAACATTCTATACCCCGAGTTCATCAGCACCCTTCTGATTCATCTCAGCTTCAGTGTCTGGGCTCGGTTTCCTACCAACTTTCTGAGAATTCCAAAGGGTGGGAACACCTTGCGCCCAACTCTAAAACTGAATGACGCTGACGCTTGCCATTACTCAGCTGAGATACTTCGAGCTGTCCTGACACAGGGAAAGGGCGATGATACCACCATGAGAGAAATGGGAGGATGGGACCTCATCGTGAGTCCAAGAAAGCACCATGAGGGAGTTACACTGCTGGCAAGCACATTGACCGTGTGTGCTGCCGCTCATCTGATCAGCATTGTGGAGCAACTCATTCCTTTCCTTGTCAACATAGGGGAGAGTCTGAGAATCACAATAGCTGCATTCTTTGGGGAGCTTTTATCTCATTCAGTGGTGTCGGACTTGTTGCTGATGGATACCCTTCTGGAGAGTTTGTTTGGATGCTTGAGTGATGAGTCCCTTGTTGTCCAATGGCTCGCTCTACAAGGTTTGGGAAACGCTGCAATAGGAGCTTCTGAGCAGATAGACAAACACTGCGTCAAACTGTTGACCACAATGATATCTGTGATTGACAAGAAGTCCAAACCCAAGAATCTCATTGCTGTTGAGGCAATGTCGAACATGTCCAAAGTTCTAGATCAGCTCCAGGAGGATTATACAAATCCCATTCTTGGTGATGTAGCACTGGCAGTTCAGCCTTACTTTGACCATCAACATGAGAAGGTGAGAGCTGCAGCGTTTAATGTACTTGGGAAGCTGATCAGATTTGGGACTGTGGAAATGAACCCTCCACTGATGGAGCACATCAAGTCCACCTTGATCAGCTTGCTGCTGCATCTCCACGACGAGAGCAATGAAGTCAGCAAAGTCTGTAAATCAGTGCTGAATTCCTACGGTCCAATAATGGAGTCAGAAAACATATCCAGGATGTTACAAGAGCTTTCCTTGGAGGAGACCACCCTGGATTTTGAGGAATATTTAAGCAACATCTCCAGGCACATTGCCACAGACTTCCCCAACCAGATCACCTTGTACATACGGAGCTGTGCCGCCTTCTTCAGGAATGCGCTACCTGAGATCAGAGGAAACGCAGTGACATTGCTCGGTTTCCTCATGTACAATGCACCATCGGATTATTACACATCACAGTCTGCAGGTCAGACTTGTGACGAGATCATTGCCTTGCTGTCAGATCATGTGCAAGATGTCAGAACCAAAGCAGCCAAGGCAATACGATACCTCTACATGTATTAGGGACCATCAGAACAAAAACATTGTAAGGGATTTGTTTGTATTATGTTTGGAAATGAGTCTGAAGTTGAGGAATTCGCAGATCTAAAATGGCCAAAAGGAAGGGGTGGGGGGTGGTGAAGGATCGGGGCCAGATGATTGGGTGCTGGGTGTGGGGGTGAAGGATTGGGACCAGATGTTTGGGTGCTGGGGGTGTGGGGGTGAAGGATCGGGGCCAGATGTTTGGGTGCTAGGTGTGGGGGTAAAGGATCGGGGCCAGATTTTTGGCTGCTGGGGTTGGGTTGGATCGGGGCCAGAAGATTGGGTGCTGGGTGGGCGGGGGGATGGATCGGGACTGGAGCATTGGGTGCTGGGGGTGCGGGGGGAAGGATCGGGGCCAGATGTTTGGATGCGGGGGGAAGGATCGGGGCCAGATGTTTAGGTGCTGGGAGGTGGTGAAGGTTCGGGGCCAGATGTTTGGCTGCTGGTTGTGGGGGTGAAGGATCGGGGCCAGATGTTTGGGTGTTGGGTGTGGGGTTGAATGATCGGGGCCAGGTGTTTGGGTGCTGGGTGTGGGGGTGAATGATCGGGCCAGATGTTTGCGTGCTGTGTGTTCGGGGGAAGGATCGGGGCCAGATGTTTGCATGCTGGGTGTGGGGGTGAAGGATCGGCGCCAGATGTTTGGGTGCTGGGGGTGGGGGGGGGATATCGGGGCCAGATGTTTGGGTGCTGTGTGTAGGGGGGAAGGATCGGGGCAAGATGTTTTAGGTGCTGGGTGGGGGGGGAAGGATCAGGGCCAGATGATTGGGTGCTGGGGGTGTGGGGGAAGGATCAGGCCAGATGTTTGAGTGCTGGGGCTGGGGGACAGGATCGGGCCAGATGTTTGGGTGCTGGGGGTGTGGGGGGAAGGATCGGTGCCAGATGTTTTGGTGCTGAGTGTGGGGGGGAGGATATGGGCCAGATGTTTGGGTGCTGGGGGTTGGATCGGGGTCAGATGTTTTGGGGTGGGGGCAATGATTGGGGCCAGATGTTTGGGTGCTGGGGATGTGGGGTGGAAGGATCGGGGCCAAATGTTTGGGAGCTGGGTGGGGGGGGGGGAAGGATCGGGGCCAGATGATTGGGTGCTGGGGGTGTGGGGGAAGGATCAGGCCAGATGTTTGGGTGCTGGGAGTGGGGGACAGGATCAGGCCAGATGTTTGGGTGCTGGGGATGTGGGGTGGAATGATCGGGGCCAGACTTTTGGGAGCTGGGTGGGGGGGGGGAAGCATCGGGCCAGAGGTTTTGGTGCTGAGTGTGGGGGGGGGGGGAGGATTGGGGCCAGATGTTTGGGTGCTGGGGGTGTGGGGGTAGGTTCGGGGCCAGATGTTTGGGTGCTGGGGGAGTGGGGGAAATGATCGGGGCCAGATGTTTGGGTGCTGGGGGTGTGGGGGGAAGGATCGGGGCCAGATGTTTGTGTGTGGGAGGGAAGGATCAGGGCCAGATGTTTGGCTGCTTGGGGTGTGGGGGAAATGATCGGGGCCAGATGTTTGGGTGCTGGGTGGGGGGGGAAGGATCGGGGCCAGATGATTGGGTGCTGGGGGTGCGGGAGAAGGATCGGGCCAGATGTTTGGGTGCTGGGGGTGGGGGACTGAATCGGGCCAGATGTTTGGGTGCTGGGGGTGTGGGGGGGAAGCATCGGGGCCAGATGTTTTGGTGCTGAGTGTGGGGGGGGAGGATTGGGGCCAGATGTTTGGGTGCTGGGGGTGTGGGGGGAAATGATCGGGGCCAGATGTTTGGGTGCTGGGGATGAAAGGTGGAAGGATCGGGGCCAGATGTTTGGGTGCTGGAGGTGTGGGGAAGGATCAGGGCCAAATGTTTGGGTGCTTGGTGTGTGGGGGAAATGATCGGGGCCAATTGTGGGAGATTGATCGGTGCCAATTGTGGGAGATTGACCGGTGCCAATTGTGGGAGATTGACCGGTGCCAATTGTGGGAGATTGTTCGGTGCCAATTGTGGGACATTGTTCGGTGCCAATTGTGGGAGATTGACCAGTGCCAATTGTGGGAGATTGACCGGTGCCAATAGTGGGAGATTGATCGGTGCCAATTGTGGGATATTGACCGGTGCCAATTGTGGGAGATTGACCTGTGCCAATTGTGGGAGATCGTTCGGTGCCAATTGTGGGAGATTGACCGGTGCCAATTGTGGGAGATTGACCGGTGCCAATTGTGGGAGCTTGTCGGGTGCCAATTGTGGGAGATTGATCGGAGGCCAATTGTAGTAGATTGACCGGTGCCAATTGTGGGAGATTGATCGGTGCCAATTGTGGGAGATTGATCGGTGCTAATTCTGGGAGATTGATCGGTGCCAATTATGGTAGATTGACCGGTGCCAATTGTGGGAGATTGATCAGTGCCAATTGTGGTAGATTGACCGGTGCCAATTGTGGGAGATTGATCGGTGCCAATTGTGGGAGATTGACCGGTGCCAATTGTGGGAGATTGAGCGGTGCCAATTGTGGGAGATTGATCGGTGCCAATTGTGCGAGATTGACAGGTGCCAATTGTGGGAGATTGACAGGTGCCAATTGTGGGAGATTGACCTGTGCCAATTGTGGGAGAGTGACAGGTGCCAATTGTGGTAGAGTGACAGGTGCCAATTGTGGGAGATTGACATACCAATTGTGGGAGATTGACCGGTGCCAATTGTGGGAGATTCATCGGTGCCAATTGTGGGAGATTGATCGGTGCCAATTGTGGGAGATTGATCGGTGCTAATTGTGGGAGATTGATCGGTGCCAATTATGGTAGATTGACCGGTGCCAATTGTGGGAGATTGATCAGTGCCAATTGTGGTAGATTGACAGGTGCCAATTGTGGGAGATTGATCGGTGCCAATTGTGGGAGATTGACCAGTGCCAATTGTGGGAGATTGAGCGGTGCCAATTGTGGGAGATTGATCGGTGCCAATTGTGCGAGATTGATCGGTGCCAATTGTGGGAGATTAACAGTTGCCAATTGTGGGAGATTGACAGGTGCCAATTGTGGGAGATTGACAGGTGCCAAATGTGGGAGATTGACCTGTGCCAATTGTGGGAGAGTGACAGGTGCCAATTGTGGTAGAGTGACAGGTGCCAATTGTGGGAGATTGACATACCAATTGTGGGAGATTGACCGGTGCCAATTGTGGGAGATTCATCGGTGCCAATTGTGGGAGATTGACCGGTGCCAATTGTGGGAGATTGACAGGTGCCAATTGTGGGAGATTGACCGGTGCCAATTGTGGGAGATAGACCGGTGTCAATTGTGGGAGATTGACAGCTGCCAATTGAGGGTGATTGATTGGTGCCAATTGTGGTAAATTGACAGATGCTAATTGTGGGAGATTGACAGTTGCCAATTGTGGGAGATTGACAGGTGCCAATTGTGGGAGATTGACAGGTGCCAATTGTGGGAGATTGACCTGTGCCAATTGTGGTAGAGTGACAGGTGCCAATTGTGGTAGAGTGACAGGTGCCAATTGTGGTAGAGTGACAGGTGCCAATTGTGGTAGAGTGACAGGTGCCAATTGTGGTAGAGTGACAGGTGCCAATTGTGGTAGAGTGACAGGTGCCAATTGTGGGAGATTGACAGGTGCCAATTGTGGGAGATTGACCGGTGCCAATTGTGGGAGATTGACAGGTGCCAATTGTGGGAGATTGACCGGTGCCAATTGTGGGAGATTGACAGGTGCCAATTGGTTGAGATTGACAGGTGCCAATTGTGGTAGACTGACCGGTGCCAATTGTGGGAGATACATCGGTGCCAATTGTGGGAGATTTCAATTGTGGGAGATTGATCGGGGCCAATTGTGGGAGATTGATCGGGGCCAATTGTGGGAGATTGATCGGTGCCAATTGTGGGAGATTGACAGGTGCCAATTGTGGGAGATTGATCGGTGCCAATTGTGGCAGATTGGCAGGTGCCAATTGTTTGAGATTGAACGGTGCCAATTGTGGGAGATTGATCGGTGCCAATTGTGGGAGATTGACTGGTGCCATTTGTGGGAGATTGACCGGTGCCAATTGTGGGAGATTGACAGGTGTCAATTTTGGGAGATTGACCGGTGCCAATTGTGGGAGATTGATTGGAGCCAATTGTGGGAGATTGATCGGTGCCAATTGTGGGAGATTGAACAGTGCCAATTGTGGGAGATTGATCGGTGCCAATTGTGGGAGAGTGACAGGTGCCAATTGTGGTAGAGTGACAGGTGCCAATTGTGGTAGAGTGACAGGTGCCAATTGTGGTAGAGTGACAGGTGCCAATTGTGGTAGAGTGACAGGTGCCAATTGTGGGAGATTGACAGGTGCCAATTGTGGGAGATTGACCGGTTCCAATTGTGGGAGATTGACAGGTGCCAATTGTGGGAGATTGACCGGTGCCAATTGTGGGAGATTGACAGGTGCCAATTGGTTGAGATTGACAGGTGCCAATTGTGGTAGACTGACCGGTGCCAATTGTGGTAGATTGACCGGTGTCAATTGTGGGAGGTTGATCGGTGCCAATTGTGGGAGATACATCGGTGCCAATTGTGGGAGATTTCAATTGTGGGAGATTGATCGGGGCCAATTGTGGGAGATTGATCGGTGCCAATTGTGGGAGATTGATCGGTGCCAATCGTGGGAGATTGACAGGTGCCAATTGTGGGAGATTGATCGGTGCTAATTCTGGGAGATTGATCGGTGCCAATTATGGTATATTGACCGGTGCCAATTGTGGGAGATTGATCAGTGCCAATTGTGGTAGATTGACCGGTGCCAATTGTGGGAGATTGATCGGTGCCAATTGTGGGAGATTGACCGGTGCCAATTGTGGGAGATTGAGCGGTGCCAATTGTGGGAGATTGATCGGTGCCAATTGTGCGAGATTGACAGGTGCCAATTGTGGGAGATTGACAGGTGCCAATTGTGGGAGATTGACCTGTGCCAATTGTGGGAGAGTGACAGGTGCCAATTGTGGGAGATTGACCTGTGCCAATTATGGTATATTGACCGGTGCCAATTGTGGGAGATTGATCAGTGCCAATTGTGGTAGATTGACCGGTGCCAATTGTGGGAGATTGATCGGTGCCAATTGTGGGAGATTGACCGGTGCCAATTGTGGGAGATTGACCGGTGCCAATTGTGGGAGATTGATCGGTGCCAATTGTGGGAGATTGATCGGTGCCAATTGTGGGAGATTGACAGGTGCCAATTGTGGGAGATTGACAGGTGCCAATTGTGGGAGATTGACCTGTGCCAATTGTGGGAGATTGACAGGTGCCAATTGTGGGAGATTGAC
>JASTWF010000844.1:0-69620 GCA_030390025.1 Squalus acanthias
CCCCCAGGCTCTCTCTCCCCCTGGCTCTCTCTCCCCCTGGCTCTCCGTCCCCCTGGCTCTCTGTCCCCCGGCTCTCTCTCCCCTGGCTCTCTCTCTGCCCAGGCTCTCTCTGCCCCCTGGCTCTCTTTCTCCCCTGGCTCTCTCTCCGCTGGCTCTCTCTCCTCTGGCTCTCTCTCTCCCCGGCTCTCTCTCCCCCTGGCTCTCTCTCCCCTGGCTCTCTCTCCCCCTGGCTCTCTCTCTCCCCTGGCTCTCTCTCCCCTGGCTCTCTCTCCTCTGGCTCTCTCTCCCCCCTGGCTTTCTCTCTCCCCAGGCTCTCTCTCTCCCTGGCTGTCTCTCTCCCCTGGCTCTCTCTCCCCTGGCTCTCTCTCCCCCGGCTCTCTCTACCCCTGGCTCTCTCTCCCCCTGGCTCTCTCTCCCCCGGCTCTCTCTCCCCCTGGCTCTCTCTCCTCCGGCTCTCTCTCCCCCCAGGCTCTCTCTCCCCCTGGCTCTCTCTCCCCCGGCTCTCTCTCCCCCTGGCTCTCTCTCTCCCCAGGCTCTCTCTGCCCCCTGGCTCTCTCTCTCCCCCCAGGCTCTCTCTCCTCTGGCTCTCTCTCTCCCCCGGCTCTCTCTCCCCCCAGGCTCTCTCTGCCCCCTGGCTCTCTCTCTCCCCTGGCTCTCTCTCCCCTGGCTCTCTCTCCTCTGGATCTCTCTCCCCCTGGCTCTCTCTCTCCCCAGGCTCTCTCTCCCCCTGGCTCTCTCTCCCCCTGGCTCTCTCTCCCCCCAGGCTCTCTCTGCCCCCTGGCTCTCTCTCTCCCCTGGCTCTCTCTCCCCTGGCTCTCTCTCCCCCTGGCTCTCTCTCCCCCCAGGCTCTCTCTGCCCCCTGGCTCTCTCTCTCCCCCGGCTCTCTCTCCCCCTGGCTCTCTCTCTCCCCAGGCTCTCTCTGCCCCCTGGCTCTCTCTCTCCCCTGGCTCTCTCTCCTCTGGCTCTCTCTCTCCCCCGGCTCTCTCTCCCCCCAGGCTCTCTCTGCCCCCTGGCTCTCTCTCTCCCCTGGCTCTCTCTCCCCTGGCTCTCTCTCCTCTGGATCTCTCTCCCCCTCGCTCTCTCTCTCCCCAGGCTCTCTCTCCCCCTGGCTCTCTCTCTCCCCTGGCTCTCTCTCTCCCCCCAGGCTCTCTTTCCCCGGGCTCTCTCTCCCCCTGGCTCTCTCTCTCCCCTGGCTCTCTCTCCCCCTGGCTCTTTCTCTCCCCTGGCTCTCTCTCCCCCAGGCTCTCTCTCCTCTGGCTCTCTCTCCCCCGGCTCTCTCTCCCTGGCTCTCTCTCTCTCCCCTGGCTCTCTCTCCAACCGGCTCTCTCTCTCCCCAGGCTCTCTCTCACCCCGCTCTCTCTCCCCTGGCTCTCTCTCCCCCTGGCTCTCTCTCCCCCGGCTCTCTCTCCCCCTGGCTCTCTCACCCCCTGGCTCTCTCTCCCCCTGGCTCTCTCTCCCCCGGCTCTCTCTACCCCTGGCTCTCTCTCTCCCCATGGCTCTCTCTACCCCTGGCTCTCTCTCTCCCCATGGCTCTCTCTCCCCTGGCTCTCTCTCTCTCCCCCGGCTCTCTCTCTCCCCCTGGCTCTCTCTCTCCCCCTGGGTCTCTAACCCCCTTGCTCTCTCTCTCCCCCTGGCTCTCTCTCTCCCCCTGGCTCTCTCTCCCCCTGGCTCTCTCTCTCCCCCTGGCTCTCTCTCCCCCGGCTCTCTCTACCCCTGGCTCTCTCTCTCCCCCTGGCTCTCTCTCCCCCTGGCTCTCTCTCTCCCCCTGGCTGTCTCTCCCCCTGGCTCTCTCTCCCCCGGCTCTCTCTCCCCCAGGCTCTCTCTCCCCCTGGCTCTCTCTCTCCCCCAAGGCTCTCTTTCCCCTGGCTCTCTCTCCCCCTGGCTCTCTCCTCTGGCTCTCTCTACCCCTGGCTCTCTCTCTCCCCCCAGGCTCTCTTTCCCCTGGCTCTCTCTCCCCCTGGCTCTCTCTCCTCTGGCTCTCTCTCTCCTCTGGCTCTCTCTCCCCTGGCTCTCTCTCTCCTCTGGCTCTCTCTCCTCCGGCTCCCTCTCTCCCCTGGCTCTCTCTCCCCCTGGCTCTCTCTCCTCTGGCTCTCTCTCCCCCTGGCTCTCTCTCCTCTGGCTCTCTCTCCCCCTGGCTCTCTCTCCCCCTGGGTCTCTCTCCCCCGGCTCTCTATCCCCCGGCTCTCTCTCTCTCCCTGGCTCTCTCTCCCCCGGCTCTCTCTCCCCCGGCTCTCTCTCCCCCGGCTCTCTCTCCCTCTGGCTCTCTCTCCTCTGGCTCTCTCTCCCCCCAGGCTCTCTCTCCCCCTGGCTCTCTCTCCCCCTGGCTCTCCGTCCCCCTGGCTCTCTGTCCCCCGGCTCTCTCTCCCCCTGGCTCTCTCTCTGCCCAGGCTCTCTCTGCCCCCTGGCTCTCTTTCTCCCCTGGCTCTCTCTCCGCTGGCTCTCTCTCCTCTGGCTCTCTCTCTCCCCGGCTCTCTCTCCCCCTGGCTCTCTCTCCCCTGGCTCTCTCTCCCCCTGGCTCTCTCTCTTCCCTGGCTCTCTCTCCCCTGGCTCTCTCTCCTCTGGCTCTCTCTCCCCCTGGCTTTCTCTCTCCCCAGGCTCTCTCTCTCCCTGGCTGTCTCTCTCCCCTGGCTCTCTCTCCCCTGGCTCTCTCTCCCCCGGCTCTCTCTACCCCTGGCTCTCTCTCCCCCTGGCTCTCTCTCCCCCGGCTCTCTCTCCCCCTGGCTCTCTCTCCTCCGGCTCTCTCTCCCCCCAGGCTCTCTCTCCCCCTGGCTCTCTCTCCCCCGGCTCTCTCTCCCCCTGGCTCTCTCTCTCCCCAGGCTCTCTCTGCCCCCTGGCTCTCTCTCTCCCCCCAGGCTCTCTCTCCTCTGGCTCTCTCTCTCCCCCGGCTCTCTCTCCCCCCAGGCTCTCTCTGCCCCCTGGCTCTCTCTCTCCCCTGGCTCTCTCTCCCCTGGCTCTCTCTCCTCTGGATCTCTCTCCCCCTGGCTCTCTCTCTCCCCAGGCTCTCTCTCCCCCTGGCTCTCTCTCCCCCTGGCTCTCTCTCCCCCCAGGCTCTCTCTGCCCCCTGGCTCTCTCTCTCCCCTGGCTCTCTCTCCCCTGGCTCTCTCTCCCCCTGGCTCTCTCTCCCCCCAGGCTCTCTCTGCCCCCTGGCTCTCTCTCTCCCCCGGCTCTCTCTCCCCCTGGCTCTCTCTCTCCCCAGGCTCTCTCTGCCCCCTGGCTCTCTCTCTCCCCTGGCTCTCTCTCCTCTGGCTCTCTCTCTCCCCCGGCTCTCTCTCCCCCCAGGCTCTCTCTGCCCCCTGGCTCTCTCTCTCCCCTGGCTCTCTCTCCCCTGGCTCTCTCTCCTCTGGATCTCTCTCCCCCTCGCTCTCTCTCTCCCCAGGCTCTCTCTCCCCCGGCTCTCTCTCTCCCCTGGCTCTCTCTCTCCCCCCAGGCTCTCTTTCCCCGGGCTCTCTCTCCCCCTGGCTCTCTCTCTCCCCTGGCTCTCTCTCCCCCTGGCTCTTTCTCTCCCCTGGCTCTCTCTCCCCCAGGCTCTCTCTCCTCTGGCTCTCTCTCCCCCGGCTCTCTCTCCCTGGCTCTCTCTCTCTCCCCTGGCTCTCTCTCCAACCGGCTCTCTCTCTCCCCAGGCTCTCTCTCACCCCGCTCTCTCTCCCCTGGCTCTCTCTCCCCCTGGCTCTCTCTCCCCCGGCTCTCTCTCCCCCTGGCTCTCTCACCCCCTGGCTCTCTCTCCCCCTGGCTCTCTCTCCCCCGGCTCTCTCTACCCCTGGCTCTCTCTCTCCCCATGGCTCTCTCTACCCCTGGCTCTCTCTCTCCCCATGGCTCTCTCCCCCCTGGCTCTCTCTCTCTCCCCCGGCTCTCTCTCTCCCCCTGGCTCTCTCTCTCCCCCTGGGTCTCTAACCCCCTTGCTCTCTCTCTCCCCCTGGCTCTCTCTCTCCCCCTGGCTCTCTCTCCCCTGGCTCTCTCTCTCCCCCTGGCTCTCTCTCCCCCGGCTCTCTCTACCCCTGGCTCTCTCTCTCCCCTGGCTCTCTCTCCCCCTGGCTCTCTCTCTCCCCCTGGCTGTCTCTCCCCCTGGCTCTCTCTCCCCCGGCTCTCTCTCCCCCTGGCTCTCTCTCCCCCTGGCTCTCTCTCTCCCCCAAGGCTCTCTTTCCCCTGGCTCTCTCTCCCCCTGGCTCTCTCTCCTCTGGCTCTCTCTACCCCTGGCTCTCTCTCTCCCCCCAGGCTCTCTTTCCCCTGGCTCTCTCTCCCCCTGGCTCTCTTCCCCCAGGCTCTCTTTCCTCTGGCTCTCTCCCCCCTGGCTCTCTCTCCTCCGGCTCTCTCTCCCCCCAGGCTCTCTCTCCCCCTGGCTCTCTCTCCCCCGGCTCTCTCTCCCCCTGGCTCTCTCTCTCCCCAGGCTCTCTCTGCCCCCTGGCTCTCTCTCTCCCCTGGCTCTCTCTCCTCTGGCTCTCTCTCTCCCCCGGCTCTCTCTCCCCCCAGGCTCTCTCTGCCCCCTGGCTCTCCCTCTCCCCTGGCTCTCTCTCCCCTGGCTCTCTCTCCTCTGGATCTCTCTCCCCCTGGCTATCTCTCTCCCCAGGCTCTCTCTCCCCCTGGCTCTCTCTCCCCCTGGCTCTCTCTCCCCCCAGGCTCTCTCTGCCCCCTGGCTCTCTCTCTCCCCTGGCTCTCTCTCCCCTGGCTCTCTCTCCTCTGGATCTCTCTCCCCCTGGCTCTCTCTCTCCCCAGGCTCTCTCTCCCCCTGGCTCTCTCTCTCCCCTGGCTCTCTCCCCCCAGGCTCTCTTTCCCCGGGCTCTCTCTCCCCCTGGCTCTCTCTCTCCCCTGGCTCTCTCTCTCCCCCTGGCTCTCTCTCCCCCGGCTCTCTCTCCCCCTGGCTCTCTCTCTCCCCAGGCTCTCTCTGCCCCCTGGCTCTCTCTCTCCCCTGGCTCTCTCTCCTCTGGCTCTCTCTCTCCCCCGGCTCTCTCTCCCCCCAGGCTCTCTCTGCCCCCTGGCTCTCTCTCTCCCCTGGCTCTCTCTCCCCTGGCTCTCTCTCCTCTGGATCTCTCTCCCCCTGGCTCTCTCTCTCCCCAGGCTCTCTCTCCCCCTGGCTCTCTCTCTCCCCTGGCTCTCTCTCTCCCCCCAGGCTCTCTTTCCCCGGGCTCTCTCTCTCCCCTGGCTCTCTCTCCCCTGGCTCTCTCTCCTCTGGATCTCTCTCCCCCTCGCTCTCTCTCTCCCCAGGCTCTCTCTCCCCCGGCTCTCTCTCTCCCCTGGCTCTCTCTCTCCCCCCAGGCTCTCTTTCCCCGGGCTCTCTCTCCCCCTGGCTCTCTCTCTCCCCTGGCTCTCTCTCCCCCTGGCTCTTTCTCTCCCCTGGCTCTCTCTCCCCCAGGCTCTCTCTCCTCTGGCTCTCTCTCCCCGGCTCTCTCTCCCTGGCTCTCTCTCTCTCCCCTGGCTCTCTCTCCAACCGGCTCTCTCTCTCCCCAGGCTCTCTCTCACCCCGCTCTCTCTCCCCTGGCTCTCTCTCCCCCTGGCTCTCTCTCCCCCGGCTCTCTCTCCCCCTGGCTCTCTCACCCCCTGGCTCTCTCTCCCCCTGGCTCTCTCTCCCCCGGCTCTCTCTACCCCTGGCTCTCTCTCTCCCCATGGCTCTCTCTACCCCTGGCTCTCTCTCTCCCCATGGCTCTCTCTCCCCCTGGCTCTCTCTCTCTCCCCCTGGGGCTCTCTCTCTCCCCCTGGCTCTCTCTCTCCCCCTGGGTCTCTAACCCCCTTGCTCTCTCTCTCCCCCTGGCTCTCTCTCTCCCCTGGCTCTCTCTCCCCCTGGCTCTCTCTCTCCCCCTGGCTCTCTCTCCCCCGGCTCTCTCTACCCCTGGCTCTCTCTCTCCCCCTGGCTCTCTCTCCCCCTGGCTCTCTCTCTCCCCCTGGCTGTCTCTCCCCCTGGCTCTCTCTCCCCCGGCTCTCTCTCCCCCAGGCTCTCTCTCCCCCTGGCTCTCTCTCTCCCCCAAGGCTCTCTTTCCCCTGGCTCTCTCTCCCCCTGGCTCTCTCCTCTGGCTCTCTCTACCCCTGGCTCTCTCTCTCCCCCCAGGCTCTCTTTCCCCTGGCTCTCTCTCCCCCTGGCTCTCTCTCCTCTGGCTCTCTCTCTCCTCTGGCTCTCTCTCCCCTGGCTCTCTCTCTCCTCTGGCTCTCTCTCCTCCGGCTCCCTCTCTCCCCTGGCTCTCTCTCCCCCTGGCTCTCTCTCCTCTGGCTCTCTCTCCCCCTGGCTCTCTCTCCTCTGGCTCTCTCTCCCCCTGGCTCTCTCTCCCCCTGGGTCTCTCTCCCCCGGCTCTCTATCCCCCGGCTCTCTCTCTCTCCCTGGCTCTCTCTCCCCCGGCTCTCTCTCCCCCGGCTCTCTCTCCCCCGGCTCTCTCTCCCTCTGGCTCTCTCTCCTCTGGCTCTCTCTCCCCCCAGGCTCTCTCTCCCCCTGGCTCTCTCTCCCCCTGGCTCTCCGTCCCCCTGGCTCTCTGTCCCCCGGCTCTCTCTCCCCCTGGCTCTCTCTCTGCCCAGGCTCTCTCTGCCCCCTGGCTCTCTTTCTCCCCTGGCTCTCTCTCCGCTGGCTCTCTCTCCTCTGGCTCTCTCTCTCCCCGGCTCTCTCTCCCCCTGGCTCTCTCTCCCCTGGCTCTCTCTCCCCCTGGCTCTCTCTCTCCCCTGGCTCTCTCTCCCCTGGCTCTCTCTCCTCTGGCTCTCTCTCCCCCCTGGCTTTCTCTCTCCCCAGGCTCTCTCTCTCCCTGGCTGTCTCTCTCCCCTGGCTCTCTCTCCCCTGGCTCTCTCTCCCCCGGCTCTCTCTACCCCTGGCTCTCTCTCCCCCTGGCTCTCTCTCCCCCGGCTCTCTCTCCCCCTGGCTCTCTCTCCTCCGGCTCTCTCTCCCCCCAGGCTCTCTCTCCCCCTGGCTCTCTCTCCCCCGGCTCTCTCTCCCCCTGGCTCTCTCTCTCCCCAGGCTCTCTCTGCCCCCTGGCTCTCTCTCTCCCCCCAGGCTCTCTCTCCTCTGGCTCTCTCTCTCCCCCGGCTCTCTCTCCCCCCAGGCTCTCTCTGCCCCCTGGCTCTCTCTCTCCCCTGGCTCTCTCTCCCCTGGCTCTCTCTCCTCTGGATCTCTCTCCCCCTGGCTCTCTCTCTCCCCAGGCTCTCTCTCCCCCTGGCTCTCTCTCCCCCTGGCTCTCTCTCCCCCCAGGCTCTCTCTGCCCCCTGGCTCTCTCTCTCCCCTGGCTCTCTCTCCCCTGGCTCTCTCTCCCCCTGGCTCTCTCTCCCCACAGGCTCCCACTGCCCCCTGGCTCTCTCTCTCCCCCGGCTCTCTCTCCCCCTGGCTCTCTCTCTCCCCAGGCTCTCTCTGCCCCCTGGCTCTCTCTCTCCCCTGGCTCTCTCTCCTCTGGCTCTCTCTCTCCCCCGGCTCTCTCTCCCCCCAGGCTCTCTCTGCCCCCTGGCTCTCTCTCTCCCCTGGCTCTCTCTCCCCTGGCTCTCTCTCCTCTGGATCTCTCTCCCCCTCGCTCTCTCTCTCCCCAGGCTCTCTCTCCCCCGGCTCTCTCTCTCCCCTGGCTCTCTCTCTCCCCCCAGGCTCTCTTTCCCCGGGCTCTCTCTCCCCCTGGCTCTCTCTCTCCCCTGGCTCTCTCTCCCCCTGGCTCTTTCTCTCCCCTGGCTCTCTCTCCCCCAGGCTCTCTCTCCTCTGGCTCTCTCTCCCCCGGCTCTCTCTCCCTGGCTCTCTCTCTCTCCCCTGGCTCTCTCTCCAACCGGCTCTCTCTCTCCCCAGGCTCTCTCTCACCCCGCTCTCTCTCCCCTGGCTCTCTCTCCCCCTGGCTCTCTCTCCCCCGGCTCTCTCTCCCCCTGGCTCTCTCACCCCCTGGCTCTCTCTCCCCCTGGCTCTCTCTCCCCCGGCTCTCTCTACCCCTGGCTCTCTCTCTCCCCATGGCTCTCTCTACCCCTGGCTCTCTCTCTCCCCATGGCTCTCTCCCCCTGGCTCTCTCTCTCTCCCCCGGCTCTCTCTCTCCCCCTGGCTCTCTCTCTCCCCCTGGGTCTCTAACCCCCTTGCTCTCTCTCTCCCCCTGGCTCTCTCTCTCCCCCTGGCTCTCTCTCCCCCTGGCTCTCTCTCTCCCCCTGGCTCTCTCTCCCCCGGCTCTCTCTACCCCTGGCTCTCTCTCTCCCCCTGGCTCTCTCTCCCCCTGGCTCTCTCTCTCCCCCTGGCTGTCTCTCCCCCTGGCTCTCTCTCCCCCGGCTCTCTCTCCCCCTGGCTCTCTCTCCCCCTGGCTCTCTCTCTCCCCCAAGGCTCTCTTTCCCCTGGCTCTCTCTCCCCCTGGCTCTCTCTCCTCTGGCTCTCTCTACCCCTGGCTCTCTCTCTCCCCCCAGGCTCTCTTTCCCCTGGCTCTCTCTCCCCCTGGCTCTCTTCCCCCAGGCTCTCTTCCTCTGGCTCTCTCCCCCCTGGCTCTCTCTCCTCCGGCTCTCTCTCCCCCCAGGCTCTCTCTCCCCCTGGCTCTCTCTCCCCCGGCTCTCTCTCCCCCTGGCTCTCTCTCCCCCCAGGCTCTCTCTGCCCCCTGGCTCTCTCTCTCCCCTGGCTCTCTCTCCCCTGGCTCTCTCTCCTCTGGATCTCTCTCCCCCTGGCTCTCTCTCTCCCCAGGCTCTCTCTCCCCTGGCTCTCTCTCTCCCCTGGCTCTCTCCCCCCAGGCTCTCTTTCCCCGGGCTCTCTCTCCCCCTGGCTCTCTCTCTCCCCTGGCTCTCTCTCTCCCCCTGGCTCTCTCTCCCCCGGCTCTCTCTCCCCCTGGCTCTCTCTCTCCCCAGGCTCTCTCTGCCCCCTGGCTCTCTCTCTCCCCTGGCTCTCTCTCCTCTGGCTCTCTCTCTCCCCCGGCTCTCTCTCCCCCCAGGCTCTCTCTGCCCCCTGGCTCTCTCTCTCCCCTGGCTCTCTCTCCCCTGGCTCTCTCTCCTCTGGATCTCTCTCCCCCTGGCTCTCTCTCTCCCCAGGCTCTCTCTCCCCCTGGCTCTCTCTCTCCCCTGGCTCTCTCTCTCCCCCCAGGCTCTCTTTCCCCGGGCTCTCTCTCCCCCTGGCTCTCTCTCTCCCCTGGCTCTCTCTCCCCCTGGCTCTTTCTCTCCCCTGGCTCTCTCTCCCCCAGGCTCTCTCTCCTCTGGCTCTCTCTCCCCCGGCTCTCTCTCCCTGGCTCTCTCTCTCTCCCCTGGCTCTCTCTCCAACCGGCTCTCTCTCTCCCCAGGCTCTCTCTCACCCCGCTCTCTCTCCCCCTGGCTCTCTCACCCCCTGGCTCTCTCTCCCCCTGGCTCTCTCTCCCCCGGCTCTCTCTACCCCTGGCTCTCTCTCTCCCCATGGCTCTCTCTACCCCTGGCTCTCTCTCTCCCCATGGCTCTCTCTCCCCCTGGCTCTCTCTCTCCCCCGGCTCTCTCTCTCCCCCCTGGCTCTCTCTCTCCCCCTGGGTCTCTAACCCCTTGCTCTCTCTCTCCCCCTGGCTCTCTCTCTCCCCCTGGCTCTCTCTCCCCCTGGCTCTCTCTCTCCCCCTGGCTCTCTCTCCCCCGGCTCTCTCTACCCCTGGCTCTCTCTCTCCCCCTGGCTCTCTCTCCCCCGGCTCTCTCTACCCCTGGCTCTCTCTCTCCCCCTGGCTCTCTCTCTCCCCCTGGCTGTCTCTCCCCCTGGCTCTCTCTCCCCCGGCTCTCTCTCCCCCAGGCTCTCTCTCCCCCTGGCTCTCTCTCTCCCCCAAGGCTCTCTTTCCCCTGGCTCTCTCTCCCCCTGGCTCTCTCCTCTGGCTCTCTCTACCCCTGGCTCTCTCTCTCCCCCGGCTCTCTCTACCCCTGGCTCTCTCTCTCCCCATGGCTCTCTCTACCCCTGGCTCTCTCTCTCCCCATGGCTCTCTCTCCCCCTGGCTCTCTCTCTCTCCCCCTGGGGCTCTCTCTCTCCCCCTGGCTCTCTCTCTCCCCCTGGGTCTCTAACCCCCTTGCTCTCTCTCTCCCCCTGGCTCTCTCTCTCCCCCTGGCTCTCTCTCCCCCTGGCTCTCTCTCTCCCCCTGGCTCTCTCTCCCCCGGCTCTCTCTACCCCTGGCTCTCTCTCTCCCCCTGGCTCTCTCTCCCCCTGGCTCTCTCTCTCCCCCTGGCTGTCTCTCCCCCTGGCTCTCTCTCCCCCGGCTCTCTCTCCCCCAGGCTCTCTCTCCCCCTGGCTCTCTCTCTCCCCCAAGGCTCTCTTTCCCCTGGCTCTCTCTCCCCCTGGCTCTCTCCTCTGGCTCTCTCTACCCCTGGCTCTCTCTCTCCCCCCAGGCTCTCTTTCCCCTGGCTCTCTCTCCCCTGGCTCTCTCTCCTCTGGCTCTCTCTCTCCTCTGGCTCTCTCTCCCCTGGCTCTCTCTCTCCTCTGGCTCTCTCTCCTCCGGCTCCCTCTCTCCCCTGGCTCTCTCTCCCCCTGGCTCTCTCTCCTCTGGCTCTCTCTCCCCCTGGCTCTCTCTCCTCTGGCTCTCTCTCCCCCTGGCTCTCTCTCCCCCTGGGTCTCTCTCCCCCGGCTCTCTATCCCCCGGCTCTCTCTCTCTCCCTGGCTCTCTCTCCCCCGGCTCTCTCTCCCCCGGCTCTCTCTCCCCCGGCTCTCTCTCCCTCTGGCTCTCTCTCCTCTGGCTCTCTCTCCCCCCAGGCTCTCTCTCCCCCTGGCTCTCTCTCCCCCTGGCTCTCCGTCCCCCTGGCTCTCTGTCCCCCGGCTCTCTCTCCCCCTGGCTCTCTCTGCCCAGGCTCTCTCTGCCCCCTGGCTCTCTTTCTCCCCTGGCTCTCTCTCCGCTGGCTCTCTCTCCTCTGGCTCTCTCTCTCCCCGGCTCTCTCTCCCCCTGGCTCTCTCTCCCCTGGCTCTCTCTCCCCCTGGCTCTCTCTCTCCCCTGGCTCTCTCTCCCCTGGCTCTCTCTCCTCTGGCTCTCTCTCCCCCCTGGCTTTCTCTCTCCCCAGGCTCTCTCTCTCCCTGGCTGTCTCTCTCCCCTGGCTCTCTCTCCCCTGGCTCTCTCTCCCCCGGCTCTCTCTACCCCTGGCTCTCTCTCCCCCTGGCTCTCTCTCCCCCGGCTCTCTCTCCCCCTGGCTCTCTCTCCTCCGGCTCTCTCTCCCCCCAGGCTCTCTCTCCCCCTGGCTCTCTCTCCCCCGGCTCTCTCTCCCCCTGGCTCTCTCTCTCCCCAGGCTCTCTCTGCCCCCTGGCTCTCTCTCTCCCCCCAGGCTCTCTCTCCTCTGGCTCTCTCTCTCCCCCGGCTCTCTCTCCCCCCAGGCTCTCTCTGCCCCCTGGCTCTCTCTCTCCCCTGGCTCTCTCTCCCCTGGCTCTCTCTCCTCTGGATCTCTCTCCCCCTGGCTCTCTCTCTCCCCAGGCTCTCTCTCCCCCTGGCTCTCTCTCCCCCTGGCTCTCTCTCCCCCCAGGCTCTCTCTGCCCCCTGGCTCTCTCTCTCCCCTGGCTCTCTCTCCCCTGGCTCTCTCTCCCCCTGGCTCTCTCTCCCCACAGGCTCCCACTGCCCCCTGGCTCTCTCTCTCCCCCGGCTCTCTCTCCCCCTGGCTCTCTCTCTCCCCAGGCTCTCTCTGCCCCCTGGCTCTCTCTCTCCCCTGGCTCTCTCTCCTCTGGCTCTCTCTCTCCCCCGGCTCTCTCTCCCCCCAGGCTCTCTCTGCCCCCTGGCTCTCTCTCTCCCCTGGCTCTCTCTCCCCTGGCTCTCTCTCCTCTGGATCTCTCTCCCCCTCGCTCTCTCTCTCCCCAGGCTCTCTCTCCCCCGGCTCTCTCTCTCCCCTGGCTCTCTCTCTCCCCCCAGGCTCTCTTTCCCCGGGCTCTCTCTCCCCCTGGCTCTCTCTCTCCCCTGGCTCTCTCTCCCCCTGGCTCTTTCTCTCCCCTGGCTCTCTCTCCCCCAGGCTCTCTCTCCTCTGGCTCTCTCTCCCCCGGCTCTCTCTCCCTGGCTCTCTCTCCAACCGGCTCTCTCTCTCCCCAGGCTCTCTCTCACCCCGCTCTCTCTCCCCTGGCTCTCTCTCCCCCTGGCTCTCTCTCCCCCGGCTCTCTCTCCCCCTGGCTCTCTCACCCCCTGGCTCTCTCTTCCTCTGGCTCTCTCTCCCCCGGCTCTCTCTACCCCTGGCTCTCTCTCTCCCCATGGCTCTCTCTACCCCTGGCTCTCTCTCTCCCCATGGCTCTCTCCCCCTGGCTCTCTCTCTCTCCCCCGGCTCTCTCTCTCCCCCTGGCTCTCTCTCTCCCCCTGGGTCTCTAACCCCCTTGCTCTCTCTCTCCCCCTGGCTCTCTCTCTCCCCTGGCTCTCTCTCCCCCTGGCTCTCTCTCTCCCCCTGGCTCTCTCTCCCCCGGCTCTCTCTACCCCTGGCTCTCTCTCTCCCCCTGGCTCTCTCTCCCCCTGGCTCTCTCTCTCCCCCTGGCTGTCTCTCCCCCTGGCTCTCTCTCCCCCGGCTCTCTCTCCCCCTGGCTCTCTCTCCCCCTGGCTCTCTCTCTCCCCCAAGGCTCTCTTTCCCCTGGCTCTCTCTCCCCCTGGCTCTCTCTCCTCTGGCTCTCTCTACCCCTGGCTCTCTCTCTCCCCCCAGGCTCTCTTTCCCCTGGCTCTCTCTCCCCCTGGCTCTCTTCCCCCAGGCTCTCTTTCCTCTGGCTCTCTCCCCCCTGGCTCTCTCTCCTCCGGCTCTCTCTCCCCCCAGGCTCTCTCTCCCCCTGGCTCTCTCTCCCCCGGCTCTCTCTCCCCCTGGCTCTCTCTCTCCCCAGGCTCTCTCTGCCCCCTGGCTCTCTCTCTCCCCTGGCTCTCTCTCCTCTGGCTCTCTCTCTCCCCCGGCTCTCTCTCCCCCCAGGCTCTCTCTGCCCCCTGGCTCTCCCTCTCCCCTGGCTCTCTCTCCCCTGGCTCTCTCTCCTCTGGATCTCTCTCCCCCTGGCTATCTCTCTCCCCAGGCTCTCTCTCCCCCTGGCTCTCTCTCCCCCTGGCTCTCTCTCCCCCCAGGCTCTCTCTGCCCCCTGGCTCTCTCTCTCCCCTGGCTCTCTCTCCCCTGGCTCTCTCTCCTCTGGATCTCTCTCCCCCTGGCTCTCTCTCTCCCCAGGCTCTCTCTCCCCCTGGCTCTCTCTCTCCCCTGGCTCTCTCCCCCCAGGCTCTCTTTCCCCGGGCTCTCTCTCCCCCTGGCTCTCTCTCTCCCCTGGCTCTCTCTCTCCCCCTGGCTCTCTCTCCCCCGGCTCTCTCTCCCCCTGGCTCTCTCTCTCCCCAGGCTCTCTCTGCCCCCTGGCTCTCTCTCTCCCCTGGCTCTCTCTCTCCCCCGGCTCTCTCTCCCCCCAGGCTCTCTCTGCCCCCTGGCTCTCTCTCTCCCCTGGCTCTCTCTCCCCTGGCTCTCTCTCCTCTGGATCTCTCTCCCCCTGGCTCTCTCTCTCCCCAGGCTCTCTCTCCCCCTGGCTCTCTCTCTCCCCTGGCTCTCTCTCTCCCCCCAGGCTCTCTTTCCCCGGGCTCTCTCTCCCCCTGGCTCTCTCTCTCCCCTGGCTCTCTCTCCCCCTGGCTCTTTCTCTCCCCTGGCTCTCTCTCCCCCAGGCTCTCTCTCCTCTGGCTCTCTCTCCCCCGGCTCTCTCTCCCTGGCTCTCTCTCTCTCCCCTGGCTCTCTCTCCAACCGGCTCTCTCTCTCCCCAGGCTCTCTCTCACCCCGCTCTCTCTCCCCCGGCTCTCTCTCTCCCCCTGGCTCTCTCTCTCCCCCTGGGTCTCTAACCCCCTTGCTCTCTCTCTCCCCCTGGCTCTCTCTCTCCCCCTGGCTCTCTCTCCCCCTGGCTCTCTCTCTCCCCCTGGCTCTCTCTCCCCCGGCTCTCTCTACCCCTGGCTCTCTCTCTCCCCCTGGCTCTCTCTCCCCCGGCTCTCTCTACCCCTGGCTCTCTCTCTCCCCCTGGCTCTCTCTCTCCCCCTGGCTGTCTCTCCCCCTGGCTCTCTCTCCCCCGGCTCTCTCTCCCCCAGGCTCTCTCTCCCCCTGGCTCTCTCTCTCCCCCAAGGCTCTCTTTCCCCTGGCTCTCTCTCCCCCTGGCTCTCTCCTCTGGCTCTCTCTACCCCTGGCTCTCTCTCTCCCCCCAGGCTCTCTTTCCCCTGGCTCTCTCTCCCCCGGCTCTCTCTCCCCCTGGCTCTCTCTTTCCCCTGGCTCTCTCTCCCCCTGGCTCTCTCTCCTCTGGCTCTCTCTCTCCTCTGGCTCTCTCTCCCCTGGCTCTCTCTCTCCTCTGGCTCTCTCTCCTCCGGCTCCCTCTCTCCCCTGGCTCTCTCTCCCCCTGGCTCTCTCTCCTCTGGCTCTCTCTCCCCCTGGCTCTCTCTCCTCTGGCTCTCTCTCCCCCTGGCTCTCTCTCCCCCTGGGTCTCTCTCCCCCGGCTCTCTATCCCCCGGCTCTCTCTCTCTCCCTGGCTCTCTCTCCCCCGGCTCTCTCTCCCCCGGCTCTCTCTCCCTCTGGCTCTCTCTCCTCTGGCTCTCTCTCCCCCCAGGCTCTCTCTCCCCCTGGCTCTCTCTCCCCCTGGCTCTCCGTCCCCCTGGCTCTCTGTCCCCCGGCTCTCTCTCCCCCTGGCTCTCTCTCTGCCCAGGCTCTCTCTGCCCCCTGGCTCTCTTTCTCCCCTGGCTCTCTCTCCGCTGGCTCTCTCTCCTCTGGCTCTCTCTCTCCCCGGCTCTCTCTCCCCCTGGCTCTCTCTCCCCTGGCTCTCTCTCCCCCTGGCTCTCTCTCTCCCCTGGCTCTCTCTCCCCCGGCTCTCTCTCCTCTGGCTCTCTCTCCCCCCTGGCTTTCTCTCTCCCCAGGCTCTCTCTCTCCCTGGCTGTCTCTCTCCCCTGGCTCTCTCTCCCCTGGCTCTCTCTCCCCCGGCTCTCTCTCCCCCTGGCTCTCTCTCCCCCTGGCTCTCTCTCCCCCGGCTCTCTCTCCCCCTGGCTCTCTCTCCTCCGGCTCTCTCTCCCCCCAGGCTCTCTCTCCCCCTGGCTCTCTCTCCCCCGGCTCTCTCTCCCCCTGGCTCTCTCTCTCCCCAGGCTCTCTCTGCCCCCTGGCTCTCTCTCTCCCCCCAGGCTCTCTCTCCTCTGGCTCTCTCTCTCCCCCGGCTCTCTCTCCCCCCAGGCTCTCTCTGCCCCCTGGCTCTCTCTCTCCCCTGGCTCTCTCTCCCCTGGCTCTCTCTCCTCTGGATCTCTCTCCCCCTGGCTCTCTCTCTCCCCAGGCTCTCTCTCCCCCTGGCTCTCTCTCTCCCCTGGCTCTCTCTCTCCCCCCAGGCTCTCTTTCCCCGGGCTCTCTCTCCCCCTGGCTCTCTCTCTCCCCTGGCTCTCTCTCTCCCCCTGGCTCCCTCTCCCCCGGCTCTCTCTCCCCCTGGCTCTCTCTCTCCCCAGGCTCTCTCTGCCCCCTGGCTCTCTCTCTCCCCTGGCTCTCTCTCCTCTGGCTCTCTCTCTCCCCCGGCTCTCTCTCCCCCCAGGCTCTCTCTGCCCCCTGGCTCTGTCTCTCCCCTGGCTCTCTCTCCCCTGGCTCTCTCTCCTCTGGATCTCTCTCCCCCTGGCTCTCTCTCTCCCCAGGCTCTCTCTCCCCCGGCTCTCTCTCTCCCCTGGCTCTCTCTCTCCCCCCAGGCTCTCTTTCCCCGGGCTCTCTCTCCCCCTGGCTCTCTCTCTCCCCTGGCTCTCTCTCCCCCTGGCTCTTTCTCTCCCCTGGCTCTCTCTCCCCCAGGCTCTCTCTCCTCTGGCTCTCTCTCCCCCGGCTCTCTCTCCCTGGCTCTCTCTCTCTCCCCTGGCTCTCTCTCCAACCGGCTCTCTCTCTCCCCAGGCTCTCTCTCACCCCGCTCTCTCTCCCCTGGCTCTCTCTCCCCCTGGCTCTCTCTCCCCCGGCTCTCTCTCCCCCTGGCTCTCTCACCCCCTGGCTCTCTCTCCCCCTGGCTCTCTCTCCCCCGGCTCTCTCTACCCCTGGCTCTCTCTCTCCCCATGGCTCTCTCTACCCCTGGCTCTCTCTCTCCCCATGGCTCTCTCCACCTGGCTCTCTCTCTCTCCCCCGGCTCTCTCTCTCCCCCTGGCTCTCTCTCTCCCCCTGGGTCTCTAACCCCCTTGCTCTCTCTCTCCCCCTGGCTCTCTCTCTCCCCCTGGCTCTCTCTCCCCCTGGCTCTCTCTCTCCCCCTGGCTCTCTCTCCCCCGGCTCTCTCTACCCCTGGCTCTCTCTCTCCCCCTGGCTCTCTCTCCCCCTGGCTCTCTCTCTCCCCCTGGCTGTCTCTCCCCCTGGCTCTCTCTCCCCCGGCTCTCTCTCCCCCTGGCTCTCTCTCCCCCTGGCTCTCTCTCTCCCCCAAGGCTCTCTTTCCCCTGGCTCTCTCTCCCCCTGGCTCTCTCTCCTCTGGCTCTCTCTACCCCTGGCTCTCTCTCTCCCCCCAGGCTCTCTTTCCCCTGGCTCTCTCTCCCCCTGGCTCTCTTCCCCCAGGCTCTCTTTCCTCTGGCTCTCTCCCCCCAGGCTCTCTCTCCCCCGGCTCTCTCTCCCCCTGGCTCTCTCTTTCCCCTGGCTCTCTCTCCCCCTGGCTCTCTCTCCTCTGGCTCTCTCTCTCCTCTGGCTCTCTCTCTCCTCTGGCTCTCTCTCCCCCGGCTCCCTCTCTCCCCTGGCTCTCTCTCCCCCTGGCTCTCTCTCCTCTGGCTCTCTCTCCCCCTGGCTCTCTCTCCTCTGGCTCTCTCTCCCCCTGGCCCTCTCTCCTCTGGCTCTCTCTCCCCCTGGCTCTCTCTCCTCTGGCTCTCTCTCCCCCCGGCTCTCTCTCTCTCCCTGGCTCTCTCTCCCCCGGCTCTCTCTCCCCCGGCTCTCTCTCCCTCTGGCTCTCTCGCCTCTGGCTCTCTCTCCCCCCAGGCTCTCTCTCCCCCTGGCTCTCTCTCCCCCTGGCTCTCCGTCCCCCTGGCTCTCTGTCCCCTGGCTCTCTCTCCCCCTGGCTCTCTCTCTGCCCAGGCTCTCTCTGCCCCCTGGCTCTCTTTCTCCCCTGGCTCTCTCTCCCCTGGCTCTCTCTCCTCTGGCTCTCTCTCTCCCCCTGGCTCTCTCTCCCCTGGCTCTCTCTCCCCCTGGCTCTCTCTCTCCCCTGGCTCTCTCTCCCCTGGCTCTCTCTCCTCTGGCTCTCTCTCCCCCCTGGCTTTCTCTCTCCCCAGGCTCTCTCTCTCCCTGGCTCTCTCTCTCCCCTGGCTCTCTCTCCCCTGGCTCTCTCTCCCCCGGCTCTCTCTCCCCCTGGCTCTCTCTCTCCCCCAGGCTCTCTTTCCCCCTGGCTCTCTTTCCCCCTGGCTCTCTCTCTCCCCTGGCTCTCTCTGGCCCTGGCTCTTTCTCTCCCCTGGCTCTCTCTCCCCCTGGCTATCTCTTCTCTGGCTCTCTCTCCCCCTGGCTCTCTCTCTCCCCTGGCTCTCTCTCCTCTGGCTCTCTCTCCCCTGGCTCTCTCTCCCCTGGCTCTCTCTCCCCCTGGCTCTCTCTCCCCCTGGCTCTCTCTACCCCTGGCTCTCTCTCTCCCCCCAGGCTCTCTTTCCCCTGGCTCTCTCTCCCCTGGCTCTCTCTCCCCCTGGCTCTCTCTCCCTCTGGCTCTCTCTACCCCTGGCTCTCACTCTCCCCCCAGGCTCTCTTTCCCCTGGCTCTCTCTCCCCCTGGCTCTCTTCCCCCAGGCTCTCTTTCCTCTGGCTCTCTCCCCCCTGGCTCTCTCTCCCCCGGCTCTCTCTCCCCCTGGCTCTCTCTTTCCCCTGGCTCTCTCTCCCCCTGGCTCTCTCTCCTCTGGCTCTCTCTCTCCTCTGGCTCTCTCTCCTCTGGCTCTCTCTCCCCTGGCTCTCTCTCTCCTCTGGCTCTCTCTCCCCTGGCTCCCTCTCTCCCCCTGGCTCTCTCTCCCCCTGGCTCTCTCTCCTCTGGCTCTCTCTCCCCCGGCTCTCTCTCTCCCCCTGGCTCTCTCTCCTCTGGCTCTCTCTCCCCCCAGGCTCTCTCTCCCCCTGGCTCTCTCTCTCCCCAGGCTCTCTCTGCCCCCTGGCTCTCTCTCTCCCCTGGCTCTCTCTCCCCTGGCTCTCTCTCCCCTGGCTCTCTCTCCTCTGGCTCTCTCTCTCCCCGGCTCTCTCTCCCCCTGGCTCTCTCTCCCCTGGCTCTCTCTCCCCCTGGCTCTCTCTCTCCCCTGGCTCTCTCTCCCCTGGCTCTCTCTCCCCTGGCTCTCTCTCCCCCTGGCTCTCTCTCCTCTGGCTCTCTCTCCCCTGGCTCTCTCTATCTCCCCTGGCTCTCTCTCTCCTCTGGCTCTCTCTCTCCCGTCTCTCTCTCTCCCCTGGCTCTCTCTCCCCTGGCTCTCTCTCCCCCTGGCTCTCTCTCCTCTGGCTCTCTCTCCCCCCAGGCTCTCTCTCCCCCTGGCTCTCTCTCCCCCCTGGCTCTCTCTCTCCCCAGGCTCTCTCTCCCCCTGGGTCTCTCTCTCCCCTGGCTCTCTCTCCCCTGGCTCTCTCTCTCCCCAGGCTCTCTCTCCCCCTGGCTCCCTCTCCTCTGGCTCTCTCTCCCCCCAGGCTCTCTCTCCCCCTGGCTCTCTCTCCCCCTGGCTCTCTCTCCCCCCTGGCTCTCTCTCTCCCCAGGCTCTCTCTCCCCCTGTCTCTCTCTCTCCCCAGGCTCTCTCTCCCCCTGGCTCCCTCTCCTCTGGCTCTCTCTCCCCAGGCTCTCTCTCCCCCTGGCTCTCTCTCCCCCTGGCTCTCTCTCCCCCCTGGCTCTCTCTCTCCCCAGGCTCTCTCTCCCCCTGGCTCTCTCTCTCCCCAGGCTCTCTCTCCCCCTGGCGCACTCTCCCCCCTGGCTCTCTCTCTCCCCAGGCTCTCTCTCTCCTCAGGCTCTCTCTCCCCCTGGCGCTCTCTCTCCCCTGGCTCTCTCTCCCCCTGGCTCTCTCTCTCCCCCCAGGCTCTCTCTCTCCCCTGGCTCTCTCTCCCCTGGCTCTCTCTCTCTCCCCTGGCTCTCTCTCTCTCCCCAGGCTCTCTCTCCCCCTGGCTCTCTCTCCCGCTGGCTCTCTCTCCCCCTGGCTCTCTCTCTCCCCCGGCTCTCTCTCCCCCTGGCTCTCTCTCCCCCTGGCTCTCTCTCCCCCTGGCTCTCTCTCTCCCCCGGCTCTCTCTCCCCCTGGCTCTCTCTCTCCCCAGGCTCTCTTTCCCCCTGGCTCTCTCTCCCCCTGGCTCTCTCTCTCCCCCGGCTCTCTCTCCCCCTGGCTCTCTCTCCCCAGGCTCTCTCTCCCCCTGGCTCTCTCTCTCCCCAGGCTCTCTCTCTCCCCTGGCTCTCTCTCTCCCCAGGCTCTCTCTCCCCCTGGCTCTCTCTCCGCCTGGCTCTCTCTCCCCCTGGCTCTCTCTCTCCCCTGGCTCTCTCTCTCCCCTGGCTCTCTCTCCCCTGGCTCTCTCTTTCTCCCCTGGCTCTCTCTCTCTCCCCAGGCTCTCTCTCCCCCTGGCCCTCTCTCCCGCTGGCTCTCTCTCCCCCTGGCTCTCTCTCCCCCGGCTCTCTCTCCCCCGGCTCTCTCTCCCCCTGGCTCTCTGTCCTCTGGCTCTCTCTCCCCCCCGGCTCTCTCTCCCCCTGGCTCTCTCTCCCCCCTGGCTCTCTCTCTCCCCAGGCTCTCACTCCCCCTGGCTCTCTCTCCCCCTGGCTCTCTCTCCCCTGGCTCTCTCTCTCTCCCCCTGGCTCTCTCTCCCCCGGCTCTCTCTCTCCTCTGGCTCTCTCTCCCCCTGGCTCTCTCTCTCCCCTGGCTCTCTCTCCCCTGGCTCTCTCTCCTCTGGCTCTCTCTCCCCCCTGGCTCTCTCTCCCCCCAGGCTCTCTCTCCCCCTGGCTCTCTCTCTCCCCTGGCTCTCTCTCCCCTGGCTCTCTCTCTCCCCCCAGGCTCTCTCTCCCCAGGCTCTCTCTGCCCCCTGGCTCTCTCTCTCCCCTGGCTCTCTCTCCCCTGGCTCTCTCTCCCCAGGCTCTCTCTCCCCCTGGCTCTCTCTCTCCCCAGGCTCTCTCTCCCCCCAGGCTCTCTCTCTCCCCTGGCTTTCTCTCCCCTGGTTCTCTCTCTCTCCCCAGGCTCCCTCTCCCCCTGGCTCTCTCTCCCGCTGGCTCTCTCTCCCCCTGGCTCTCTCTCTCCCCCGGCTCTCTCTCCCCCTGGCTCTCTCTCCCCCTGGCTCTCTTTCCCCCTGGCTCTCTCTCTCCCCCGGCTCTCTCTCCCCCTGGCTCTCTCTCTCCCCAGGCTCTCTCTCCCCCTGGCTCTCTCTCCCCCTGGCTCTCTCTCCCCCTAGCTCTCTCTCTCCCCCGGCTCTCTCTCCCCCTGGCTCTCTCTCCCCAGGCTCTCTCTCCCCCTGGCTCTCTCTCTCCCCAGGCTCTCTCTCTCCCCTGGCTCTCTCTCCCCCTGGCTCTCTCTCCCCCTGGCTCTCTCTCTCCCCCTGGCTCTCTCTCTCCCCTGGCTCTCTCTCCTCTGGCTCTCTCTCCCCCCTGGCTCTCTCTCTCCCCCAGCTCTCTCTCCCCCTGGCTCTCTCTCCCCCCTGGCTCTCTCTCCCCCCTGGCTCTCTCTCCCCCTGGCTCTCTCTCCCCCCTGGATCTCTCTCCCCCCTGGCTCTCTCCCCCATGGCTCTCTCCCCCATGGCTCTCTCCCCCATGGCTCTCTCCCCCATGGCTCTCTCTCTCCCCTGGCTCTCTCCCCTGACTCTCTCTCTCCCCTGGCTCTCTCCCCTGGCTCTCTCTCTCCCTTGGCTCTCTCCCCTGGCTCTCTCTCTCTCCCCTGGCTCTCTCTCTCCCCTGGCTTTCTCTCCCCTGGCTCTCTCTCTCCCCCCTGGCTCTCTCCCCCCTGGCTCTCTCCCCCCTGGCTCTCTCTCCCCCCTGGCTCTCTCCCCCCTGGCTCTCTCTCTCCCCTGGCTCTCTCCCCCCTGGCTCTCTCCCCCCTGGCTCTCTCTCTCCCCTGGCTCTCTCTCTCTACCCTGGCTCTCTCTCTCCCCTGGCTTTCTCTCCCCTGGCTCTCTCTCTCCCCCCTGGCTCTCTCCCCCCTGGCTCTCTCCCCCCTGGCTCTCTCTCCCCCCTGGCTCTCTCCCCCCTGGCTCTCTCTCTCCCCTGGCTCTCTCCCCCCTGGCTCTCTCTCTCCCTGGCTCTCTCTCTCTACCCTGGCTCTCTCTCTCCCCTGGCTTTCTCTCCCCCTGGCTCTCTCTCTCCCCCCTGGCTCTCTCCCCCCTGGCTCTCTCCCCCCTGGCTCTCTCTCCCCCCTGGCTCTCTCCCCCCTGGCTCTCTCTCTCCCCTGGCTCTCTCCCCCCTGGCTCTCTCTCCCCCCTGGCTCTCTCTCCCCTGGCTCTCTCTCTCCCCTGGCTCTCTCTCTCCCTGGCTCTCTCTCCCCCCTGGCTCTCTCTCTCCCCCTGGCTCTCTCCCCCCTGGCTCTCTCTCCCCTGGCTCTCTCTCTCCCCTGGCTCTCTCCCCCTGGCTCTCTCCCCCCTGGCTCTCTCTCCCCTGGCTCTCTCTCTCCCCTGGCTCTCTCTCCCCTGGCTCTCTCTCTCCCCTGGCTCTCTCTCCCCTGGCTCTCTCTCTCCCCTGGCTCTCTCTCCCCTGGCTCTCTCTCTCCCCTGGCTCTCTCTCCCCTGGCTCTCTCTCTCCCCTGGCTCTCTCTCCCCTGGCTCTCTCTCTCCCCTGGCTCTCTCTTTCCCCTCCTCAAAGCTTCTCACAAGTGGTGGCTGCGAAACAAGTCTCCTTTTGCTTTGGGCGGCCTGTGTATATAACCATCACCACCAAGCACGACAGGGGGTGCGTGCACGTTGGCTCTCACCAGGTTTGCTTCATGAGGATCTTGAAGCCGTCTGGACAGGTGGATGGGACGGGCAGGTGCAGGCTGTTGCTGCCCACACCCCAGATGATAGCGGAAGAATCCACGTCCTTGTAGGGCACCTCCCCGGTCAGCAGCTCCCAGAGCACCACCCCGAACGACCTGTGTCAGAGAGGGGTTGCAATCACAATGACAGGTGAGCCTCGAATTCCCCGATAAGCACAGCCTCCACCGTGAAGCAACTAACGGGGCAGCTCATCGCGTCTGTTTGTAGTAGAATCCGTTATAACACGACTGACGAGACAACAGCCCCGGCTACAAATGACATTCGTTATAGATCTCAGCATGAATTAGAGGCAAAGGGACTGGGTGGATCAGTGAGACTGACACTGGCCTTTGATCGGTGGGATTTGGGTTCCAATCCAGCCCTGACTGATTCGTCCTCTGAAAGCAATGTATTCAAATAAGGCAGGACCATACTCCCCCACCCCCACCAACCACCCCAACCCCCCACCAACCACCCCCACCCCCACCAACCACCCCAACCCCCCACCAACCACCCCAACCCCCCACCAACCACCCCACCCCCCACCAACCACCCCCACCCCCCACCAACCACCCCCACCCCCCACCAACCACCCCCACCCCCCACCAACCACCCCAACCCCCCACCAACCACCCCCACCCCCCACCAACCACCCCCACCCCCCACCATACTCCCCCACCCCCCACCAACCACCCCAACCCCCCGCACTGGTACAGTGAAATACACAGAATTTACAACATGGAAACAGACCATTCGGCCCAACCAGTCCGTGTTGGTGTTTACCCTCCACGTGAGCCAATAGTCCAATTCACATTTACCCATCCTGCTCCCTATATCCCTTAAACCCATTTTACTTCATCCACCTCTCCAATCTAATCTTGAATGTTGGCAGTTTCTGCCTCAACCACTAACCCTGGAAATGAATTCCACATCTTCACACCTCTGAGTGAAGAAGTTTCTCCTGCCCTCTGTTCTGAATCTTTTACATGTAATCCTTTATCTATGGCCCCTCAACTATTGGAAACAGTCTGCTTCTAACTACCCTGTCCCATCATAGAATCATAGAAATTTATGGCACAGAAGGAGGCCATTCGGCCCATCGTGTCTGTGCTGGCCGAAAAAGAGCTATCCAGCCTAATCCCACTTTCCAGCTCTTGGTCCCTAGCCCTGTAGGTTACGACACTTCAAGTGCATATCAAAGTACTTTTTAAATGTGATGAGGGTTTCTGTCTCTACCACCCTTTCAGGCAGTGAGTTCCAGACCCCCCCCCACCACCCTCTGGGTGAAAAAAGTTCTCCTCAACTCCCCTCTAATCCTTCTACCAATTACTTTAAATCTATGCCCCCTGGTTATTGACCTCTCTGCTAAGGGAAACAGGTCCTTCCTATCCACTCTATCTAGGCCCCTTACAATATTATACACCTCAATTAAGTCTCCCCTCAGCCTCCTCTGTTCCAAAGAAAACAACCCCAGCCTATCCAATCTTTCCTCATCGCTAAAATTCTCCAGTCCTGGCAACATCCTCGTAAATCTCCTCTGCACCCTCTCTAGTGCAATCACATCTTTCATGTAATGTGGTGACCAGAACTGTGTGCAGTATTCTAGCTGTGGCCTAACTAGTGTTTTATACAGTTCAAGCACAACCTCCCTGCTCTTATATTCTGTGCCTTGGTTAATAAAGGAAAGTATCCCGTATGCCTTTTTAACCACCTTATCTACCTGTCCTTCCATGATTTTACACACTTCTATCATATCGCCCCGTATCTGTGATGTTCTGATGGAAAAAAGCCTTGGTTTTTTTCAACTCTTTCTTTGTATTTGATGTTATGAGTTTAACTCCTTCACCAGATGTGGGCCACTGGTCAACATCTGGCCAATGGGGAGTCGCGCTGCCACACTTACTGACAGTGTCGCTCACTACTCACCAAATGTCCACCTTCTCAGACACGGGCTCGTTGCGAATCACCTCGGGGGCCATCCAGGCCACAGTGCCAGCAAAGGACATCTTGGTGCTCTTGTCGCTCAGCTCCTTGGAGGTGCCAAAGTCGGAGATCTTCACAGTGTCGTCGTGGGTAACCAGCACACTGAAACAGGAAAGAGGGGCGGAGCCCGTTAAACTGACCCGAGGCACCTGCAAACACCAGGGCACGTCAAGCTGTCAATCAGCACCCCACCGCTACAGCTCACTGGACCAGGTCCTGTTCAGAACCCTCTTCCAACCCACCTCCCGCCCCTCCTGAACAAGGTGACTCTTCCGGGGGCGACAGCCAATCACTGGCACCTCAGGAGGGGCCATCATTGTGTAAGAGTCGGGAAACAGCTATTTAACATCGGGTGGGGTGAGGGTGGCGGAGCAAGATGAGCTAGCGCCCACACACATGTGCGTGTGTGAGTGTGTGTGTGTGAGTGTGTGCGTGTGTGAGTGTGTGTGAATGTGTGTGTGAGTGTGTGTGTGTGAGTGTGTGTGTGTGAGTGTGTGTGTGTGTGTGTGTGTGTGTGAGTGTGTGAGAGTGTGTGTGTGTGTGAGAGTGTGTGAGTGTGTGTGAATGTGTGAGAGTGCGTGAGTGTGTGTGTGAGTGCGTGCATGCGTGTGTGTGTGTATATGTGTGTGCATGTGTGTGTCTGAGGGTGTGTAGTGTGTGTGTGTATGTGTGAGTGTGAGTGTGTGTGAGTGTGAGAGTGTGTGTGTGAGTGAGAGAGTGTGTGTGGTGTGTGTGTGTGTGTGCGTGTGCGTGTCTGAGGGTGTGTAGTGCATGTGTATGTGAGAGTGTATGTGTGTGAGCGTGTGTGTGTGAGTGAGTGAGTGTGAGAGTGTTTGTGCGTAAGAGTGTGTGCGTAAGAGTGTGTGTGCGTGTGTGAGAGTGTGTGTGTGAGAGTGTGTGTGTGAGTGAGTGTGTGTGTGTGAGTGCGTGTGAGTGAGTGCGTGCGTGTGTGTGTGTGTGTGAGTGAGTGTGAGTGCGTGTGTGTGAGTGCGTGTGTGCGTGTGTGAGCGTGAGTGAGTGTGAGCGTGAGTGTGTGTGAGTGAGTGTGTGTCTGTGTGTGTGAGCGTGAGTGTGAGTGCGTGTGTGAGTGCGTGTGTGTGAGTGTGTGTGAGTGCGTGTGTGTGAGTGCGTGTGTGTGTGAGTGAGTGTGTGAGTGCGTGTGTGTGTGAGTGAGTGTGTGTGTGCGTGAGTGTGTGTGTGTGAGTGAGTGTGTGTGTGTGTGTGTGAGTGCGTGTGTGAGCATGAGTGTGTGTGTGAGTGTGTGTGAGTGTGTGTGTGAGTGTGTGTGAGAGTGTGTGTGTGTGAGTGAGTGTGTGAGTGAGTGTGTGTGTGTGTGAGTGCGTGTGTGTGAGTGTGAGTGAGTGTGAGTGAGTGTGTGTGTGTGTGTGAGTGCGTGTGTGTGAGTGCGTGTGTGCGTGTGTGAGCGTGAGTGAGTGTGAGCGTGAGTGTTTGTGAGTGAGTGTGTGTCTGCGTGTGTGAGAGTGTGTGTGTGAGTGTGAGTGCGTGTGTGAGTGTGAGTGTGTGTGAGTGCGTGTGTGTGTGTGAGTGTGTGAGTGCGTGTGTGTGAGTGCGTGTGTGTGTGAGTGAGTGTGTGAGTGTGTGTGTGCGTGAGTGTGAGTGAGTGTGTGTGTGAGTGCGTGTGTGAGTGCGTGTGTGAGCATGAGTGTGAGTGTGTGTGTGAGTGTGTGTGTGAGTGTGTGTGTGAGTGCGTGTGTGAGCGTGAGTGTGAGTGTGTGTGAGCGTGAGTGTGAGTGTGTGTGTGTGTGTGAGTGCGTGTGTGAGTGCGTGTGTGAGCATGAGTGTGAGTGTGTGTGTGAGTGTGTGTGTGAGTGCGTATGTGAGCGTGAGTGTGTGAGTGTGTGAGTGCGAGCGAGTGTGTGTGAGTGCGTGTGTGTGAGTGTGTGTGTGAGTGCGTGTGTGAGTGCGTGTGTGTGAGTGCGTGTGTGTGTGTGTGTGTGTGTGTGAGTGTGAGTGAGTGCGTGTGTGTGAGTGCGTGTGTGTGTGTGTGAGTGTGAGTGAGTGCGTGTGTGTGAGTGTGTGTGTGAGTGTGTGTGTGAGTGTGTGTGTGAGTGCGTGTGTGAGTGCGTGTGTGAGCGTGAGTGAGTGTGAGCGTGAGTGTGTGTGAGTGAGTGTGTGTCTGCGTGTGTGAGAGTGTGTGTGTGAGTGTGTGTGTGAGTGTGTGTGTGAGTGTGAGTGCGTGTGTGAGAGTGCGTGTGTGTGTGTGAGTGTGTGAGTGCGTGTGTGTGTGAGTGAGTGTGTGTGTGCGTGAGTGTGAGTGAGTGTGTGTGTGTGAGTGCGTGTGTGAGTGCGTGTGTGAGCATGAGTGTGAGTGTGTGTGTGAGTGTGTGTGAGTGCGTGTGTGAGCGTGAGTGTGAGTGTGTGTGAGCGTGAGTGTGAGTGTGTGTGTGTGTGTGAGTGCGTGTGTGAGTGCGTGTGTGAGCATGAGTGTGAGTGTGTGTGTGTGAGTGCGTATGTGAGCGTGAGTGTGAGTGTGTGTGAGCGTGTGTGTGTGTGTGAGTGCGAGTGTGAGTGTGAGTGTGTGTGAGTGCGTGTGTGAGTGTGAGTGTGTGTGAGTGCGTGAGTGCGTGTGTGAGTGCGTGTGTGTGAGTGCGTGTGTGTGTGTGTGAGTGAGTGCGTGTGTGTGAGTGTGTGTGTGAGTGCGTGTGTGAGTGCATGTGTGAGTGCGTGTGTGAGTGCGAGTGTGTGTGAGTGCGTGTGTGTGTGTGTGTGAGTGCGAGTGTGAGTGTGTGTGAGTGTGAGTGTGTGTGAGTGCGTGTGAGTGTGAGTGCGTGTGTGTGCGTGTGTGTGTGTGAGTGCGTGTGTGAGTGCGTGTGTGAGTGCGTGTGTGAGCGCGTGTGTGAGCGTGTGTGCGTGTGTGTGAGTGCGTGTGTGAGTGCGTGTGTGAGTGCGTGTGTGAGTGCGTGTGAGTGTGAGTGCGTGTGTGCGTGAGTGTGTGTGTGAGTGCGTGTGTGCGTGTGTGAGCGTGAGTGTGAGAGTGTGTGTGTTGCAGAGTAGACATGTTTTACTCACTTGGGCGATTTGAGGTCCCTGTGGATGATCTTGTGTAGATGTAGGTAGTTCATTCCGCTGGCAATTCCTGAGGACCAGTCCACCAACAGCCGGGGGGTGATCTTCCGGCCTGCCCGCAGAACCTCGTATAACTGGCCGTGGGCACAGTACTCCATAATAATACAGTAACATGGGGCCTGGGTACAAACACCCCTGGGGAAAAAGAAAGTGAAAGCTTTTATCACACGGACATTGCTGCCTTACTCCAGATGTGGAGATGCCGGTGTTGGACTGGGGTGGACAAAAATGAGAAGTCGCACAACACCAGGTTAATGTCCAACAGTTTTATTTAAAATTACGAGCTTTCGGAGCGCTGCTCCTTCGTCAGGTGAGTATCGATCTAACGTGGGCTGTAAACTGTAATTAACAATCCCCACTCCCACTGCCCCACTCCCACTGCCCCACTCCCACTGCCCCATTCCCACTGCCCCACTCCCACTGCCCCATTCCCACTGCCCCATTCCCACTGCCCCACTCCCACTGCCCCACTCCCACTGCCCCACTCCCACTGCCCCACTTACACTGCCCCACTCCCACTGCCCCACTCCCACTGCCCCATTCCCACTGCCTCATTCCCACTGCCTCACTCCCACTGCCTCATTCCCACTGCCCCACTCCCACTGCCCCATTCCCACTGCCCCACTCCCACTGCCCCACTGCCTCATTCCCACTGCCCCACTCCCACTGCCCCATTCCCACTGCCCCACTCCCACTGCCTTACTCCCACTGCCCCACTCCCACTGCCCCACTCCCACTGCCCCACTCCCACATTCCCACTGCCCCATTCCCACTGCCCCATTCCCACTGCCTCACTCCCACTGCCCCACTCCCACTGCCTCATTTCCACTGCCCCACTCCCACTGCCCCATTCCCACTGCCCCACTCCCACTGCCCCATTCCCACTGCCTCATTCCCACTGCCTCACTCCCACTGCCTCATTCCCACTGCCCCACTCCCACTGCCCCATTCCCACTGCCCCACTCCCACTGCCCCACTCCCACTGCCTCATTCCCACTGCCCCACTCCCACTGCCCCATTCCCACTGCCCCACTCCCACTGCCTCATTCCCACTGCCCCACTCCCACTGCCCCATTCCCACTGCCCCACTCCCACTGCCTCATTCCCACTGCCCCACTCCCACTGCCCCATTCCCACTGCCCCACTCCCACTGCCCCACTCCCACTGCCCCATTCCCACTGCCCCATTCCCACTGCCCCATTCCCACTGCCTCACTCCCACTGCCCCACTCCCACTGCCTCATTCCCACTGCCCCACTCCCACTGCCCCATTCCCACTGCCCCACTCCCACTGCCCCACTCCCACACTCCCACTGCCCCATTCCCACTGCCCCATTCCCACTGCCCCATTCCCACTGCCTCATTCCCACTGCCCCATTCCCACTGCCCCATTCCCATTGCCCCATTCCCACTGCCTCATTCCCACTGCCCCACTCCCACAGCCCCATTCCCACTGCCTCATTCCCACTGCCCCATTCCTACTGCCCCACTCCCACTGCCTCATTCCCACTGCCCCATTCCCACTGCCCCACTCCCACTGCCCCATTCCCACTGCCCCATTCCCACTGCCCCATTCCCACTGCCCCATTCCCACTGCCTCATTCCCACTGCCCCACTCCCACTGCCTCATTCCCACTGCCCCATTCCCACTGCCCCATTCCCACTGCCCCATTCCCACTGCCTCATTCCCACTGCCCCACTCCCACTGCCCCATTCCCACTGCCTCATTCCCACTGCCCCATTCCCACTGCCCCATTCCCACTGCCCCATTCCCACTGCCCCATTCCCACTACCCCATTCCCACTGCCCCACTCCCACTGCCCCACTCCCACTGCCCCACTCCCACTGCCTCACTCCCACTGCCCCACTCCCACTGCCCCACTCCCACTGCCCCACTCCCTCTGCCCCATTCCCACTGCCCCACTCCCACTGCCCCCCTCCCACTGCCCCATTCCCACTGCCCCACTCCCACTGCCCCCCTCCCACTGCCCCATTCCCACTGCCCCACTCCCACTGCCCCATTCCCACTGCCTCATTCCCACTGCCCCAATCCCACTGCCTCATTCCCACTGCCCCACTCCCACTGCCTCATTCCCACTGCCCCACTGCCCCATTCCCACTGCCTTATTCCCACTGCCTCATTCCCACTGCCCTATTCCCACTGCCCCACTCCCACTGCCTCATTCCCACTGCCCCATTGCCACTGCCCCATTCCCACTGCCCCACTCCCACTGCCCTATTCCCACTGCCCCATTCCTACTGCCCCACTCCCACTGCCCCATTCCCACTGCCCCACTCCCACTGCCCCATTCCCACTGCCCCACTCCCACTGCCCCACTCCCACTGCCCCATTCCCACTGCCTCACTCCCACTGCCCCATTCCCACTGCCCCACTCCCACTGCCTCATTCCCACTGCCTCATTCCCACTGCCTCATTCCCACTGCCCCACTCCCACTGCCTCATTCCCACTGCCCCACTCCCACTGCCCCATTCCCACTGCCCCATTCCCACTGCCTCATTCCCACTGCCTCATTCCCACTGCCCCACTCCCACTGCCCCATTCCCACTGCCCCACTCCCACTGCCCCACTCCCTCTGCCCCATTCCCACTGCCCCATTCCCACTGCCCCATTCCCACTGCCTCATTCCCACTGCCTCATTCCCACTGCCCCATTCCCACTGCCCCACTCCCACTGCCTCACTCCCACTGCCCCATTCCCCCTGCCCCAATCCCACTGCCCCATTCCCACTGCCTCACTCCCACTGCCCCACTCCCACTGCCCCACTCCCACTGCCTCATTCCCACTGCCCCACTCCCACTGCCCCACTCCCACTGCCTCATTCCCACTGCCCCATTCCCACTGCCCCATTCCCACTGCCTCATTCCCAGTGCCCCATTCCCACTGTATCATTCCCAGTGCCCCATTCCCACTGCCCCATTCCCACTGCCCCATTCCCACTGCCCCACTCCCACTGCCCCACTCCCACTGCCTCATTCCCACTGCCCCATTCCCACTGCCCCATTCCCACTGCCTCATTCCCAGTGCCCCATTCCCACTGCCTCATTCCCAGTGCCCCATTCCCACTGCCTCATTCCCACTGCCCCACTCCCACTGCCTCATTCCCACTGCCCCATTCCCACTGCCCCATTCCCACTGCCCCACTCCCACTGCCCCATTCCCACTGCCCCACTCCCACTGCCCCATTCCCACTGCCCCATTCCCACTGCCCCATTCCCACTGCCCCACTCCCACTGCCCCACTCCCACTGCCCCACTCCCACTGCCCCATTCCCACTGCCTCATTCCCACTGCCTCATTCCCACTGCCCATTCCCACTGCCTCACTCCCACTGCCCCATTCCCACTGCCCCACTCCCACTGTCCCATTCCCACTGCCCCACTCCCACTGCCCCACTCCCACTGCCCCATTCCCACTGCCCCACTCCCACTGCCCCATTCCCACTGCCCCACTCCCACTGCCTCACTCCCACTGCCCCATTCCCACTGCCCCATTCCCACTGCCCCACTCCCACTGCCCCATTCCCACTGCCCCAATCCCACTGCCCCATTCCCACTGCCTCATTCCCACTGCCCCACTCCCACTGCCCCATTCCCACTGCCCCAATCCCACTGCCTCATTCCCACTGCCCCATTCCCACTGCCCCACTCCCACTGCCCCATTCCCACTGCCTCATTCCCACTGCCCCACTCCCACTGCCTCATTCCCACTGCCCCATTCCCACTGCCCCACTCCCACTGCCCCATTCCCACTGCCTCATTCCCACTGCCCCACTCCCACTGCCTCATTCCCACTGCCTCATTCCCACTGCCCCATTCCCACTGCCCCATTCCCACTGCCCCACTCCCACTGCCCCATTCCCACTGCCTCATTCCCAGTGCCCCATTCCCACTGCCTCATTCCCAGTGCCCCATTCCCACTGCCCCATTCCCACTGCCTCATTCCCAATGCCCCATTCCCACTGCCCCATTCCCACTGCCCCACTCCCACTGCCCCACTCCGGATGCCCCATTCCCACTGCCCCACTCCTACTGCCCCACTCCCACTGCCCCACTCCAACTGCCCCATTCCCACTGCCCCATTCCCACTGCCTCACTCCCACTGCCCCATTCCCACTGCCTCACTCCCACTGCCCCACTCCAACTGCCTCACTCCCACTGCCCCACTCCCACTGTCCCATTCCCACTGCCTCACTCCCACTGCCCCACTCTCACTGCCCCACTCTCACTGCCCCATTCCCACTGCCCCATTCCCACTGCCCCATTCCCACTGCCCCATTCCAACTGCCTCACTCCCACTGCCCCACTCCCACTGCCTCACTCCCACTGCCCCACTCTCACTGCCCCACTCCCAACCTGTGCTTGTCTTACAGTTCAGTGGTTGTCTCGTGTTACTTGTGTTAAAATTAAAACCAATCAGACTCTCAGGAATGGTAGTGTCCCATCAAACACTCCCAGGGCAGGTACACAACGGGTTAGATACAGAGTAAAGCTCCCTCTACACTGTCCCGTCAAACACCCCCAGGGTAGGTACAGCACGGGTTAGATGCAGAGTAAAGCTCCCTCTACACTGTCCCATCAAACACTCCCAGGGGAGGTACAGCACGGGTTAGATACAGAGTAAAGCTCCCTTCTCACTGTCCCATCACACACCCCCAGGGCAGGTACAGCACGGATTAGATACAGAGTAAAGCTCCCTCTACACTGTCCCAACAAACACCCCCAGGGCAGGTACAGCACGGGTAAGATACAGAGTAAAGCTCCCTCTACACTGTCCCATCAAACACCCCCAGGGCAGGTACAGCACGGGTTAGATACAGAGTAAAGCTCCCTCTACACTGTCCCATCAAACACCCCCAGGGCAGGTACAGCACGGGTTAGATTCAGAGTAAAGCTCCCTCCACACTGTCCCATCAAACACTCCCAGGGCAGGTACAGCACGGGTTAGATACAGAGTAAAGCTCCCTCTACACTGTCCCATCAAACACTCGCAGGGCAGGTGACATGAATCTTGTCATTCATGTATGAAGTAATACTGGGTGGCCTGCTGGTGGCGCTGTCCAGGGAGAGTATAAATACTTGGGCATGGGCCCAGCTTGCTTAGGATATTCCTCAACAGGAACTAGTGAAGGACACAACTAGATCTCCATGTTGAAAAACAGTTGATTAAAGCTTTGTTTAACGCTTAGACCAAGTGCCTCATAGTTTTCTTACATCAGCAAGTACAGCACAGGTTAGATACAGAGTAAAGCTCCCTCTGCACTGTCCCATCAAACACTCCCAGGGCAGGGACACAACGAGTTAGATACAGAGTAAAGCTCCCTCTACACTGTCCCATCAAACACTCCCAGGGCAGGTACACAACGGGTTAGATACAGAGTAAAGCTCCCTCTACACTGTCCCATCAAACACTCCCAGGGCACGTATAGCATGGGTTAGATACAGAGTAAAGCTCCCTCTACACTGTCCCATCAAACGCTCCCAGGGCAGGTACAGCACGGATTATATACAGAGTAAAGCTCCCTCTACACTGTCATGATGACTTGCCTCCTCCACGAGGTCTTGTGCTCAGCTCCATTCTGTGAAACTTCACCTTTCCCTCTCCAGCCAGAGTGCTGTGAATGCCTTTGCCAGTTGCCCCACTTTGGTGTAGCTTGCTGTATTGGTCCCATGCTAACTAGGAACTGGGATGAGACGTGCAAACGTATTTCATGCTGAGCCCTCGCCTCAGCAGATGGAGCAGAGTCTCATCCTATCTGTCTGGCCTGGATTCCAATCCAAGTGTTAGAGGTGAAAGGTCGCTGTCTGACCTATTACATCACAATTTCCTTTAAAAAGTTCACTTCTAAAGCAAAACAAAATGTGCTTGGAACTGACTGAGGTGTGGGGCCCTTACCCTGTGCAGTCCCCCCCTGGTCATTGAGTACATGTAAACCGTACTTGAATGCGATGATGTTGGGATGTCGCAGCTTCCTCAGGTGCTTGATGTCCGTTTCCTTCTGTTCCCGCACTTTTTTAATGGCCACATCTTCACCTCGGAATTTGCCCAGAAACACAGCTCCTTGGGCTCCGCTCCCCAGCCATTGGAGCTCAGAGATCTCCTCAAAGGGCACCTCCCAGGAATCTGACAAATCAGGAAACAATCCAACAGATCCCAATATGTGTGGGATTTCAGTTACTACAGAGCTGGACCCCACACTCACAGCTCACCACAGTAAACGCTGAGTTAAACAGAATGGCGCCAGACAAAAGGTATTGGAGCTCTCCGGTTTAACACTAGCAGGGGGGGCTATAATTGGCCTCAGTGCCCCTGGATAAGAGCGAGGACAAATCAGCCAGAGTTTCTTCCCTTATGTAATGACTCTCGCAAAGTGTTTGTGTATATGCATGCACGCTATACTCTATACTAACTGGTACACTATACTAACTGATACACTATATTAACTGGTACACTATACTAACTGGTATATAATACAAACTGGAACACAATACTAATTTGTATATAACACTAACTGGTACACTATACTAACTTGTATATAATACTAACTGGTAAACTATACTAACTGGTGCACGATACTAACTGGTATATAATACTAACTGGTATATAATACTAACTTGGGCACTATACTAACTGGTATATAATACTAACTGGTTTATAATACTAACTGGTACACTATACTAACTGGTGTATAATACTAACTGGTACACTATACTAACTTGTATATAATACTAACTGGTGCACTATACTAACTGGTATATAATACTAACTGGTATATAATACTAACTGGTACACTATACTAACTGGTGTATAATACTAACTGATACACTATAATAACTGGTATGTAATACTAACTGGTACACTATACTAACTTGTATATAATACTAACTGGTACACTATACTAACTGGTATATAATACTAACTGGTATATAATACTAACTGGTACACTATACTAACTGGTGCACGATACTAACTGGTATATAATACTAACTGGTATATAATACTAACTGGTACACTATACTAACTGGTATATAATACTAACTGGTACACTATACTAACTTGTATATAATACTAACTCGTACACTATACTAACTGGTATATAATACTAACTGGTACACGATACTAACTGCTATATAAAACTAACTGGTATATAATACTAACTGGTGCACTATACTACACCTTGAGATGGGACAAGACAAAGCGGCTAGTATTGTGTAATAGATCGGACCTCGAAAGTAGCTTCCTGATCAGCTGCTGCTCTTGAGGAGGGATAAACCCCGTGGGGAGTGCCCGTGAATTGCGCGCCGATAGTTATTGATGTTAGAGGTCTGATAAGAAAATCACCAAATGGCTAGTAAAAGTTGTGTTAATGCATATAAGTGTAGGTTAGACAGAGGCGCCTGTGCGGAGGAAGTGCGGGTGTTGTTGACGGAGCGTTTAATCAAAGGAGTCCCCTTTGAAAAAGTGATAAACTTTATTCTGGAAAGTCTGTCTCAGAAGAAACACAACGGGTTAAGAGAGAAACATAGCCAGGTGGTTAAGCATAAAGTGCAGGAGAGTGAGGGAGAGATAGAGAAGAAAAAAGATCTAATTTGCAGGCTAACCAATGTGAAAACTCAGCAAAGGAAGGGAAAAAACAGGGATTTGGAAAGCCAGGAAAAGCTGCTGAGACGCCGATGTAAAAAGAGAAAAAAAAGAGAAATTTACAGCTTTACCGACATGGAAGTTATTAACGTTTGTGCCGAGACAAATAAAACACAAGATTTGCTGAGTGAAAGGAACCTTAAAAAAATGCTGGAATTTCAGTTTGTGTGAAAGTGTGTGGTAAAGAGTGAAAGTTTTTCTGACTATGAATGCTTAAGACGTTACAGTATTCCTTTCTCTGAAAGTCTGTCTTTAAAAAAATGTCTGTTATGTGTGTTTTAGCTCCACCCACTTCTCTGTGTTAAAAGCGTTTAAAACTTTTGTCTTGTCTTGGATTTTGGAAGTTTTAAGAATGTGCGAATAAGATTGTGCCCCAAGAATTGGAAAAAAAACTTTGAACTACAATTTAAGTTAAGCTGGTGTGGAAAAACTGAGAAGAACAACAAAAAGTTTGTTTAACAAAAGATTAAGTTTCAGTCTAAGATTTAACCTTGGAGTTGCGGTTGCTATGGTGAAATTTTCCAAAGCAGTTTGATTTGATTTGTTTAAATGTGAAAAACTAATCTTTCTCCAGTTATATTGAATGTTTTTACAGTTTTTTGGAACGGCATCTGAAGAAAGGACAATAAGAAATATGATGCAATTTACTGTTTTCTGCGAGCTTGTGCTATTTTGTTTTGTTTTATCTGTTCTGTTCGTGTTTAGTTAAAGTGTGAAAACACAACTGTCTTTTTCGATCGGGAAAGTTTTTTTTAATTTACGTGAAGTGACGCAATTGCGAGCGCCTGACAATGTTTCGCTCCACCTTCTTAAAAACCTGCAAAGGAGTTAACCCTTTCCACTGACAGCTGTTTAAGTTCACCAAGCAACAACTTTAGTATTAAATTTAAAGATATTGGACATTATTAAATTTAAGTTTATTAATTTTAAGTTAACATTTCCCCAGAGTGACAGAAGGAAAATTATGATTTGATAAATTAACCCCTTGGGCTCTAAGCAGAGTCACAGTGGATTATCTTCTTTCTTTTGTTATATGAAAGTTACCTTGTAAACTAATTGCAGCACTTCTGTCTCTAATGTTAAAACACTGTGTAAGCCACCTAGCCTGGGAATTACTTGTTTCTGAAATTGGAAATGGAAGATAAATTGATAGAAATGAAATTGAACATTGACAAAACCTGTCAGTTCAACAATACTGCTGTTTGGATTTTGGGATAATTTTGAAATAACAAAATGGACTCAGGCACTATATATTGGGTTACTTTTGGGAAAATAAAAGATCCTCTAAAATAATGATAATAAGAAGTGTTAATAACTTGGACCAAGTGAGAATGTTTGATCTATGTTTTCAATCTTAAATATTGTACTGGACAGTAAAGTTCCTCCAGGGCTCATGAATGAGATATGAATGGTATAATGGGATGTGTAAAATGGAGAGAGGAAGTGATTGAGGGTGTGAGATAGAAACAGGAAAATTACTCGACCAATTGGGAATTTTGCAAACTTTCTCGTGAAAGTCAGGAAAGTGTAGTTAAGAATAGTAAATTGATAGCTTTCTCTTGGAGACATTTGTGTCCCTGCCTATAATGAACTTTTTAAGAAAACTGAATATGATAGTCTGGCCACTACCCAAGACATCGGGACCATGCGGTGGAAGATGAGCAAGGATCTCCAGACAATATTTTAATAAGATCACCTGAAAGCCCAAGAAAGGCTTGTATCGGATGGCACGTGTGGCACGATATTGAGATACTGATATGAGTGTGCAAATGTGATTTGTTACGTATGAAGCAATTACCATCCGGAAATGCATGGTGAGTTTGCACTGAAGACCGGGTCTCAGACATGCTCAGTTACTTGACAACAGCAAGACGTGAAATGGTTAATGTGGCTCAGGAGAGCGAGACAACTTTTAAAGCATTGACACATACTCCATCGAGAAACTATCTAATTAATGAAACAATCAGAATAGAGTTAAACACATTGGTACCTGTTAGAGGGATTGAAATTGAAGTTGAAGTGGAGAGTTACATGGAATTTGGATTGGGACAATTGAGGGCTAAGGAGAAATCATATTTAGCAAGAATTATCCACAAGATGGATACGAGTAAAAGAGAGATCTGGAGAATCTTTTAAGTCCATGATTTGTTGATTAGATGTTAAACTGTAATGTCGCTTGAAATGATTGGAAGACTGAATTTAACTTGTGACTGTAATAATTGTGTTTTGTAGGTAACAGAGCGTGGGAAAACAATATCAAAACCTATTCTCAAGTGAAACTGACAGTAAATGAGATACTTAAGTATGAACTGCACAATTATGTGGCACAATTCGGATACGACATTCCCCTGTTGTCTAAGGGTTTCAGTGAGCTCATGATGCGACTGAACTCCTCCCTAAAGTATTTTTATGTTTTGGAGCAAGACAACGCGAGAATAGATATTGAAATTGACAGCATAGAGGATAACTCACACTGGTGGGATATTGGGCTTAATATATCAGCACACCCTTAGGTTCGTATTATTTCACACGCTCTGGTAGTTCTCCAACTTGTAATGATATATCTATAACCTATGTAGTAAGACTTTGATACATAAGCCAATTGGGTACTCATGCCTATGACTAACCAGCACTAACAAATTAATTGAGCACACCGAAAGAGAAGATCCGAAGCAACGTAGAGGAGACCCCAGGCGGGGTAACATCAGGAAAGATAGAAGAAACAGAGGATACCCCAGGCGGGGCAGAATTGGAACACCAGAACAGTGAATTGAACTTAAGTAAGGGGTCAGATCAGGGCCGTTACTGCCAGATCGTATGATGCAGCAATAGGAGCAGTGGGCGGAGGAGAAAGGATAGACTGGGACGCACTAGAAGGCAAGACATATCAGCACGGCCGACATGATGGTTGGGGAGACCCCGGGGTGTCCTCCATCCATGAGGATAGGCGGTCGGCCCCTGTGAGTGTCATAGTTAGCACCCAGGCCTATAATGAAAAGGGGGATAAAACCTCATTTGAGAAGCGCTCCGTTCCTCTCAATTAGAGGACTCCAATTTGCAGCAACGCTAGTCAGAGAATAGATTGAAGTAGTCGAGGAATCAATGTTTAAAATATTTCATCCTCGAGGTGGGGACTTGTACGAAAGGCTGATATTTAAAGATATTTAGTAGACGAGAATCATATATGTATAACTTCAAGTGCAGCCATTGACCAAATAATATTACCCATAATTACTCCTGGGTAACTACAAAGCTAAGACTTGTTCAAAATGTAGCTGCAGACAGTCAAAAGCAGTTTTGACTAAGCTTTGATAACAAACAGTCACAGGCTGCGAGTGAAGGTTAAATCATTAAATAACATATTATAATGCTGTATAGAACTTAGAATTCGCTTAACAAAACTAACTGCAACGATATTTAAAAAAAAATCAGTATAAGGACATAAAATGAGAGAGATCATGGAGTTAAGGTATTTATCTGGTAGATTAAAGTGAGATAGTTTGGATACCTCAAGACTAGTGAAACAGCGCTGATATGGGCCCTTGGTAGAAAGGCCTTGTACCAGGGAAGCTAGAAATGAAAGAGATAAAGTAAATTCCAATGGGGTGAAAAACTATAAACAAGATAACACTGAACATGGCAAAGTTGGTGGAAAAATACTGGAAAGGCGGGATGCTACCTTAGTCTGAGTGACAATGGTATTTTGATCATTAGAACCAATTAAAAAAGGTGATTTTGTTAAAAACCATATATGGACACTGGCGAAACCAACTTTTGATAAGAAAAAGGTTAAAACCTCGATACTCAAAGAACAAAGGAACAGACTTAAGACGACGTCATCTGTGTCCGAGAGGTTCCAGAGACCAAGGGCTACGAGCTACTCGTTAAAACTATCGCCTAATATTAAGCATATTACACTGTATGCTTGATAAATCTTGATCTATTGCTCAAACATACTGGCTGCTGCCTATTGGTGTCTTGCCCAAGAACTCAGAGATCATTAAGATCTTACAATACTACCTGGTACACTATACTAACTGGTATATAACATAAACTGGAACACAATACTAATTTGTATATAACACGAACTGGAACACAATACTAACTTGTATATAACACTAACTTGTATATAATACTAACTGGTACACTATACTAACTGGTTTATAATACTAACTGGTACGTTATACTACTGGTATATAATACTAACTGGTACACTATACTAACTGGTATATAATACTAACTGGTACACTATACTAACTAGTATATAATTGGGCAACACGGTGGCATAGTGGTTAGCACTGGTGCCTCACAGCGCCAGGGACCCGGGTTCGAATCTGACGTCGGGTGACTGTCTGTGTGGAGTTTGCACATTCTCCCCGTGTCTGCGTGGGTTTCCTCCGGGTGCTCCGGTTTCCTCCCACAGTCCAAAAATGTGCGGGTTTGGTTGATTTGGCTATGATAAATTGACCCTTAGTGTTAGGGGGGGATTAAATATGTGGGGTTATGGAGATAGGATGGGATATGTTAGGGGGAATTAAATACGTGGGGTTATGGGGGTAGGGTGGGATATGTGTACTGTGGGGATTAAAGCAGGGACAGGGTACTGGATTTGGATGATCAGCCATGATCGTATTGAATGGTGGAGCAGGCTCGACGGGCCGAATGGCCTACTCCTGCTCCTAGATTCTATGTTTCTATAATACTAACTGGGACACTATACTAACTGGTACACTAGATCAACTGGTTTATAATACTAACTGGTACACTATACTAACTGGTGCACGATACTAATTGGTACATAATACTAATTGGTATATAATACTAACTGATACACTATACTAACTGGTTTATAATACTAACTGATATATAATGCTAACTGGTACACTATACTAACTGGTATATAATGCTAACTGGTATATAATGCCAACTGGTGCACCATACTAACTGGTATATAATACTAACTGGTATATAATACTAACTGGTGCACTATACTAACTGGTACACTATACTAACTGGTATATAATGCTAACTGGTACACTATACCAACTGGTTTATAATACTAACTGGTATATAATACTAATTGGTACACTATACTAACTAGTCTATAAAACTAACTGGTACACTATACTAACTGGTATACTATACTAACTGGTTTATACTATTAACTGGTATGTAATACTAACTGGTACACTATACTAACTTGTATATAATGCTAACTGGTACACTATACTAACTTGTATATAATGCTAACTGGTACACTATACTAACTTGCATATAATACTAACTGGTACACTATACTAACTGGTTTATAATATTAACTGGTGTATAATACTAACTGGTACACTATACTAACTGGTATATAATACTAACTAGTACACTATACTAACTGGTATATAATACTAACTGGTATGTAATACTAACTGGTACACTATACTAACTGGTGCTCTATACTAACTGGTATATAATACTTACTGGTACACTATACTAACTGGTATATAATACTAACTGGTACTCTATACTAACTGGTATATAATACTAACTGGTACACTATACTAACTGGTATATAATACTAACTGGTACACTATACTAACTGGTACACTATACTAACTGGTACTCTATACTAACTGGTATATAATACTAACTGGCACTCTATACTAACTGATACACTATACTAACTGGTACACTATACTAACTGGTATATAATACTAACTGGCACACTATACTAACTGGTACACTATACTAACTGGTACTCTATACTAACTGGTATATAATACTAACTGGTACACTATACTAACTGGTATATAATACTAACTGGTACACTATACTAACTGGTAAATAATACTAACTGGTACACTATACTAACTGGTATATAATACTAACTGGTACACTATACCAACTGGTATATAATACTAACTGGCACACTATACTAACTGGTATATAATACTAACTGGTACACTATACTAACTGGTACACTATACTAACTGGTATATAATACTAACTGGTACACTATACTAACTGGTATACAATACTAACTGGTATATAATACTAACTGGTGCTCTATACTAACTGGTATATAATACTAACTGGTACACTATACTAACTGGTATATAATACTAACTGGTACTCTATACTAACTGGTATATAATACTAACTGGTACACTATACTAACTGGTATATAATACTAACTGGTACACTATACTAACTGGTACACTATACTAACTGGTACTCTATACTAACTGCTATATAATACTAACTGGCACTCTATACTAACTGATACACTATACTAACTGGTACACTATACTAACTGGTATATAATAGTAACTGGCACACTATACTAACTGGTACACTATACTAACTGGTACTCTATACTAACTGGTATATAATACTAACTGGTACACTATACTAACTGGTATATAATACTAACTGGTACACTATACTAACTGGTAAATAATACTAACTGGTACACTATACTAACTGGTATATAATACTAACTGGTACACTATACCAACTGGTATATAATACTAACTGGCACACTATACTAACTGGTATATAATACTAACTGGTACACTATACTAACTGGTACACTATACTAACTGGTATATAATACTAACTGGTACACTATACTAACTGGTATATAATACTAACTGGCACACGATACTAACTGGTACTCTATACTAACTGGTACACTATACTAACTGGTAGATAATACTAACTGGTACACTATACTAACTGGTGCACTATACTAACAGGTATATAATACTAACTGGTACACTATACTAACTGGTACACTATACTAACTGGTATATAATACTAACTGGTACACTATACTAACTGGTATATAATACTAACTGGTACACTATACTAACTGGTAGATAATACTAACTGGTACACTATACTAACTGGTATATAATACTAACTGGTACACTATACTAACTTGTATATAATGCTAACTGGTCCACTATACTAACTTGTATATAATGCTAACTGGTACACTATACTAACTTGCATATAATACTAACTGGTACACTATACTAACTGGTTTATAATATTAACTGGTGTATAATACTAACTGGTACACTATACTAACTGGTATATAATACTAACTAGTACACTATACTAACTGGTATATAATACTAACTGGTATGTAATACTAACTGGTACACTATACTAACTGGTATATAATACTAACTGGTACACTATACTAACTGGTATATAATACTAACTGGTACTCTATACTAACTGGTATATAATACTAACTGGTACTCTATACTAACTGATACACTATACTACTGGTACACTATACTAACTGGTATATAATACTAACTGGCACACTATACTAACTGGTTCACTATATTAACTGGTACTCTATACTAACTGGTATATAATACTAACTGGTACACTATACTAACTGGTATATAATACTAACTGGTATATAATACTAACTGGTACACTATACTAACTGGTATATAATACTAACTGGTATATAATACTAACTGGTGCTCTATACTAACTGGTATATAATACTAACTGGTACACTATACTAACTGGTATATAATACTAACTGGTACTCTATACTAACTGGTATATAATACTAACTGGTACACTATACTAACTGGTATATAATACTAACTGGTACACTATACTAACTGGTACACTATACTAACTGGTACTCTATACTAACTGGTATATAATACTAACTGGCACTCTATACTAACTGATACACTATACTAACTGGTACACTATACTAACTGGTATATAATACTAACTGGCACACTATACTAACTGGTACACTATACTAACTGGTACTCTATACTAACTGGTATATAATACTAACTGGTACACTATACTAACTGGTATATAATACTAACTGGTACACTATACTAACTGGTATATAATACTAACTGGTACACTATACTAACTGGTACTCTATACTAACTGGTATATAATACTAACTGGTACACTATACTAACTGGTAAATAATACTAACTGGTACACTATACTAACTGGTATATAATACTAACTGGTACACTATACCAACTGGTATATAATACTAACTGGCACACTATACTAACTGGTATATAATACTAAGTGGTACACTATACTAACTGGTATATAATACTAACTGGTACACTATACTAACTGGTATATAATACTAACTGGTATATAATACTAACTGGTGCCCTATACTAACTGGTATATAATACTAACTGGTACACTATACTAACTGGTATATAATACTAACTGGTACTCTATACTAACTGGTATATAATACTAACTGGTACACTATACTAACTGGTATATAATACTAACTGATACACTATACTAACTGGTACACTATACTAACTGGTACTCTATACTAACTGGTATATAATACTAACTGGCACTCTATACTAACTGATACACTATACTAACTGGTACACTATACTAACTGGTATATAATAGTAACTGGCACACTATACTAACTGGTACACTATACTAACTGGTACTCTATACTAACTGGTATATAATACTAACTGGTACACTATACTAACTGGTATATAATACTAACTGGTACACTATACTAACTGGTATATAATACTAACTGGTACACTATACCAACTGGTATATAATACTAACTGGCACACTATACTAACTGGTATATAATACTAACTGGTACACTATACTAACTGGTACACTATACTAACTGGTATATTATACTAACTGGTACACTATACTAACTGGTATATAATACTAACTGGCACACGATACTAACTGGTACTCTATACTAACTGGTACACTATACTAACTGGTAGATAATACTAACTGGTACACTATAGTAACTGGTGCACTATACTAACAGGTATATAATACTAACTGGTACACTATACCAACTGGTACACTATACTAACTGGTATATAATACTAACTGGTACACTATACTAACTGGTATATAATACTAACTGGTACACTATACTAACTGGTAGATAATACTAACTGGTACACTATACTAACTGGTATATAATACTAACTGGTACTCTATACTAACTGGTACACTATACTAACTGGTATATAATACTAATTGGTACACTATACTAACTAGTCTATAAAACTAACTGGTACACTATACTAACTGGTATATAATACTAATTGGTACACTATACTAACTAGTCTATAAAACTAACTGGTACACTATACTAACTGGTATGCTATACTAACTGGTTTATACTATTAACTGGTATGTAATACTAACTGGTACACTATACTAACTTGTATATAATGCTAACTGGTACACTATACTAACTTGTATATAATGCTAACTGGTACACTATACTAACTTGCATATAATACTAACTGGTACACTATACTAACTGGTTTATAATATTAACTGGTGTATAATAGTAACTGGTACACTATACTAACTGGTATATAATACTAACTAGTACACTATACTAACTGGTATATAATACTAACTGGTATGTAATACTAACTGGTACACTATACTAACTGGAATATAATACTAACTGGTACACTATACTAACTGGTATATAATACTAACTGGTACTCTATACTAACTGGTATATAATACCAACTGGTACTCTATACTAACTGATACACTATACTACTGGTACACTATACTAACTGGTATATAATACTAACTGGCACACTATACTAACTGGTTCACTATACTAACTGGTAATCTATACTAACTGGTATATAATACTAACTGGTACACTATACTAACTGGTATATAATACTAACTGGTATATAATACTAACTGGTACACTATACTAACTGGTATATAATACTAACTGGTATATAATACTAACTGGTGCTCTATACTAACTGGTATATAATACTAACTGGTACACTATACTAACTGGTATATAATACTAACTGGTACTCTATACTAACTGGTATATAATACTAACTGGTACACTATACTAACTGGTATATAATACTAACTGGTACACTATACTAACTGGTACACTATACTAACTGGTACTCTATACTAACTGGTATATAATACTAACTGGCACTCTATACTAACTGATACACTATACTAACTGGTACACTATACTAACTGGTATATAATACTAACTGGCACACTATACTAACTGGTACACTATACTAACTGGTACTCTATACTAACTGGTATATAATACTAACTGGTACACTATACTAACTGGTATATAATACTAACTGGTACACTATACTAACTGGTAAATAATACTAACTGGTACACTATACTAACTGGTATATAATACTAACTGGTACACTATACCAACTGGTATATAATACTAACTGGCACACTATACTAACTGGTATATAATACTAACTGGTACACTATACTAACTGGTACACTATACTAACTGGTATATTATACTAACTGGTACACTATACTAACTGGTATATAATACTAACTGGTATATAATACTAACTGGTGCTCTATACTAACTGGTATATAATACTAACTGGTACACTATACTAACTGGTATATAATACTAACTGGTACTCTATACTAACTGGTATATAATACTAACTGGTACACTATACTAACTGGTATATAATACTAACTGGTACACTATACTAACTGGTACACTATACTAACTGGTACTCTATACTAACTGGTATATAATACTAACTGGCACTCTATACTAACTGATACACTATACTAACTGGTACACTATACTAACTGGTATATAATACTAACTGGCACACTATACTAACTGGTACACTATACTAACTGGTACTCTATACTAACTGGTATATAATACTAACTGGTACACTATACTAACTGGTATATAATACTAACTGGTACACTATACTAACTGGTAAATAATACTAACTGGTACACTATACTAACTGGTATATAATACTAACTGGTACACTATACCAACTGGTATATAATACTAACTGGCACACTATACTAACTGGTATATAATACTAACTGGTACACTATACTAACTGGTACACTATACTAACTGGTATATAATACTAACTGGTACACTATACTAACTGGTATATAATACTAACTGGCACACGATACTAACTGGTACTCTATACTAACTGGTACACTATACTAACAGGTATATAATACTAACTGGTACACTATACTAACTGGTACACTATACTAACTGGTATATAATACTAACTGGTACACTATACTAACTGGTATATAATACTAACTGGTACACTATACTAACTGGTAGATAATACTAACTGGTACACTATACTAACTGGTATATAATACTAACTGGTACACTATACTAACTTGTATATAATGCTAACTGGTACACTATACTAACTTGTATATAATGCTAACTGGTACACTATACTAACTTGCATATAATACTAACTGGTACACTATACTAACTGGTTTATAATATTAACTGGTGTATAATACTAACTGGTACACTATACTAACTGGTATATAATACTAACTAGTACACTATACTAACTGGTATATAATACTAACTGGTATGTAATACTAACTGGTACACTATACTAACTGGTATATAATACTAACTGGTACACTATACTAACTGGTATATAATACTAACTGGTACTCTATACTAACTGGTATATAATACTAACTGGTACTCTATACTAACTGATACACTATACTACTGGTACACTATACTAACTGGTATATAATACTAACTGGCACACTATACTAACTGGTTCACTATACTAACTGGTACTCTATACTAACTGGTATATAATACTAACTGGTACACTATACTAACTGGTATATAATACTAACTGGTATATAATACTAACTGGTACACTATACTAACTGGTATATAATACTAACTGGTATATAATACTAACTGGTGCTCTATACTAACTGGTATATAATACTAACTGGTACACTATACTAACTGGTATATAATACTAACTGGTACTCTATACTAACTGGTATATAATACTAACTGGTACACTATACTAACTGGTATATAATACTAACTGGTACACTATACTAACTGGTACACTATACTAACTGGTACTCTATACTAACTGGTATATAATACTAACTGGCACTCTATACTAACTGATACACTATACTAACTGGTACACTATACTAACTGGTATATAATACTAACTGGCACACTATACTAACTGGTACACTATACTAACTGGTACTCTATACTAACTGGTATATAATACTAACTGGTACACTATACTAACTGGTATATAATACTAACTGGTACACTATACTAACTGGTAAATAATACTAACTGGTACACTATACTAACTGGTATATAATACTAACTGGTACACTATACTAACTGGTATATAATACTAACTGGTACACTATACTAACTGGTACACTATACTAACTGGTATATAATACTAACTGGTACACTATACTAACTGGTATATAATACTAACTGGTATATAATACTAACTGGTGCTCTATACTAACTGGTATATAATACTAACTGGTACACTATACTAACTGGTATATAATACTAACTGGTACTCTATACTAACTGGTATATAATACTAACTGGTACACTATACTAACTGGTATATAATACTAACTGGTACACTATACTAACTGGTACACTATACTAACTGGTACTCTATACTAACTGGTATATAATACTAACTGGCACTCTATACTAACTGATAAACTATACTAACTGGTACACTATACTAACTGGTATATAATAGTAACTGGCACACGATACTAACTGGTACACTATACTAACTGGTACTCTATACTAACTGGTATATAATACTAACTGGTACACTATACTAACTGGTATATAATACTAACTGGTACACTATACTAACTGGTAAATAATACTAACTGGTACACTATACTAACTGGTATATAATACTAACTGGTACACTATACCAACTGGTATATAATACTAACTGGCACACTATACTAACTGGTATATAATACTAACTGGTACACTATACTAACTGGTACACTATACTAACTGGTATATAATACTAACTGGTACACTATACTAACTGGTATATAATACTAACTGGCACACGATACTAATGGTACTCTATACTAACTGGTACACTATACTAACTGGTATATAATACTAACTGGAACACTATACTCACTGGTACACTATACTAAACTGGTATATAATACTAACTGGTACTATATACTAACTGGTACACTATACTAACTGGTATATAATACTAACTGGTACACTATACTAACGGTACTCTATACTAACTGGTACTATCATACTAACTGGTATATAATACTAACTGGTACTATATACTAACTGGTACACTATATCTAATGGTACAAATACTAACTGGTACAATAATACAACTGGTACACTATACTAACTGGTATATAATACAAACTGGTAACTAATACTAACTGGTTCACTATACTAACTGGTACTCTATACTAACTGGTATATAATACTAACTGGATACACTATACTAACTGGTATATAATACTAACTGGTACTCTATACTAACTGGTACAAATACTAAACTGTATATAATACTAACTGGTACACTATAATAACTGGTATGTAATACTAACTGGTATATATACTAACTGGTACACTGGTACTCTATACTAACTGGTATATAATACTAACTGGTACACTATACTAACTGGTATATAATACTAACTGGTACACTATACTAACTGGTATACTATACTAACTGGTACTCTATACTAACTGTATATAATACTAACTGGCACTCATACTAACTGATACACTATACTAACTGGTACACTATACTAACTGGTATATAATACTAACGGCACACTATACTAACTGGTTCACTATACTAACTGGTACTCTATACTAACTGGTATATAAACTAACTGGTACACTATACTAACTGGTATATAATACTAACTGGTAAACTACTGGATACTAACTGGTTTACTATACTAACTGGTACTTATACTAACTGGTATATAATACTAACTGGTACACTATACTAACTGGTAATATAATACTAACTGGTACACTATACTAACTGGTATATATACTAACTGGTACACTATACAACTGGTATATAATACTAACTGGTACTCTATACTAACTGGTATATAATACTAACTGGTACACTATACTAACTGGTACACTATACTAACTGGTACTCTATACTAACTGGTATATAATACTAACTGGCACTCTATACTAACTGATACACTATACTAACTGGTACACTATACTAACTGGTATATAATACTAACTGGTACACTATACTAACTGGTACACTATACTAACTGGTACTCTATACTAACTGGTATATAATACTAACTGGTACACTATACTAACTGGTATATAATACTAACTGGTACACTATACTAACTGGTATATAATACTAACTGGTACACTATACTAACTGGTATATAATACTAACTGGTACACTATACTAACTGGTATATAATACTAACTGGCACACTATACTAACTGGTATATAATACTAACTGGTACACTATACTAACTGGTACACTATACTAACTGGTATATTATACTAACTGGTACACTATACTAACTGGTATATAATACTAACTGGTATATAATACTAACTGGTGCTCTATACTAACTGGTATATAATACTAACTGGTACACTATACTAACTGGTATATAAACTAACTGGTACTCTATACTAACTGTTAATAATACTAACTGGTACACTATACTAACTGGTATATAATACTAACTGGTACACTATACTAACTGGTACACTATACTAACTGGTACTCTATACTAACTGGTATATAATACTAACTGGACTCTATACTAACTGGTTACTATACTAACTGGTTACTATACTAACTGGTTACTCTATACTAACTGGTACACTATACTAACTGGTATATAATACTAACTGGTACACTTACTAACTGGTATATACTAACGGTACTATACTAACTGGTACTATAATACTAACTGTACACTATACTAACTGGTACACTATACTAACTGGTAGATATACTAACTGGTACACTATACTAACTGGTATATAATACTAACTGGTACACTATACTAACTGGTATATAATACTAACTGGTACACTATACTAACTGTATTAATACTAACTGGTACACTATACTAACTGGTATATAATACTAACTGGTACACTATACTAACTGGTACACTATACTAACTGGTATATAATACTAACTGGTACACTATACTAACTGGTATATAATACTAACTGGTACACTATACTAACTGGTACACTATACTAACTGGTATATAATACTAACTGGTACACTATACTAACTGGTATATAATACTAACTGGTACACTATACTAACTGGTATATAATACTAACTGGTACACTATACTAACTTGCATATAATACTAACTGGTACACTATACTAACTGGTTTATAATACTAACTGGTGTATAATACTAACTGGTACACTATACTAACTGGTATATAATACTAACTGGTACACTATACTAACTGGTATATAATACTAACTGGTATGTAATACTAACTGGTACACTATACTAACTGGTATATAATACTAACTGGTACACTATACTAACTGGTATATAATACTAACTGGTACTCTATACTAACTGGTATATAATACTAACTGGTACTCTATACTAACTGATACACTATACTACTGGTACACTATACTAACTGGTATATAATACTAACTGCTACTAATACTAACTGTACACTATACTAACTGGTACTCTATAACTAACTGGTATATAATACTAACTGTACACTATACTAACTGGTAATTATACTAACTGGTATATAATACTAACTAGGCCACACTATAACAACTGTATATAAAAAAAAAAATACTACGGTATATAATACTAACTGGTACTCTAAACCTAACTGTGTGAGATATACTAACTGGTATAGAGTACTACGCACACTACTAACTGGTACACTATACTAACTGGCTATTATAATACTCTACTCTGGTACACTATACTAACTGGGATATAATACTACTGGCTACACTATACTAATGGTATATAATACTAACTGGCTACAGATACTAACGGTAACTATACTAACTGGTACTCTATACTAACTGGTATTAATACTAACTGGCACTCTATACTAACTGGTACACTTTACTAACTGGTACAATAATACTAAGCTGGTATACTAATACTAACTGGCACATATCCTAACTGGTACACTATACTAACTGGTACTCTATACTAACTGGTATATAATACTAACTGGTACACTATACTAACTGGTATATAATACTAACTGGTACACTATACTAACTGGTATATAATACTAACTGGTACACTATACTAACTGGTACTCTATACTAACTGGTATATAATACTAACTGGTACACTATACTAACTGGTATATAATACTAACTGGTACACTATACTAACTGGTATATAATACTAACTGGTACACTATACTAACTGGTATATAATACTAACTGGTACACTATACTAACTGGTATATAATACTAACTGGTACACTATACTAACTGGTACACTATACTAACTGGTATATAATACTAACTGGTACACTATACTAACTGGTATATAATACTAACTGGTATATAATACTAACTGGTGCACTATACTAACTGGTATATAATACTAACTGGTACACTATACTAACTGGTATATAATACTAACTGGTACTCTATACTAACTGGTATATAATACTAACTGGTACACTATACTAACTGGTATATAATACTAACTGGTACACTATACTAACTGGTACACTATACTAACTGGTACTCTATACTAACTGGTATATAATACTAACTGGTACACTATACTAACTGGTACACTATACTAACTGGTACACTATACTAACTGGTATATAATACTAACTGGTACACTATACTAACTGGTACACTATACTAACTGGTACTCTATACTAACTGGTATATAATACTAACTGGTACACTATACTAACTGGTATATAATACTAACTGGTACACTATACTAACTGGTATATAATACTAACTGGTACACTATACTAACTGGTATATAATACTAACTGGTACACTATACTAACTGGTATATAATACTAACTGGTACACTATACTAACTGGTACACTATACTAACTGGTATATAATACTAACTGGTACACTATACTAACTGGTATATAATACTAACTGGCACACTATACTAACTGGTACTCTATACTAACTGGTACACTATACTAACTGGTATATAATACTAACTGGTACACTATACTAACTGGTACACTATACTAACTGGTATATAATACTAACTGGTACACTATACTAACTGGTACACTATACTAACTGGTATATAATACTAACTGGTACACTATACTAACTGGTATATAATACTAACTGGTACACTATACTAACTGGTATATAATACTAACTGGTACACTATACTAACTGGTATATAATACTAACTGGTACTCTATACTAACTGGTACACTATACTAACTGGTATATAATACTAACTGGTACACTATACTAACTGGTATATAATACTAACTGGTACACTATACTAACTGGTATATAATACTAATTGGTACACAATACTAACTTGTCTATAAAACTAACTGGTACACTATACTAACTGGTATACTATACTAACTGGTTTATACTATTAACTGGTATATAATACTAACTGGTACACTATACTAACTGGTATATAATACTAACTGGTACACTATACTAACTGGTATATAATACTAACTGGTACACTATACTAACTGGTATATAATACTAACTGGTACACTATACTAACTGGTATATAATACTAACTGGTATATAATACTAACTGGTACACTATACTAACTGGTATATAATACTAACTGGTACACTATACTAACTGGTATATAATACTAACTGGTATATAATACTAACTGGTACACTATACTAACTGGTATATAATACTAACTGGTACACTATACTAACTGGTATATAATACTAACTGGTACTCTATACTAACTGGTATATAATACTAACTGGTACTCTATACTAACTGGTACACTATACTAACTGGTACACTATACTAACTGGTATATAATACTAACTGGTACACTATACTAACTGGTACACTATACTAACTGGTAATCTATACTAACTGGTATATAATACTAACTGGTACACTATACTAACTGGTATATAATACTAACTGGTATATAATACTAACTGGTACACTATACTAACTGGTATATAATACTAACTGGTATATAATACTAACTGGTACTCTATACTAACTGGTATATAATACTAACTGGTACACTATACTAACTGGTATATAATACTAACTGGTACTCTATACTAACTGGTATATAATACTAACTGGTACACTATACTAACTGGTATATAATACTAACTGGTACACTATACTAACTGGTACACTATACTAACTGGTACTCTATACTAACTGGTATATAATACTAACTGGTACACTATACTAACTGGTACACTATACTAACTGGTACACTATACTAACTGGTATATAATACTAACTGGTACACTATACTAACTGGTACACTATACTAACTGGTACTCTATACTAACTGGTATATAATACTAACTGGTACACTATACTAACTGGTATATAATACTAACTGGTACACTATACTAACTGGTATATAATACTAACTGGTACACTATACTAACTGGTATATAATACTAACTGGTACACTATACTAACTGGTATATAATACTAACTGGTACACTATACTAACTGGTATATAATACTAACTGGTACACTATACTAACTGGTACACTATACTAACTGGTATATAATACTAACTGGTACACTATACTAACTGGTATATAATACTAACTGGTATATAATACTAACTGGTACTCTATACTAACTGGTATATAATACTAACTGGTACACTATACTAACTGGTATATAATACTAACTGGTACTCTATACTAACTGGTATATAATACTAACTGGTACACTATACTAACTGGTATATAATACTAACTGGTACACTATACTAACTGGTACACTATACTAACTGGTACTCTATACTAACTGGTATATAATACTAACTGGTACACTATACTAACTGGTACACTATACTAACTGGTACACTATACTAACTGGTATATAATACTAACTGGTACACTATACTAACTGGTACACTATACTAACTGGTACTCTATACTAACTGGTATATAATACTAACTGGTACACTATACTAACTGGTATATAATACTAACTGGTACACTATACTAACTGGTAAATAATACTAACTGGTACACTATACTAACTGGTATATAATACTAACTGGTACACTATACTAACTGGTATATAATACTAACTGGTACACTATACTAACTGGTATATAATACTAACTGGTACACTATACTAACTGGTACACTATACTAACTGGTATATAATACTAACTGGTACACTATACTAACTGGTATATAATACTAACTGGTACACTATACTAACTGGTACTCTATACTAACTGGTACACTATACTAACTGGTATATAATACTAACTGGTACACTATACTAACTGGTACACTATACTAACTGGTATATAATACTAACTGGTACACTATACTAACTGGTATATAATACTAACTGGTACACTATACTAACTGGTATATAATACTAACTGGTACACTATACTAACTGGTATATAATACTAACTGGTACACTATACTAACTGGTATATAATACTAACTGGTACACTATACTAACTGGTATATAATACTAACTGGTACACTATACTAACTGGTATATAATACTAACTGGTACACTATACTAACTGGTTATAATACTAACTGGTATATAATACTAACTGGTACACTATACTAACTGGTATATAATACTAACTGGTACACTATACTAACTGGTATATAATACTAACTGGTATATAATACTAACTGGTACACTATACTAACTGGTATATAATACTAACTGGTACACTATACTAACTGGTATATAATACTAACTGGTACACTATACTAACTGGTATATAATACTAACTGGTACACTATACTAACTGGTACACTATACTAACTGGTACACTATACTAACTGGTATATAATACTAACTGGTACACTATACTAACTGGTACACTATACTAACTGGTACTCTATACTAACTGGTATATAATACTAACTGGTACACTATACTAACTGGTATATAATACTAACTGGTATATAATACTAACTGGTACACTATACTAACTGGTATATAATACTAACTGGTATATATACTAACTGGTGCTCTATACTAACTGGTATATAATACTAACTGGTACACTATACTAACTGGTATATAATACTAACTGGTACTCTATACTAACTGGTATATAATACTAACTGGTACACTATACCTAAACTGGTATATAATACTAACTGGTACACTATACTAACTGGTACACTATACTAACTGGTACTCTATACTAACTGGTATATAATACTAACTGGCACTCTATACTAACTGATACACTATACTAACTGGTACACTATACTAACTGGTATATAATACTAACTGGCACACTATACTAACTGGTACACTATACTAACTGGTACTCTATACTAACTGGTATATAATACTAACTGGTACACTATACTAACTGGTATATAATACTAACTGGACACTAACTGTAAATAATACTAACTGGTACACTATACTAACTGGTATATATACTAACTGGTACACTATACTAACTGGTATATAATACTAACTGGTACACTAATACTAACTGGTATATAATACTAACTGGTACACTATACTAACTGGTACACTATACTAACTGGTATATAATACTAACTGGTACACTATACTAACTGGTATATAATACTAACTGGTATATAATACTAACTGGTACACTATACTAACTGGTATATAATACTAACTGGTACACTATACTAACTGGTATATAATACTAACTGGTACACTATACTAACTGGTATATAATACTAACTGGTACACTATACTAACTGGTATATAATACTAACTGGTACACTATACTAACTGGTACACTATACTAACTGGTACTCTATACTAACTGGTATATAATACTAACTGGTACTCTATACTAACTGGTATACTATACTAACTGGTACACTATACTAACTGGTATATAATACTAACTGGCACACTATACTAACTGGTACACTATACTAACTGGTACTCTATACTAACTGGTATATAATACTAACTGGTACACTATACTAACTGGTATATAATACTAACTGGTACACTATACTAACTGGTATATAATACTAACTGGTACACTATACTAACTGGTATATAATACTAACTGGTACACTATACTAACTGGTATATAATACTAACTGGTACACTATACTAACTGGTATATAATACTAACTGGTACACTATACTAACTGGTATATAATACTAACTGGTACACTATACTAACTGGTACACTATACTAACTGGTACACTATACTAACTGGTATATAATACTAACTGGTACTCTATACTAACTGGTACACTATACTAACTGGTACACTATACTAACTGGTATATAATACTAACTGGTACACTATACTAACTGGTACACTATACTAACTGGTACACTATACTAACTGGTATATAATACTAACTGGTACACTATACTAACTGGTATATAATACTAACTGGTACACTATACTAACTGGTAAATAATACTAACTGGTACACTATACTAACTGGTATATAATACTAACTGGTACACTATACTAACTGGTATAATACTAACTGGTACACTATACTAACTGGTACACTATACTAACTGGTATATATACTAACTGGTACACTATACTAACTGGTATATAATACTAACTGGTATACTAGTACTAACTGGTACACTATACTAACTGGTATATAATACTAACTGGCACACTATACTAACTGGATCTCAATACTAACCGGTACACTATACTAACTGGTACTCTAATACTAACTGGTACACTATACTAACTGGTATATAATACTAACTGGTACAACTATTACTAACTGGTACTCTATACTAACTGGTATATAATACTAACTGGTACACTATACTAACTGGTATATAATCTAACTGGTACCTCGATACTAACTGGTATATAATACTAACTAGTACACTATACTAACTGGTACACTATACTAACTGGTATATACTACTAACTAGGTACATATATCTAACTGGTATACTATACTAACTGGTCACACTATACTAACTGGTATATAATACTAACTGGTACATATACTAACTGTACACTATACTAACTGGTATATAATACTAAACTGGTACACAATACTAACTGGTATATAATACTAACTGGTACACTATACTAACTGGTATATAATACTAACTGGTACACTATACTAACTGGTATATAATACTAACTGGCACACTATACTAACTGGTATATAATACTAACTGGTACACTATACTAACTGGTACACTATACTAACTGGTATATAATACTAACTGGTACACTATACTAACTGGTATATAATACTAACTGGTACACTATACTAACTGGTACACTATACTAACTGGTACACTATACTAACTGGTATATAATACTAACTGGTACACTATACTAACTGGTACACTAATACTAACAGATATAATACTAACTGGTACACTATACTAACTGGTACACTATACTAACTGGTATATAATACTAACTGGTACACTATACTAACTGGTATATAATACTAACTGGTACACTATACTAACTGGTATATAATACTAACTGGTACACTATACTAACTGGTATGCTATACTAACTGGTTTATACTACTAACTGGTATAATACTAACTGGTACACTATACTAACTGGTATATAATACTAACTGGTACACTATACTAACTGGTATATAATACTAACTGGTACACTATACTAACTGGTATATAATACTAACTGGTACACTATACTAACTGGTATATAATATAACTGGTGTATAATACTAACTGGTACACTATACTAACTGGTATATAATACTAACTGGTACACTATACTAACTGGTATATAATACTAACTGGTATATAACTAACTGGTACACTATACTAACTGGTATATAATACTAACTGGTACACTATACTAACTGGTATATAATACTAACTGGTACTACTATACTAACTGGTATATAATACTAACTGGTACTCTATACTAACTGGTACACTATACTAACTGGTACACTATACTAACTGGTATATAATACTAACTGGCACACTATACTAACTGGTACACTATACTAACTGGTACTCTATACTAACTGGTATATAATACTAACTGGTACACTATACTAACTGGTATATAATACTAACTGGTATATAATACTAACTGGTACACTATACTAACTGGTATATAATACTAACTGGTATAATACTAACTGGTACTCTATACTAACTGGTATATAATACTAACTGGTACACTATACTAACTGGTATATAATACTAACTGGTACCTATACTAACTGGTATATAATACTAACTGGTACACTATACTAACTGGTATATAATACTAACTGGTACACTATACTAACTGGTACACTATACTAACTGGTACTCTATACTAACTGGTATATAATACTAACTGGTACTCTATACTAACTGGTATACTATACTAACTGGTACACTATACTAACTGGTATATAATACTAACTGGACACTATACTAACTGGTACACTATACTAACTGGTACTCTATACTAACTGGTATATAATACTAACTGGTACACTATACTAACTGGTATATAATACTAACTGGTACACTATACTAACTGGTAAATAATACTAACTGGTACACTATACTAACTGGTATATAATACTAACTGGTACACTATACTAACTGGTATATAATACTAACTGGCACACTATACTAACTGGTATATAATACTAACTGGTACACTATACTAACTGGTACACTATACTAACTGGTATATAATACTAACTGGTACACTATACTAACTGGTATATAATACTAACTGGTATATAATACTAACTGGTACTCTATACTAACTGGTATATAATACTAACTGGTACACTATACTAACTGGTACATAATACTAACTGGTACTACTATACTAACTGGTATATAATACTAACTGGTACACTATACTAACTGGTATATAATACTAACTGGTACACTATACTAACTGGTACACTATACTAACTGGTACTCTATACTAACTGGTATATAATACTAACTGGTACTCTATACTAACTGGTACACTATACTAACTGGTACACTATACTAACTGGTATATAATACTAACTGGTACACTATACTAACTGGTACACTATACTAACTGGTACTCTATACTAACTGGTATATAATACTAACTGGTACACTATACTAACTGGTATATAATACTAACTGGTACACTATACTAACTGGTATATAATACTAACTGGTACACTATACTAACTGGTACTCTATACTAACTGGTACACTATACTAACTGGTATATAATACTAACTGGTACACTATACTAACTGGTACACTATACTAACTGGTATATAATACTAACTGGTACACTATACTAACTGGTACACTATACTAACTGGTATATAATACTAACTGGTACACTATACTAACTGGTATATAATACTAACTGGTACACTATACTAACTGGTATATAATACTAACTGGTACACTATACTAACTGTATATAATACTAACTGGTACACTATACTAACTGGTATATAATACTAACTGGTACACTATACTAACTGGTATATAATACTAACTGGTACACTATACTAACTGTATATAATACTAACTGGTACACTATACTAACTGGTATATAATATACTGTGTATAATACTAACTGGTACACTATACTAACTGGTATATAATACTAACTGGTACACTATACTAACTGGTATATAATACTAACTGGTATATAATACTAACTGGTACACTATACTAACTGGTATATAATACTAACTGGTACACTATACTAACTGGTATATAATACTAACTGGTACTCTATACTAACTGGTATATAATACTAACTGGTACACTATACTAACTGGTACACTATACTAACTGGTCATATACTAACTGGTATATAATACTAACTGGTACACTATACTAACTGGTACTATACTAACTGGTACTCTATACTAACTGGTATATAATACTAACTGGTACACTATACTAACTGGTATATAATACTAACTGGTATATAATACTAACTGGTACACTATACTAACTGGTATATAATACTAACTGGTATATAATACTAACTGTGCTCTATACTAACTGGTATATAATACTAACTGGTACACTATACTAACTGGTATAAATACTAACTGGTACTCTATACTAACTGGTATATAATACTAACTGGTACACTATACTAACTGGTATATATACTAACTGGTACACTATACTAACTGGTACACTATACTAACTGGTACTCTATACTAACTGGTATATAATACTAACTGCACTCTATACTAACTGGTACACTATACTAACTGGTACACTATACTAACTGGTATATAATACTAACTGGTACACTATACTAACTGGTACACTATACTAACTGGTACACTATACTAACTGGTATATAATACTAACTGGTACACTATACTAACTGGTATAAATACTAACTGGTACACTATACTAACTGGTAAATAATACTAACTGGTACACTATACTAACTGGTATATAATACTAACTGGTACACTATACTAACTGGTATATAATACTAACTGGTACACTATACTAACTGGTACACTATACTAACTGGTATATAATACTAACTGGTACACTATACTAACTGGTATATAATACTAACTGGTATATAATACTAACTGGTACTCTATACTAACTGGTATATAATACTAACTGGTACACTATACTAACTGGTATATAATACTAACTGGTACTCTATACTAACTGGTATATAATACTAACTGGTACACTATACTAACTGGTATATAATACTAACTGGTACACTATACTAACTGGTACACTATACTAACTGGTATCTATACTAACTGGTATATAATACTAACTGGTACTCTATACTAACTGGTAAACTATACTAACTGGTACATATACTAACTGGTATATAATATACTAACTGGTACATAAACTAAACTACTGGTACACTATACTAACTGGTACTCTATACTAACTGGTATATAATACTAACTGGTACACTATACTAACTGGTATATAATACTAACTGGTACACAATACTAACTGGTATATAATACTAACTGGTACACTATACTAACTGGTATATAATACTAACTGGTACACTATACTAACTGGTATATAATACTAACTGGTACACTATACTAACTGGTATATAATACTAACTGGTACACTATACTAACTGGTACACTATACTAACTGGTATATAATACTAACTGGTACACTATACTAACTGGTATATAATACTAACTGGTACACTATACTAACTGGTACTCTATACTAACTGGTACACTATACTAACTGGTATATAATACTAACTGGTACACTATACTAACTGGTACACTATACTAACTGGTATATAATACTAACTGGTACACTATACTAACTGGTACACTATACTAACTGGTATATAATACTAACTGGTACACTATACTAACTGGTATATAATACTAACTAACTGGTACACTATACTAACTGGTATATAATACTAACTGGTACACTATACTAACTGGTAATCTATACTAACTGGTTATACTATTAACTGGTATATAATACTAACTGGTACACTATACTAACTGGTATATAATACTAACTGGTACTCTATACTAACTGCTATATAATACTAACTGGTACACTATACTAACTGGTATATAATACTAACTGGTACTCTATACTAACTGGTATATAATACTAACTGGTACACTATACTAACTGGTACTCTATACTAACTGGTATATAATACTAACTGGTACTCTATACTAACTGGTATATAATACTAACTGGTAACTCTGTCACTATACTAACTGGTATATAATACTAACTGGTACACTATACTAACTGGTATATAATACTAACTGGTACACTATACTAACTGGTACTCTATACTAACTGTATATAATACTAACTGGTACACTATACTAACTGGTATATATACTAACTGGTATATAATACTAACTGGTACACTATACTAACTGGTACTATAATACTAACTGGTATATAATACTACTGGTACACTATACTAACTGGTATATAATACTAACTGGTATATAATACTAACTGGTCACACTATACTAACTGGTACATAATACTAACTGGTATATAATACTAACTGGCACACTATACTAACTGGTATATAATACTAACTGGTATACTATACTAACTGGTACACTATACTAACTGGTATATAATACTAACTGGTACCACTATACTAACTGGTATATAATACTAACTGGTACAACTATACTAACTGGTATATAATACTACTGGTGCACTCATACTACCTGGTATATAATACTAACCTGGTAGACACTATACTAACTGGTACTCTATACTAACTAGGTACCTATAACTAATTGGTATATTATACTACTGGACATCCTATACTATCTGTAATCTTTACTACTGGTAAAATACTACTGTACAAACTGGGATACAGTACTAACTTGGACATATACTAACTGGTACACTATACTAACTGGTACTCTACTACTAACTGGTATATAAATAATAACTGGTACACTATACCTAACGGTATATAATACTAACTGGGACACTATACTAACTGGTATAAATACTACGACACAATCTACTGGTACACTATACTAACTGGTATATAATACTAAACTGGTACTCATACTAACTGGTATATAATACTAACTGGACACTATACTAACAGGTATATAATACTAACTGGTACACTATACTAACTGGTACACTATACTAACTGGTATATAATACTAACTGGTACACTATACTAACTGGTATATAATACTAACTGGTATATAATACTAACTGTGCACTATACTAACTGGTATATAATACTAACTAACTGGTACACTATACTAACTGGTATATAATAACTAACTGGTACACTATACTAACTGTATATAATACTAACTGGTACACTATACTAACTGTATATAATACTAACTGGTACACTATACTAACTGGTACACTATACTAACTGGTACTCTAACTATACTAACTGGTATATAATACTAACTGGCACACTATACTAACTGTACACTATACTAACTGGTACACTATACTAACTGGTATATAATACTAACTGGTACACTATACTAACTGGTACACTATACTAACTGGTACTCTATACTAACTGGTATATAATACTAACTGGTACACTAACTAACTGGTATATAATACTAACTGGTACACTATACTAACTGGTATATAATACTAACTGGTACACTATACTAACTGGTATATATACTAACTGGTACACTATACTAACTGGTATATAATACTAACTGGTACACTATACTAACACTGGTATATAATACTAACTGGTACACTATACTAACTGGTACACTATACTAACTGGTATATAATACTAACTGGTACACTATACTAACTGGTATATAATACTAACTGGAACACTATACTAACTGGTATATATACTAACTGGTACTCTATACTAACTGGTATATAATACTAACTGGTACACTATACTAACTGGTACACTATACTAACTGGTATATAATACTAACTGGTACACTATACTAACTGGTACACTATACTAACTGGTATATAATACTAACTGGTACACTATACTAACTGGTATATAATACTAACTGGTACACTATACTAACTGGTATATAATACTAACTGGTACACTATACTAACTGGTATATAATACTAACTGGTACACTATACTAACTGGTATATAATACTAACTGGTACACTATACTAACTGGTATATAATACTAACTGGTACACTATACTAACTGGTATATAATACTAACTGGTACACTATACTAACTGGTATATAATACTAACTGGTATATAATACTAACTGGTACACTATACTAACTGGTATATAATACTAACTGGTACACTATACTAACTGGTATATAATACTAACTGTATATAATACTAACTGGTACACTATACTAACTGGTATATAATACTAACTGGTACACTATACTAACTGGTATATAATACTAACTGGTACACTATTACTAACTGGTATATAATACTAACTGGTACTCTATACTAACTGGTATACTATACTAACTGGTACACTATACTAACTGGTATATAATACTAACTGGTACACTATACTAACTGGTACACTATACTAACTGGTACTCTATACTAACTGGTATATAATACTAACTGGTACACTATACTAACTGGTATATAATACTAACTGGTATATAATACTAACTGGTACACTATACTAACTGGTATATAATACTAACTGGTATATAATACTAACTGGTACTCTATACTAACTGGTATATAATACTAACTGGTACACTATACTAACTGGTATATAATACTAACTGGTACACTATACTAACTGGTATATAATACTAACTGGTACACTATACTAACTGGTATATAATACTAACTGGTACACTAACTCTGGTACACTATACTAACTGGTACTCTATACTAACTGGTATATAATACTAACTGGTACCTATACTAACTGGTACACTATTACTAACTGGTACACTATACTAACTGGTATAATACTAACTGGTACACTATACTAACTGGTACACTATACTAACTGGTACTATAATACTAACTGGTATATAATACTAACTGGTACACTATACTAACTGGTATATAATACTAACTGGTACACTATACTAACTGGTAAATAATACTAACTGGTACACTATACTAACTGGTATATAATACTAACTGGTACACTATACTAACTGGTATATAATACTAACTGGTACACTATACTAACTGGTACACTATACTAACTGGTATATAATACTAACTGGTACACTATACTAACTGGTATATAATACTAACTGTATATAATACTAACTGGTACTCTATACTAACTGGTATATAATACTAACTGGTACACTATACTAACTGGTATATAATACTAACTGGTACTCTATACTAACTGGTATATAATACTAACTGTACACAATACTAACTGGTATATAATACTAACTGGTACACTATACTAACTGTACACTATACTAACTGGTACTCTAAACTAACTGGTATATAATACTAACTGGTACTCTATACTAACTGATAACTATACTAACTGGTACACTATACTAACTGGTATATAATACTAACTGGTACATAATACTAACTGGTACACTAATACTAACTGGTACTCTATACTAACTGGTATATAATACTAACTGGTACACTATACTAACTGGTATATAATACTAACTGGTACACTATACTAACTGGTATATAATACTAACTGGTACACTATACTAACTGTATATAATACTAACTGGTACACTATACTAACTGGTATATAATACTAACTGGCACACTATACTAACTGGTATATAATACTAACTGGTACACTATACTAACTGGTACACTATACTAACTGGTATATAATACTAACTGGCACACTATACTAACTGGTATATAATACTAACTGGTACATAATACTAACTGGTACTCTATACTAACTGGTACACTATACTAACTGATATAATACTAACTGGTACACTATACTAACTGTGTCACTATACTAACTGGTATATAATACTAACTGGTACACTATACTAACTGGTACACTATACTAACTGGTATATAATACTAACTGGTACACTATACTAACTGGTATATAATACTAACTGGTACACTATACTAACTGGTATATAATACTAACTGGTACACTATACTAACTGGTATATAATACTAACTGGTACACTATACTAACTGGTACAATATACTAACTGGTACACTATACTAACTGGTATATAATACTAACTGGTACACTATACTAACTGGTACACTATACTAACTGGTACTCTATACTAACTGGTATATAATACTAACTGGTACACTATACTAACTGGTATATAATACTAACTGGTAATAATACTAACTGACACTATACTAACTGGTATATAATACTAACTGGTATATAATACTAACTGGTACACTATACTAACTGGTATATAATACTAACTGGTACACTATACTAACTGGTATATAATACTAACTGGTACACTATACTAACTGGTATATAATACTAACTGGTACACTATACTAACTGGTACACTATACTAACTGTATCTATACTAACTGGTATATAATACTAACTGCACTCTAACTAACTGGTACACTATACTAACTGGTACACTATACTAACTGGTATATAATACTAACTGGTACACTATACTAACTGGTACACTAATACTAACTGGTACTCTATACTAACTGGTATATTATACCTAACTGGTACTCTATACTAACGGTATATAATACTATCATGTACTCTATACCCAACTGGTATATAACTAACTGGTACTCTATACTAACTGGTAAATAATACTAACTGGTAACACTATACTACTGGTACTCTTATACTAACTGGTATATAATACTAACTGGTACTTATACTAAACTGGTATATAATAGCTAACTGGTATATAAATTACTAACTGTACACTAAACACTGTATATAATACTAAACTGGTATATAATACTAACTGTTACACTATACCAACTGTAGATAATACTACCTGGTATATATACTAACTGCACATCAGGTACTAACTGGTATATTAATACTAACGTGGCACACTATTACAAACTGGTACACACACTAACTGTATATAATACTAACTGGCACACTATACTGCACTGGAACACTATACTAACTGGTATATAATACTAACTGGTACACTATTGTTAACTAGAAAATAATGCTAACTTGTACACTATACTAACTGGTATATAATACTAACAGGTACAAATACTAACCTGGTATAAATACTAACGTGGTGCACTATACTAACGGTATACTAAACTAACTGGTACACTATACTAACTGTAAATAATACTAACTGGCACACTATACTAACTGGTATACTATACTAACTGGTACACTAACTAACTGGTATATAATACTAACTGGTACACTATACTAACTGGTACACTATACTAACTGGTACTCTATACTAACTGGTATATAATACTAACTGGTACACTATACTAACTGGTATATAATACTAACTGGTACACTATACTAACTGGTATATAATACTAACTGGTACACTATACTAACTGGTATATAATACTAACTGGTACACTATACTAACTGGTATATAATACTAACTGGACACTATACTAACTGGTATATAATACTAACTGGTACACTATACTAACTGGTACACTATACTAACTGGTATATAATACTAACTGGTACACTATACTAACTGGTATATAATACTAACTGGTATATAATACTAACTGGTGCACTATACTAACTGGTATATAATACTAACTGGTACACTATACTAACTGATATAATACTAACTGGTACTCTATACTAACTGGTATATAATACTAACTGGTACACTATACTAACTGGTATATAATACTAACTGGTACACTATACTAACTGGTACACTATACTAAACTGGTACTCTATACTAACTGGTATATAATACTAACTGCACTCTATACTAACTGGTACACTATACTAACTGGTATATAATACTAACTGGTATATAATACTAACTGGTACACTATACTAACTGGTATATTAATACTAACTGGTACACTATACTAACTGGTATATAATACTAACTGGTACACTATACTAACTGGTATATAATACTAACTGGTACACTATATACTAACTGGTATATAATACTAACTGGTACACTATACTAACTGGTACACTATACTAACTGGTATATAATACTACTGGTACACTATAATAACTGCTATATAACACTAACTGGTACACTATACTAACTGGTACTCTATACTAACTGGTACACTATACTAACTGGTAGATAATACTAACTGGTACACTATACTAACTGGTGCACTATACTAACTGGTATATAATACTAACTGGTACACTATACTAACTGGTACACTATACTAACTGGTATATAATACTAACTGGTACACTATACTAACTGGTATATAATACTAACTGGTACACTATACTAACTGGTAGATAATACTAACTGGTACACAATACTAACTGGTATATAATACTAACTGGTACACTATACTAACTGGTATATAATACTAACTGGTACACTATACTAACTGGTATATAATACTAACTGGTACACTATACTAACTGATATACTATACTAACTGGTACACTATACTAACTGGTATATAATACTAACTGGCACACTATACTAACTGGCACACTATACTAACTGGTACTCTATACTAACTGGTATATAATACTAACTGGTACACTATACTAACTGGTATAAATACTAACTGGTATATAATACTAACTGGTGCTCTATACTAACTGGTATATAATACTAACTGGTACACAATACTAACTGGTATATAATACTAAACTGGTACACTATACTAACTGGTATATAATACTAACTGGTACACTATACTAACTGGTATATAATACTAACTGGTACACTATACTAACTGGTACACTATACTAACTGGTATATAATGATGTGGAGTACTAACTGGTATATAATACTAACTGGTACACTATACTAACTGGTACACTATACTAACTGGTATACTATACTAACTGGTATATAATACTAACTGTACACTATACTAACTGGTATACTAATACTAACTGGTACACTATACTAACTGGTATATAATACTAACTGGTACACTATACTAACTGGTATATAATACTAACTGGTACACTATACTAACTGGTAAACTAATACTAACTGGTACACTATACTAACTGGTATATAATACTAACTGGTACACTATACCAACTGGTATATAATACTAACTGGTACACTATACTAACTGGTATATAATACTAACTGGTACACTATACTAACTGGTACACTATACTAACTGGTATACTATACTAACTGGTACACTATACTAACTGGTATATAATACTAACTGGTATATAATACTAACTGGTATTACTATATACTAACTGGTATATAATACTAACTGGCACTATACTAACTGGTATATAATACTAACTGGTACACTATACTAACTGGTACACTATACTAACTGGTATATAATGCTAACTGGTACACTATACTAACTGGTATATAATACTAACTGGCACACTATACTAACTGGTACTCTATACTAACTGGTACACTATACTAACTGGTATATAATACTAACTGGTATATAATACTAACTGGTGCACTATACTAACTGGTATATAATACTAACTGGTACACTATACTAACTGGTACACTATACTAACTGGTATATAATACTAACTGGTACACTATACTAACTGGTATATAATACTAACTGGTACACTATACTAACTGGTATATAATACTAACTGGTACACTATACTAACTGGTATATAATACTAACTGGTACTCTATACTAACTGGTATATAATACTAACTGGTACACTATACTAACTGGTATATAATACTAACTGGTACACTATACTAAACTGGTATATAAATACTAACTGGTACACTATACTAACTGGTATATAATACTAACTGGCTCACTATACTAACTAGTACATGATACTAACTTGTATATAATACTAACTGGTACACTATACTAACTGGTACTCTATACTAACTGGTATATAACACTAACTGGTACACTATACTAACTGGTATATAATACTAACTGGTACACTATACTAACTGGTATATAATACTAACTGGCACACTATACTAACTGGCACACTATACTAACTGGTACTCTATACTAACTGATATATAATACTAACTGGTACACTAACTAACTGGTACATATATTACTAACTGGTATAATACTAACTGGTACACTATACTAACTGGTTTATAATACTAACTGGTACGTTATACTACTGGTATATAATACTAACTGGTACACTATACTAACTGGTATATAATACTAACTGGGACACTATACTAACTGGTGCACGATACTAACTGGTGCACGATACTAACTGGTATATAATACTAATTGGTATATAATACTAACTGATATATAATGCTAACTGGTGCACTATAATAACTGGTATATAATACTAACTGGTATGCAATACTAACTGGTATATAATACTAACTGGTGCACTATACTAACTGGTACACTATACTAACTGGTAACACTATACTAACTGGTATATAATGCTAACTGGTACACTATACCAACTGGTTTATAATACTAACTGGTATATAATACTAATTGGTACACAATACTAACTGGTATATAAACTAACTGGTACAATATACTAACTGGTATACTATACTAACTGGT
>JASTWF010000844.1:69820-177674 GCA_030390025.1 Squalus acanthias
ATACTAACTGGTATATATACTAACTGGTATATAATACTAACTGGTACACTATACTAACTGGCACACTATACTAACTGGTACACTATACTAACTGGTATATAATACTAACTGGTACACTATACTAACTGGTATATAATACTAACTGGTATATAATACTAACTGGTACACTATACTAACTGGTATATAATACTAACTGGTACACTATACTAACTGGTATATAATACTAACTGGTACACTATACTAACTGGTATATAATACTAACTGGTAATAAATACTAACTGGTACACTATACTAACTGGTACACTATACTAACTGGTATATAATACTAACTGGCACACTATACTAACTGGTATATAATACTAACTGGCACACTATACTAACTGGTATATAATACGAACTGGTACATAATACTAACTGGTACTCTATACTAACTGGTATATAATACTAACTGGCACACTATACTAACTGGTATATAATACTAACTGGTACACTATACTAACTGGTACACTACACTAACTGGTATATAATACAAACTGGTACACTATACTAACTGGTATATAATACTACCTGGTATCACTATACTAACTGGTATATAATACTAACTGGTAATATAATACTAACTGGTACAACAACTATACTAACTGGTACACTATACTAACGGTATATAATACTAACTGGTATATAATACTAACTGGTACAACCTATACTAGACTGTATAATAATTCTAACTGGACACTATACTAACGTAGATAATACTACTGGTATATAATACAACTGGTATATAATACTAACTGGTACAACTATACTAACTGTATATAATACTACTGGTAATAATACTAACGAGTACACTATACAACTGTAATATAATACGTAAACTGGTACACCTATACTAACTGGTATATAATACTAACCTGGTACACTATACTAACTGGTAATAATACTAACTGCACACTATAACCTAACTGGTTATATAAAACTACAGGTCACTATACTAGACTGTTTATATACAACCTAACTGTTATATAATACTAACTGGTCCACTATACTTAACTGGTAATATAAACTAACTGGTATATAATACTAACTGGTACACTATACTAACTGGTACTCTATACTAACTGGTATATAATACTAACTGGTGCACTATACTAACTGGTACTCTATACTAACTGGTATATAATACTAACTGGTACACTATACTAACTGGTATATAATACTAACTGGTATATAATACTAACTGGTACACTATACTAACTGGTATATAATACTAACTGGCACACTATACTAACTGGTTCTCTATACTAACTGGTACACTATACTAACTGGTATATAATACTAACTGGTACACTATACTAACTGGTATATAATACTAACTGGTACACTATACTAACTGGTACTCTATACTAACTGGTATATAATACTAACTGGTACACTATACTAACTGGTATATAATACTAACTGGTACACTATACTAACTGGTATATAATACTAACTGGTACACTATACTAACTGGTACTCTATACTAACTGGTATATAATACTAACTGGTACACTATACTAACTGGTATATAATACTAACTGGTACACTATGTTAACTAGTATATAATACTAACTGGTACACTATACTAACTGGTACTCTATACTAACTGGTATATAATACTAACTGGTACACTATACTAACTGGTAATAATACTAACTGGTATCACTATACTAACTGGTATAATACTAACTGGTACACTATACTAACTGGTACTCTATACTAACTGGTATATAATACTAACTGGTACACTAATACTAACTGGTACTCTAATACTAACTGGTACACTATACTAACTGTATATAATACTAACTGGTACACTATACTAACTGTATACTATATAACTGGTACACTATACTAACTGGTATATAATACTAACTGGCACACTATACTAACTGGTACTCTATACTAACTGGTACACTATACTAACTGGTATATAATACTAACTGGCAACACTATACTAACTGGTACTTTTTACTAACTGGTACACTTTTTAACTGGTATATAATACTAACTGGTACACTATACTAACTGGTACTCTATACTAACTGGTATATAATACTAACTGGTACACTATACTAACTGGTACTCTATACTAACTGGTATATAATACTAACTGGTACACTATACTAACTGGTATATAATACAAACTGGTATATAATACTAACTGGTGCACTATACTAACTGGTACAAATACTAACTGGCATATAATACTAACTGGTACTCTATACTAACTGGTATATAATACTAACTGGCATATAATACTAACTGGTACACTATACTAACTGGTATATAATACTAACTGGTACACTATGTTAACTAGTATATAATACTAACTGGTACACTATACTAACTGGTACTCTATACTAACTGGTATATAATACTAACTGGTACACTATACTAACTGGTATATAATACTAACTGGTATATAATACTAACTGGTGCACTATACTAACTGGTACAAATACTAACTGGCATATAATACTAACTGGTACACTATACTAACTGGTATATAATACTAACTGGTACTCTATACTAACTGGTATATAATACTAACTGGTACACTATACTAACTGGTACATAATACTAACTGGTATATAATACTAACTGGTTGCACTATACTAACTGGTACAAATACTAACTGGCATATAATACTAACTGGTACACTATACTAACTGGTACACTATACTAACTGGTATATAATACTAACTGGTACACTATACTAACTGGTATATAATACTAACTGGTACACTATACTAACTGGTATATAATACTAACTGGTATACTAATACTAACTGGTACTATATACTAACTGGTATACTAATACTAACTGGTACTCTATACTAACTGGTACAATATACTAACTGGTTCACTATACTAACTGGTATATAATACTAACTGGTATATAATACTAACTGGTGCACTATACTAACTGGTATATAATACTAACTGGTATATAATACTAACTGGTACACCATAGTAACTGGTATATAATACTAACTGGCACACTATACTAACTGGTATATAATACTAACTGGCACACTATACTAACTGGTATATAATACTAACTGGTGTATTATACTAACTGGTATATAATACTAACTGGTATATAATACTAACTGGTGCACTATAATAACTGGTATATAATATATCTGGTATATAATATATCTGGCACTGATACTAAACTGTATATAATACAAACTGGCATTCTATACTAATGGTAACTATACTACCTGCATATAATACTAACTGGTACACTATACTAATGGTCCTCTTTACTAACTGTTTTATAATACTAACTGGTACACTATACTAACTGGTATATAATACTAACTGGTACACTATACTAACTGGTATATAATACTAACTGGTATATAATACTAACTGGTACACTATACTAACTGGTATATAATACTAACTGGTATATAATACTAACTAGCACACTATACTAACTGGTACACTATACTAACTGGTATATAATACTAACTGGTACACTATACTAACTGGTACACTATACTAACTGGTACACCATAGTAACTGGTATATAATACTAACTGGCACACTATACTAACTGGTATATAATACTAACTGGTACACTATACTAACTGGTATATAATACTAACTGGTACACTATACTAACTGGTATATAATACTAACTGGTATATAATACTAACTGGTAGCACTATACTAACTGGTATATAATACTAACTGGTAGTTATACTAACTGTGCACTATACTAACTGGTGCACTATACTAACTGGTATATAATACTAACTGGTACTCTATACTAACTGGTACACTATACTAACTGGTATATAATACTAACTGGTACACTATACTAACTGGTATATAATACTAACTGGAACACTATACTAACTGTATATAATACTAACTGGTACACATACTACTGTACTCATACTACTGGTATATAATACTAACTGGTACACTATACTAACTGGTATATAATACTAACTGGTTATAATACTAACTGGTACACTATACTAACTGGTATATAATACTAACTGGTATATAATACTAACTGGTATACTATACTAACTGGTATATAATCCTAACTGGTACACTATACTAACTGGTATATAATACTAACTAGTACACTATACTAACTGGTACACTATACTAACTGGTATATAATACTAACTGGTACACTATACTAACTGGTATATAATACTAACTGGCACACTATACTAACTGGTATATAATACTAACTGGTACACTATACTAACTGGTATATAATACTAACTGGTACACTATACTAACTGGGATATAATACTAACTGCCACACTATACTAACTGGTACTCAATACTAACTGGTACACTATACTAACTGGTAGATAATACTAACTGGTACACTATACTAACTGGTGCACTATACTAACAGGCATATAATACTAACTGGTACACTACACTAACTGTTACACTTTACTAACTGGTATATAATACTAACTGGTACACTATACTAACTGGTATATAATACTAACTGGTACACTATACTAACTGGTATATAATACTAACTGGTACACTATACTAACTGGTACACTATACTAACTGGTATATAATACTAACTGGTACACTATACTAACTGGTATATAATACTAACTGCCACACTATATTAACTGGTACTCTATACTAACTGGTACACTATACTAACTGGTAGATAATACTAACTGGTACACTATACTAACTGGTGCACGATACCAACAGGTATATAATACTAACTGGCACACTATACTAACTGGTACACCATACTAACTGGTATATAATACTAACTGGTACACTATACTAACTGGTATATAATACTAACTGGTACACTATACTAACTGGTATATAATACTAACTGGTACACTATACTAACTGGTATATAATACTAACTGGTACACTATACTAACTGGTACACTATACTAACTGGTATATAATACTAACTGGTATATAATACTAACTGGCACACTATACTAACTGGTATATAATACTAACTGGTACACTATACTAACTGGTACACTATACTAACTGGTATATAATACTAACTGCCACACTATACTAACTGGTACTCTATACTAACTGGTACACTATACTAACTGGTGCACTATACTAACAGGTATATAATACTAACTGGTACACTATACTAACTGGTACTCTATACTAACTGGTATATAATACTAACTGGTACACTATACTAACTGGTATATAATACTAACTGGTATATAATACTAACTGGTACACTATACTAACTGGTACTCTATACTAACTGGTATATAATACTAACTGGTACACTATACTAACTGGTATATAATACTAACTGGTACTCTATACTAACTGGTATATAATACTAACTGGTGCACTATACTAACTGGTACTCTATACTAACTGGTATATAATACTAACTGGTGCACTATACTAACTGGTATACTATACTAACTGGTATATAATACTAACTGATATATAATACTAACTGGTAATCTATACTAACTGGTATATAATACTAACTGGTGCATTATACTAACTGGTATATAATACTAACTGGCACACTATACTCACTGGTACACTATACTAACTGGTATATAATACTAACTGGCACACTATACTAACTGGTACACTATACTAACTGGTATATAATACTAACTGGTACACTATACCAACTGGTACTCTATACTAACTGGTATATAATACTAACTGGTACACTATACTAACTGGTACTCTATACTAACTGGTATATAATACTAACTGGTACTCTATACTAACTGGTATATAATACTAACTGGCACACTATACTAACTGGCACACTATACTAACTGGTACACTATACTAACTGGTATATAATACTAACTGGTACACTATACCAACTGGTACTCTATACTAACTGGTATATAATACTAACTGGTACACTATACTAACTGGTACTCTATACTAACTGGTATATAATACTAACTGGTACTCTATACTAACTGGTATATAATACTAACTGGTGCACTGTACTAACTGGTACTCTATACTAACTGGTATATAATACTAACTGGTACTCTATACTAACTGGTATATAATACTAACTGGTGCACTGTACTAACTGGTACTCTATACTAACTGGTATATAATACTAACTGGTGCACTATACTAACTGGTACTCTATACTAACTGGTATATAATACTAACTGGTACTCTATACTAACTGGTATATAATACTAACTGGTACACTATACTAACTGGTACTCTATACTAACTGGTATATAATACTAACTGGTACTCTATACTAACTGGTATATAATACTAACTGGTATATAATACTAACTGGTACACTATACTAACTGGTATATAATACTAACTGGTATATAATACTAACTGGTATATAATACTAACTGGTACACGATACTAACTGGTATATAATACTAACTGGCACACTGTACTAACTGGTATATAATACTAACTGGCACACTATACTACCTGGTACACTACACTAACTGGTATATAATACTAACTGGTGCACTATACTAACTGGTATACTATACTAACTGGTATATAATACTAACTGGTACACTATACTAACTGGTGCTCTATACTAACTGGTATATAATACTAACTGGTACACTATACTAACTGGTACTCTATACTAACTAGAATATAATACTAACTGGTACACTATACTAACTGGTATATAATACTAACTGGTACTCTATACTAACTGGTATATAATACTAACTGGTGCACTATACTAACTGGTACACTATACTAACTGGTATATAATACTAACTGGTGCACTATACTAACTGGTATACTATACTAACTGGTATATAATACTAACTGGTGCACTATACTAACTGGTATACTATACTAACTGGTATATAATACTAACTGATATATAATACTAACTGGTAATCTATACTAACTGGTATATAATACTAACTGATATATAATACTAACTGGTAATCTATACTAACTGGTATATAATACTAACTGGTATATAATACTAACTGGTACACTATACTAACTGGTATATAATACTAACTGGTATATAATACTAACTGGTACACTATACTAACTGGTACTCTATACTAACTAGAATATAATACTAACTGGTACACTATACTAACTGGTACTCTATACTAACTGGTATATAATACTAACTGGTGCACTATACTAACTGGTATACTATACTAACTGGTATATAATACTAACTGATATATAATACTAACTGGTAATCTATACTAACTGGTATATAATACTAACTGGTGCATTATACTAACTGGTATATAATACTAACTGGCACATTATACTAACTGGTATATAATACTAACTGGCACACTATACTAACTGGCACACTATACTAACTGGTACACTATACTAACTGGTATATAATACTTAACTGGTACACTATACCACTGGTACTCTATACTAACTGGATATAATACTAACTGGTACACTATACTAACTGGTACTCCTATACTAACTGGTATATAATACTAACTGGTACTCTATACTAACTGGTATATAATACTAACTGGCACACTATACTAACTGGTATAGTAATACTAACTGGTACACTATACCAACTGGTACTCTATACTAACTGGTATATAATACTAACTGGTACACTATACTAACTGGTACACTATACTAACTGGTACTCTATACTAACTGGTATATAATACTAACTGGTACTCTATACTAACTGGTATATAATACTAACTGGTACACTATACTAACTGGTATACTATACTAACTGGTATATAATACTAACTGGTACACTATACTAACTGGTATACTATACTAACTGGTATATAATACTAACTGGTATATATACTAACTGGTAATCTATACTAACTGGTATATAATACTAACTGGTATATAATACTAACTGGTACACTATACTAACTGGTATATAATACTAACTGGTATATAATACTAACTGGTACACTATACTAACTGGTATATAATACTAACTGGTACACTATACTAACTGGTACTCTATACTAACTGGTATATAATACTAACTGGTGCACTATACTAACTGGTATACTATACTAACTGGTATATAATACTAACTGATATATAATACTAACTGGTAATCTATACTAACTGGTATATAATACTAACTGGTGCATTATACTAACTGGTATATAATACTAACTGGCACATTATACTAACTGGTATATAATACTAACTGGCACACTATACTAACTGGCACACTATACTAACTGGTACACTATACTAACTGGTATATAATACTAACTGGTACACTATACCAACTGGTACTCTATACTAACTGGTATATAATACTAACTGGTACACTATACTAACTGGTACTCTATACTAACTGGTATATAATACTAACTGGTACTCTATACTAACTGGTATATAATACTAACTGGCACACTATACTAACTGGTATATAATACTAACTGGTACACTATACCAACTGGTACTCTATACTAACTGGTATATAATACTAACTGGTACACTATACTAACTGGTACACTATACTAACTGGTACTCTATACTAACTGGTATATAATACTAACTGGTACTCTATACTAACTGGTATATAATACTAACTGGCACACTATACTAACTGGCACACTATACTAACTGGTACACTATACTAACTGGTATATAATACTAACTGGTACACTATACCAACTGGTACTCTATACTAACTGGTATATAATACTAACTGGTACACTATACTAACTGGTACTCTATACTAACTGGTATATAATACTAACTGGTACACTATACTAACTGGTATATAATACTAACTGGTGCACTGTACTAACTGGTACTCCATACTAACTGGTATATAATACTAACTGGTACTCTATACTAACTGGTATATAATACTAACTGGTGCACTATACTAACTGGTACTCTATACTAACTGGTATATAATACTAACTGGTACTCTATACTAACTGGTATATAATACTAACTGGTACACTATACTAACTGGTACTCTATACTAACTGGTATATAATACTAACTGGTACTCTATACTAACTGGTATATAATACTAACTGGTATATAATACTAACTGGTATATAATACGAACTGGAACACTGTACTAACTGGTATATAATACTAACTGGCACACTATACTAACTGGTACACTACACTAACTGGTATATAATACTAACTGGTGCACTATACTAACTGGTATACTATACTAACTGGTATATAATACTAACTGATATATAATACTAACTGGTAATCTATACTAACTGGTATATAATACTAACTGGTGCATTATACTAACTGGTATATAATACTAACTGGCACACTATACTAACTGGTACACTATACTAACTGGTATATAATACTAACTGGTATATAATACTAACTGGTATATAATACGAACTGGCACACTATACTAACTGGTGCACTATACTAACTGGTATATAATACTAACTGGTACACTATACTAACTGGTGCACTATACTAACTGGTATATAATACTAACTGGCACACTATACTAACTGGTACACTACACTAACTGGTATATAATACTAACTGGTGCACTATACTAACTGGTATACTATACTAACTGGTATATAATACTAACTGATATATAATACTAACTGGTAATCTATACTAACTGGTATACAATACTAACTGGTGCATTATACTAACTGGTATATAATACTAACTGGCACACTATACTAACTGGTACACTATACTAACTGGTATATAATACTAACTGGTACACTATACCAACTGGTACTCTATACTAACTGGTATATAATACTAACTGGTACTCTATACTAACTGGTACACTATACTAACTGGTACTCTATACTAACTGGTACTCTATACTAACTGGTATATAATACTAACTGGTACACTATACCAACTGGTACTCTATACTAACTGGTATATAATACTAACTGGCACACTATACTAACTGGTACACTATACTAACTGGTATATAATACTAACTGGTACACTATACCAACTGGTACTCTATACTAACTGGTACTCTATACTAACTGGTATATAATACTAACTGGTGCACTATACTAACTGGTATACTATACTAACTGGTATATAATACTAACTGATATATAATACTAACTGGTACACTATACTAACTGGTATACAATACTAACTGGTGCATTATACTAACTGGTATATAATACTAACTGGCACACTATACTAACTGGTACTCTATACTAACTGGTATATAATACTAACTGGCACACTATACTAACTGGCACACTATACTAACTGGTACACTATACTAACTGGTATATGATACTAACTGGTACACTATACCAACTGGTACTCTATACTAGCTGGTATATAATACTAACTGGTACACTATACTAACTGGTATATAATACTAACTGGTGCACTGCACTAACTGGTACTCTATACTAACTGGTATATAATACTAACTGGTACTCTATGCTAACTGGTATATAATACTAACTGGTGCACTATACTAACTGGTACTCAAAACTAACTGGTATATAATACTAACTGGTACTCTATACTAACTGGAATATAATACTAACTGGTCCTCTATACTAACTGGTATATAATACTAACTGGTACTTTATACTAACTGGTATATAATACTAACTGGTACTTTATACTAACTGGTATATAATACTAACTGGTACTCTATACTAACTGGTATATAATACTAACTGGTATACTATACTAACTGGAATATAATACTAACTGGTAATCTATACTAACTGGTATATAATACTAACTGGTACACTATACTAACTGGTATATAATACTAACTGGTAGATAATACTAACTGGTACACTATACTAACTGGTACACTATACTAACTGGTACTCTATACTAACTGGTATAGAATACTAACTGGTACACTATACTAACTGGTATATAATACTAACTGGTATATAATACTAACTGGTACGCTATACTAACTGGTATATAATACTAACTGGTACACTATACTAACTGGTACTCTATACTAACTGGTATATAATACTAACTGGTACACTATACTAACTGGTACTCTATACTAACTGGTATATAATACTAACTGGTACACTATACTAACTGGTACTCTATACTAACTGGTATATAATACTAACTGGTACTCTATACTAACTGGTATATAATACTAACTGGTGCACTATACTAACTGGTACTCTATATTAACTGGTATATAATACTAACTGGTATATAATACTAACTGGTAATCTATACTAACTGGTATATAATACTAACTGGTGCATTATACTAACTGGTATATAATACTAACTGGTGCATTATACTAACTGGTATATAATACTAACTGGTACTCTATACTAACTGGTATATAATACTAACTGGTGCACTATACTAACTGGTACTCTATATTAACTGGTATATAATACTAACTGGTATATAATACTAACTGGTAATCTATACTAACTGGTATATAATACTAACTGGTGCATTATACTAACTGGTATATAATACTAACTGGCACACTATACTAACTGGTACACTATACTAACTGGTATATAATACTAACTGGTACACTATACTAACTGGTATATAATACTAACTGGTATATAATACTAACTGGTAATCTATACTAACTGGTATATAATACTAACTGGTGCATTTTACTAACTGGTATATAATACTAACTGGCACACTATACTAACTGGTACACTATACTAACTGGTACACTATACTAACTGGTATATAATACTAACTGGTACACTATACTAACTGGTATATAATACTAACTGGTACACTATATTACTAGTACACTAATACTAACTGGTACACTATACTAACTGGTACACTATACTAACTGGTATATAATACTAACTGGTACACTATACTAACTGGTATATAATACTAACTGGTACACTATGTTAACTAGTATATAATACTAACTGGAACACTATACTAACTGGTACCTATACTAACTGGTATATAATACTAACTGGTACACTATACTAACTGGTATATAATACTAACTGGTACACTATTACTAGTATGGTATACTGTACACTACTAACCTGGTACTCTATACTAACTGGTATATATACTAACTGGTACATTATACTAACTGGTATATAATACTAACTGGTACACTATACTAACTGTATTAATTACTAACTGGCACACTATACTAACTGTTATATAATACTAACTGGTACACTATACTACCTGGTATATAATACTAACTGGTACACTATACTAACTGGTATATAATACTAACTAGTATATAATACTAACTGGTACACTATACTAACTGGTATATAATACTAACTGGTAATCTATACTAACTGTTATATAATATTAACTGGTGCATTATACTAACTGGTATACAATACTAACTGGCACACCATACTCACTGGTACACTATACTAACTGGTATATAATACTAACTGGCACACTATACTAACTGTTATATAATACTAACTGGCACACTATACTAACTGGTATATAATACTAACTGGTACACTATATTAACTGATATATAATACTAACTGGTACACTATACTAACTGGTACACTATACTAACTGGTATATAATACTAACTGGTACACTATACTAACTGGTATATAATACTAACTGGTATATAATACTAACTGGTACACTATACTAACTGGTACTCTATACTAACTGGTATATAATACTAAATGGTACACAATGCTAACTGGTACTCTATACTAACTGGTATATAATATTAACTGGTATATAATACTAACTGGTATATAATACTAACTGGTGCACTATACTAACTGGTACTCTATACTAACTGGCATATAATACTAACTGGTACTCTATACTAACTGGTATATAATACTAACTGGTACACTATACTAACTGGTATATAATACTAACTGGTGCACTATACTAACTGGTACTCTATACTAACTGGCATATAATACTAACTGGTACTCTATACTAACTGGCATATAATACTAACTGGTACTCTATACTAACTGGTATATAATACTAACTGGTGCACTATACTAACTGGTACTCTATATTAACTGGTATATAATACTAACTGGTATATAATACTAACTGGTACACGATACTAACTGGTATATAATACTAACTGGTACTCTATACTAACTGGTATATAATACTAACTGGTGCACTATACTAACTGGTACTCTATATTAACTGGTATATAATACTAACTGGTATATAATACTAACTGGTACACGATACTAACTGGTATATAATACTAACTGGTGCACTATACTAACTGGTACTCTATATTAACTGGTATATAATACTAACTGGTATATAATACTAACTGGTACACGATACTAACTGGTATATAATACTAACTGGTAATCTATACTAACTGGTATATAATATTAACTGGTGCATTTTACTACCTGGTATATAATACTAACTGGCACACTATACTAACTGTTATATAATACTAACTGGCACACTATACTAACTGGTACACTTTACTAACTGGTATATAATACTAACTGGTATATAATACTAACTGGTGCACTATACTAACTGGTGCACTATACTAACTGGCACACTATACTAACTGGTATATAATACGAACTGGTACACTATACTAACTGATATATAATACTAACTGGTATATAATACTAACTGGTACTCTATACTAACTGGTATATAATACTAACTGGTGCACTATACTAACTGGTACACTATACTAACTGGTACACTATACTAACTGGTATATAATACGAACTGGTACACTATACTAACTGATATATAATACTAACTGGTATATAATACTAACTGGTACACTATACTAACTGGTACTCTATACTAACTGGTATATAATATTAACTGGTATATAATACTAACTGGTATATAATACTAACTGGTGCACTATACTAACTGGTACTCTATACTAACTGGCATATAATACTAACTGGTGCACTATACCAACTGGTACTCTATACTAACTGGTATATAATACTAACTGGTACTCTATACTAACTGGTATATAATACTAACTGGTACACTATACCAACTGGTACTCTATACTAACTGGTATATAATACTAACTGGTACTCTATACTAACTGGTATATAATACTACTGGTGCACTATACTAACTGGTATATAATACTAACTGGTACACTATACTAACTGGTATATAATACTACTGGTCACTATACTAACTGGTATTAATACTACTGGTACTCTATATCTAACTGGTTAATAATAACTAACTGGTGCACTATCTAACTGGTATATAATACTAACTGGGCTCTATACTAACTGGTATATAAACTAACTGGTACCTATACTACTGGTACATATAGCTAACTGTATTATAATACTAACTGGGTACACTATACTAACTTGTATATAATACTAACTGGTACACTATACTAACTGGTAGATAATACTAACTGGTACACTATACTATCTGGCATATAATACTAACTGGTATATATACTCTACTGGTCTCTAATACTAACTGGACACTCTAAGGTATGTAACTGGTATATATACTAACAGTATATAACACTAACTGGTACACTATACTAACTGGTACTTAATACTAACTGGTACATAATACTAACTGGCACTATACTGAACTGGTACTCTATACTAACTGGCATATAATACTAACTGGTACTCTATACTAACTGGTATATAATACTAACTGGCACACTATACTAACTGGTACACTATACTAACTGGTATATAATACTAACTGGTACACTATACTAACTGATATATAATACTAACTGGTACACTATACTAACTGGTACACTATACTAACTGGTATATAATACTAACTGGTATATAATACTAACTGGTACACTATACTAACTGGTACTCTATACTAACTGGTATATAATACTAACTGGTGCACTATACTAACTGGTATATAATATTAACTGGTATATAATACTAACTGGTATATAATACTAACTGGTGCACTATACTAACTGGTACTCTATACTAACTGGCATATAATACTAACTGGTACTCTATACTAACTGGTATATAATACTAACTGGTATATAATACTAACTGGTATATAATACTAACTGGTGCACTATACTAACTGGTACTCTATACTAACTGGCATATAATACTAACTGGTACATATTACTAACTGGTATATAATACTAACTGGTGCACTATACTAACTGGTACTCTATACTAACTGGTATATATTACAAACTGGTAGATAATACTAACTGGTACTCTTATACAACTGAGTGACACTATACTAACTGGTACTCTAATACTAACTGGTACAATATACTACTGGTACTCTAATACTAACTGGTATATAATACTAATGGTATATAATACTAACTGGTACCTATACTAACTGGTAATAATACTAACTGGTAGCACTATACTAACTGGTACTCTAATACTAACTGGGAGATATACTAACTGGTACTCTAATACTACTGGTATCTCTATACTAACTGTATATAATACTAACTGGTTCACATTCTAACTGTGTACACTATACTAACTGGTATATAATCCTAACTGGTACCTATATAACTGGTATAAATACTAACTGGTGCTCATACTAACTGGTACTCTAATATTAACTGGTATATAATACTAACTGGTGATATAGGATATCTAACTGGTATCTAATACTAACTGGTATATAATACTAACCTGGTGCATTATACTAACTGTTATATAATACTAACTGGTATATAATACTAACTGGTATATAATACTAACTGGTACACTATACTAACTGGTATATAATACTAACTGGTATATAATACTAACTGGTGCACTATACTAACTGGTATATAATACTAACTGGTATATAATACTAACTGGTATATAATACTAACTGGTACACTATACTAACTGGTATATAATACTAACTGGTAGATAATACTAACTGGTACACTATACTAACTGGTATATAATACTAACTGGTATATAATACTAACTGGTACACTATACTAACTGGTATATAATACTAACTGGTAGATAATACTAACTGGTACACTATACTAACTGGTATATAATACTAACTGGTATATAATACTAACTGGTATATAATACTAACTGGTACACTATACTAACTGGTATATAATACTAACTGGTATATAATACTAACTGGTACACTATACTAACTGGTATATAATACTAACTGGTAGATAATACTAACTGGTACACTATACTAACAGGTATATAATACTAACTGGTACACTATACTAACTGGTACTCTATACTAACTGGTATATAATACTAACTGGTACACTATACTAACTGGTATATAATACTAACTGGTATATAATACTAACTGGTACACTATACTAACTGGTATATAATACTAACTGGTATATAATACTAACTGGTACACTATACTAACTGGTATATAATACTAACTGGTATATAATACTAACTGGTACTCTATACTAACTGGTATATAATACTAACTGGTACACTATACTAACTGGTATATAATACTAACTGGTACACTATACTAACTGGTATATAATACTAACTGGTACACTATACTAACTGGTATATAATACTAACTGGTACACTATACTAACTGGTATATAATACTAACTGGTACACTATACTAACTGGTATATAATACTAACTGGTACACTATACTAACTGGTATATAATACTAACTGGTACTATACTAACTGGTATATAATACTAACTGGTACTCTATACTAACTGGTATATAATACTAACTGGTGCACTATACTAACTGGTACTCTATACTAACTGGTATATAATACTAACTGGTACTCTATACTAACTGGTATATAATACTAACTGGTACACTATACTAACTGGTATATAATACTAACTGGTACACTATACTAACTGGTATATAATACTAACTGGTGCACTATACTAACTGGTATATAATACTAACTGGTATATAATACTAACTGGTACACTATACTAACTGGTATATAATACTAACTGGTAGATAATACTAACTGGTACACTATACTAACTGGTACTCTATACTAACTGGTATATAATACTAACTGGTATATAATACTAACTGGTATATAATACTAACTGGTACACTATACTAACTGGTATATAATACTAACTGGTATATAATACTAACTGGTACACTATACTAACTGGTATATAATACTAACTGGTATATAATACTAACTGGTACACTATACTAACTGGTACACTATACTAACTGGTATATAATACTAACTGGTACACTATACTAACTGGTACTCTATACTAACTGGTATATAATACTAACTGGTACTCTATACTAACTGGTATATAATACTAACTGGTACACTATACTAACTGGTATATAATACTAACTGGTACACTATACTAACTGGTACTCTATACTAACTGGTACTCTATACTAACTGGTATATAATACTAACTGGTACACTATACTAACTGGTACTCTATACTAACTGGTATATTATACTAACTGGTACACTATACTAACTGGTACTCTATACTAACTGGTATATAATACTAACTGGTACTCTATACTAACTGGTACTCTATACTAACTGGTATATAATACTAACTGGTAATCTATACTAACTGGTATATAATACTAACTGGTGCATTATACTAACTGGTATATAATACTAACTGGTAATCTATACTAACTGGTATATAATACTAACTGGTGCATTATACTAACTGGTATATAATACTAACTGGTAATCTATACTAACTGGTATATAATACTAACTGGTACTCTATACTAACTGGTATATAATACTAACTGGTAATCTATACTAACTGGTATATAATACTAACTGGTACACTATACTAACTGGTATATAATACTAACTGGTAATCTATACTAACTGGTATATAATACTAACTGGTATATAATACTAACTGGTAATCTATACTAACTGGTATATAATACTAACTGGTGCACTATACTAACTGGTATATAATACTAACTGGTACACTATACTAACTGGTATATAATACTAACTGGTATATATACTAACTGGTAATCTATACTAACTGGTATATAATACTAACTGGTACACTATACTAACTGGTATATAATACTAACTGGTACACTATACTAACTGGTATATAATACTAACTGGTAATCTATACTAACTGGTATATAATACTAACTGGTACACTATACTAACTGGTATATAATACTAACTGGTATATAATACTAACTGGTATATAATACTAACTGGTATATAATACTAACTGGTGCACTATACTAACTGGTACTCTATATTAACTGGTATATAATACTAACTGGTACACTATACTAACTGGTACTCTATACTAACTGGTATATAATACTAACTGGTGCACTATACTAACTGGTATATAATACTAACTGGTATATAATACTAACTGGTATATAATACTAACTGGTGCACTATACTAACTGGTACTCTATATTAACTGGTATATAATACTAACTGGTACTCTATACTAACTGGTACACTATACTAACTGGTATATAATACTAACTGGTATCTATACCAACTGGTACTTAATACTAACTGGTATATAATACTAACTGGTATCTATACCAACTGGTACTTAATACTAACTGGCATATAATACTAACTGGTGCACTATACTAACTGGTATATAATACTAACTGGTATATAATACTAACTGGTACACTATACTAACTGGTATATAATACTAACTGGTATATAATACTAACTGGTATATAATACTAACTGGTACACTATACTAACTGGTATATAATACTAACTGGTATATAATACTAACTGGTGCACTATACTAACTGGTATATAATACTAACTGGTATATAATACTAACTGGTGCACTATACTAACTGGTATATAATACTAACTGGTATATAATACTAACTGGTACACTATACTAACTGGTATATAATACTAACTGGTACACTATACTAACTGGTATATATACTAACTGGTATATAATACTAAACTGGTATATAATACTAACTGGCTATACTAACTGGTACTATAATACTAACTGGTATATAATACTAACTGGTACACTATACTAACTGGTATATAATACTAACTGGTATATATACTAACTGGTACACTATACTAACTGGTAAATATACTAACTGGTATATAATACTAACTGGTACACTATACTAACTGGTACACTATACTAACTGGTATATAATACTAACTGGTACACTATACTAACTGGTACTCTATACTAACTGGTATATAATACTAACTGGCTACACTATACTAACTGGTACTCTATACTAACTGGTAATAATACTAACTGGTACACTATACTTAACTGGTACACTATACTAACTGGTATATAATACTAAACTAGGTACACTATACTAACTGGTACACCTATACTAACTGCTATATAACACTAACTGGTACACTATACTAACTGGTACTCTAATACTAACTGGTCCACCCTATACCTAACTGGTACTCTATACTAACTGGTACACTATACTAACTGGTATATAATACTAACTGGTACACTATACTAACTGGTCTAACTACTTTAACTAAACTGGTATATGATACTAACTGGTACTACTGTACTAACTGCTATATAACACTAACTGGTACACTATACTAACTGGTACTCTATACTAACTGGTACACTATACTAACTAGTATATAATACTAACTGGTACACTATACTAACTAGGTACTCACTATACTAACAGGTATAATACTAACTGGTACACTATCACTAACTGGTACACTAATACTAACTGGTACACTAATACTAACTAGTCCACTACACTAACTGGTATACGTACTAACTGGTACACTATACTAACTGGTATATAATACTAACTGGTATATAATACTAACTGGTATATAATACTAACTGGTGCACTATACTAACTGGTATATAATACTAACTGGTAGATAATACTAACTGGTACACTATACTAACTGGTGCACTATACTAACAGGTATATAATACTAACTGGTACACTATACTAACTGGTACTCTATACTAACTGGTATATAATACTAACTGGTACACTATACTAACTGGTATATAATACTAACTGGTAGATAATACTAACTGGTACACGATACTAACTGGTATATAATACTAACTGGTAGATAATACTAACTGGTACACTATACTAACTGGTATATAATACTAACTGGTACACTATACTAACTGGTACTCTATACTAACTGGTATATAATACTAACTGGTACACTATACTAACTGGTACTCTATACTAACTGGTATATAATACTAACTGGTACACTATACGAACTGGTACTCTATACTAACTGGTATATTATACTAACTGGTACACTATACTAACTGGTACTCTATACTAACTGGTATATAATACTAACTGGTACTCTATACTAACTGGTATATAATACTAACTGGTGCACTATACTAACTGGTACTCTATACTAACTGGTATATAATACTAACTGGTAATCTATACTAACTGGTATATAATACTAACTGGTGCATTATACTAACTGGTATATAATACTAACTGGTAATCTATACTAACTGGTATATAATACTAACTGGTATATAATACTAACTGGTAATCTATACTAACTGGTATATAATACTAACTGGTGCATTATACTAACTGGTATATAATACTAACTGGTACACTATACTAACTGGTATATAATACTAACTGGTATATAATACTAACTGGTAATCTGTACTAACTGTTATATAATACTAACTGGTGCATTTTACTAACTGGTATATAATACTAACTGGTACACTATACTAACTGGCATATAATACTAACTGGTAATCTATACTAACTGGCATATAATACTAACTGGTAATCTATACTAACTGGTATATAATACTAACTGGTACACTATACTACCTGGTATATAATACTAACTGGTACACTATACTAACTGGTACACTATACTAACTGGTATATAATACTAACTGGTACACTATACTAACTGGTATATAATACTAACTGGTACACTATACTAACTGTTATATAATACTAACTGGTACACTATACTAACTGGTATATAATACTAACTGGTACACTATACTAACTGGTATATAATACTAACTGGTATATAATACTAACTGGTGCACTATACTAACTGGCACACTATACTAACTGGTATATAATACTAACTGGTATATAATACTAACTGGTAATCTGTACTAACTGGTATATAATACTAACTGGTACACTATACTAACTGGTACACTATACTAACTGGTATATAATACTAACTGGCACACTATACTAACTGGTATATAATACTAACTGGTATATAATAATAACTGGTGCACTATACTAACTGGTATATAATACTAACTGGTATATAATACTAACTGGTAATCTATACTAACTGGTATATAATACTAACTGGTACACTATACTAACTGGTACACTATACTAACTGGTATATAATACTAACTGGCACACTATACTAACTGGTACACTATACTAACTGGTATATAATACTAACTGGTACACTATACTAACTGGTATATAATACTAACTGGTACACTATACTAACTGGTACACTATACTAACTGGTATATAATACTAACTGGTACACTATACTAACTGGTACTCTATACTAACTGGTATATAATACTAACTGGTACACTATACTAACTGGTATATAATACTAACTGGTACACTATACTAACTGGTACACTATACTAACTGGTATATAATACTAACTGGTACACTATACTAACTGGTACACTATACTAACTGGTACACTATACTAACTGGTATATAATACTAACTGGTACTCTATACTAACTGGTATATAATACTAACTGGTACACTATACTAACTGGTACTCCATACTAACTGGTATATAATACTAACTGGTACTCTATACTAACTGGTATATAATACTAACTGGTGCACTATACTAACTGGTACTCTATACTAACTGGTATATAATACTAACTGGTACTCTATATTAACTGGTATATAATACTAACTGGTACACTATACTAACTGGTACTCTATACTAACTGGTATATAATACTAACTGGTACACTATACTAACTGGTACACTATACTAACTGGTACTCTATACTAACTTGTATATAATACTAACTGGTACACTATACTAACTGGTACTCTATACTAACTGGTATATAATACTAACTGGTGCACTATACTAACTGGTACTCTATATTAACTGGTATATAATACTAACTGGTATACTATACTAACTGGTATATAATACTAACTGGTATATAATACTAACTGGTAATCTATACTTACTGGTATATAATACTAACTGGTGCATTATACTAACTGGTATATAATACTAACTGGCACACTATACTAACTGGTACACTATACTAACTGGTATATAATACTAACTGGTACACTATACTAACTGGTATATAATACTAACTGGTATATAATACTAACTGGTACACTATACTAACTGGTATATAATACTAACTGGTATATAATACTAACTGGTAATCTATACTAACTGGTATATAATACTAACTGGTACACTATACTAACTGGTACACTATACTAACTGGTACACTATACTAACTGGTACTCTATACTAACTTGTATATAATACTAACTGGTACACTATACTAACTGGTACTCTATACTAACTGGTATATAATACTAACTGGTATACTATACTAACTGGTACTCTATATTAACTTGTATATAATACTAACTGGTACACTATACTAACTGGTACTCTATATTAACTGGTATATAATACTAACTGGTACACTATACTAACTGGTATATAATACTAACTGGTATATAATACTAACTGGTAATCTATACTTACTGGTATATAATACTAACTGGTGCATTATACTAACTGGTATATAATACTAACTGGCACACTATACTAACTGGTACACTATACTAACTGGTATATAATACTAACTGGTACACTATACTAACTGGTATATAATACTAACTGGTATATAATACTAACTGGTACACTATACTAACTGGTATATAATACTAACTGGTATATAATACTAACTGGTGCACTATACTAACTGGCATATAATACTAACTGGTAATCTATACTAACTGGTATATAATACGAACTGGTGCATTTTACTAACTGGTATATTATACTAACTGGCACACTATACTCACTGTTATATCATACTAACTGGTACACTATACTAACTGGTATATAATACTAACTGGCACACTATACTAACTGTTATATAATACTAACTGGTACACCATACTACCTGGTATATAATACTAACTGGTACACTATACTAACTGGTATATAATACTAACTGGTATATAATACTAACTGGTACACTATACTAACTGGTATATAATACTAACTGGTAATCTATACTAACTGGTATATAATATTAACTGGTGCATTATACTAACTGGTATATAATACTAACTGGCACACTATACTAACTGTTATATAATACTAACTGGCACACTATACTAACTGGTACACTTTACTAACTGGTATATAATACTAACTGGTATATAATACTAACTGGTGCACTATACTAACTGGTACTCTATACTAACTGGCACACTATACTAACTGGTATATAATACTAACTGGTACACTATACTAACTGGTACACTATACTAACTGGTATATAATACTAACTGGTATATAATACTAACTGGTACACTATACTAACTGGTACTCTATACTAACTGGTATATAATACTAACTGGTACACAATACTAACTGGTACTCTATACTAACTGGTGCACTATACTAACTGGTACTCTATACTAACTGGCATATAATACTAACTGGTATATAATACTAACTGGTACACTATACCAACTGGTACTCTATACTAACTGGTATATAATACTAACTGGTACTCTATACTAACTGGTATATAATACTAACTGGTACACTATACTAACTGGTACACTATACTAACTGGTACTCTATACTAACTGGTATATAATACTAACTGGTACTCTATACTAACTGGCATATAATACTAACTGGTATATAATACTAACTGGTACACTATACCAACTGGTACTCTATACTAACTGGTATATAATACTAACTGGTACTCTATACTAACTGGTATATAATACTAACTGGTACTCTATACTAACTGGTATATAATACTAACTGGTATATAATACTAACTGCTTTATAATACTAACTGGTGCACTATACTAACTGGTACTCTATACTAACTGGCATATAATACTAACTGGTATATAATACTAACTGGTACACTATACTAACTGGCATATAATACTAACTGGTACACTATACTAACTGGCATATAATACTAACTGGTACACTATACTAACTGGCATATAATACTAACTGGTACTCTATACTAACTGGCATATAATACTAACTGGTACTCTATACTAACTGGTACATAATACTAACTGGTATATAATACTAACTGGTACTCTATACTAACTGGCATATAATACTAACTGGTATATAATACTAACTGGTACACTATACTAACTCGTACTCTGTACTAACTGGTATATAATACTAACTGGTACTCTATACTAACTGGTATATAATACTAACTGGTGCACTATACTAACTGGTACTCTATATTAACTGGTATATAATACTAACTGGTATATAATACTAACTGGTGCACTATACTAACTGGTACTCTATACTAACTGGCATATAATACTAACTGGTACTCTATACTAACTGGTACGTAATACTAACTGGCATATAATACTAACTGGTACACTATACTAACTGATATATAATACTAACTGGTGCACTATATTAACTGGTATATAATGCTAACTGGTACACTATACTAACTGGTACTCTATACTAACTGGTACACTTTACTAACTGGTATATCATACTAACTGGTACACTATACTAACTGGTACTCTATACTAACTGGTACACTATACTAACTGGTAGATAATACTAACTGGTATACTATACTAACTGGTATATAATACTAACTAGTACACTGTACTAACTGGTACACTATACTAACTGGTATATAATACTAACTGGTATATAATACTAACTGGTGCACTATACTAACTGGTATGTAATACTAACTGGCACACTATACTAACTGGTATATAATACTAACTGGTGCACTATACTAACTGGTATATAATACTAACTGGTACACTATACTAACTGGTACACTATACTAACTGATATATAATACTAACTGGCACACTATACTAACTGGTATACAATACTAACTGGCACACTATACTAACTGGTACACTATACTAACTGGTATATAATACTAACTGGTATATAATACTAACTGGTGCACTATACTAACTGGTACTCTATACTAACTGGCACACTATACTAACTGGTACACTATACTAACTGGTATATAATACTAACTGGTACACTATACTAATTGGTATATAATACTAACTGGTACACTATACTAACTGGTATATAATACTAACTGGTACACTATACTAATTGGTATATAATACTAACTGGTACACTATACTAACTGGTACTCTATACTAACTGGTATATAATACTAACTGGTGCACTATACTTACTGGTTCTCTATATTAACTGGTATATAATACTAACTGGTACACTATACTAACTGGTATATAATACTAACTGGTATATAATACTAACTGGTGCACTATACTAACTGGTACTCTATACTAACTGGCATATAATACTAACTGGTACTCTATACTAACTGGTATATAATACTAACTGGCATATAATACTAACTGGTACTCTATACTAACTGGTATATAATACTAACTGGTGCACTATACTAACTGGTATATAATACTAACTGGTACACTTTACTAACTGGTATATAATACTAACTGGTATATAATACTAACTGGTGCACTATACTAACTGGTACTCTATACTAACTGGCACACTATACTAACTGGTAGACTATACTAACTGGTATATAATACTAACTGGTACACTATACTAACTGATATATAATACTAACTGGTACACTATACTAACTGGTACACTTTACTAACTGGTATATAATACTAACTGCTACACTATACTAACTGGTACACTATACTAACTGGTATATAATACTAACTGCTACACTATACTAACTGGTATATAATACTAACTGGTATATAATACTAACTGGTACACTATACTAACTGGTATATAATACTAACTGGTATATAATACTAACTGGTACGCAATACTAACTGGTACTCTATACTAACTGGTATATAATACTAACTGGTGCACTATACTAACTGGTATATAATATTAACTGGTATATAATACTAACTGGTATATAATACTAACTGGTGCACTATACTAACTGGTACTCTATACTAACTGGCATATAATACTAACTGGTGCACTATACTAACTGGTACTCTGTATTAACTGGCATATAATACTAACTGGTATATAATACTAACTGGTACACTATACTAACTGGTACTCTATACTAACTGGTATATAATACTAACTGGTACTCTGTACTAACTGGTATATAATACTAACTGGTGCACTATACTAACTGGTACTCTATATTAACTGGTATATAATACTAACTGGTATATAATACTAACTGGTGCACTATACTAACTGGTACTCTATACTAACTGGCATATAATACTAACTGGTACTCTATACTAACTGGTACGTAATACTAACTGGCATATAATACTAACTGGTACACTATACTAACTGATATATAATACTAACTGGTGCACTATACTAACTGGTATATAATGCTAACTGGTACACTATACTAACTGGTACTCTATACTAACTGGTACACTTTACTAACTGGTATATCATACTAACTGGTACACTATACTAACTGGTACTCTATACTAACTGGTACACTATACTAACTGGTATATAATACTAACTGGTACACTATACTAACTGGTATATAATACTAACTGGTATACTATACTAACTGGTATATAATACTAACTAGTACACTGTACTAACTGGTACACTATACTAACTGGTATATAATACTAACTGGTATATAATACTAACTGGTGCACTATACTAACTGGCATGTAATACTAACTGGCACACTATACTAACTGGTATCTAATACTAACTGGTGCACTATACTAACTGGTATACTATACTAACTGGTGCACTATACTTACTGGTATATAATACTAACTGGCACACTATACTAACTGGTACACTATACTAACTGATATATAATACTAACTGGCACACTATACTAACTGGTATACAATACTAACTGGCACACTATACTAACTGGTCCACTATACTAACTGGTATATAATACTAACTGGTATATAATACTAACTGGTACACTATACTAACTGGTACTCTATACTAACTGGTATATAATACTAACTGGTATATAATACTAACTGGTACTCTATACTAACTGGTATATAATACTAACTGGTGCACTATACTAACTGGTTCTCTATATTAACTGGTATATAATACTAACTGGTACACTATACTAACTGGTATATAATACTAACTGGTATATAATACTAACTGGTACTCTATACTAACTGGTACACTATACTAACTGGTATATAATACTAACTGGTACAGTGTACTAACTGGTACTCTATACTAACTGGTATATAATACTAACTGGTACACTATACTAACTGGTATATAATACTAACTGGTACAGTGTACTAACTGGTACTCTATACTAACTGGTATATAATACTAACTGGTACACTATACTAACTGGTATATAATACTAACTGGTACACTATATTAACTGGTATATAATACTAACTGGTACACTATACTAACTGGTACTCTATACTAACTGGTATATAATACTAACTGGTATATAATACTAACTGATGCAGTATACTAACTGGTATATAATACTAACTGGTATATAATACTAACTGGTACACTATACTAACTGGTATATAATACTAACTGGTATATAATACTAACTGGTACTCTATACTAACTGGTATATAATACTAACTGGTACACTATACTAACTGGTATATAATACTAACTGGTATATAATACTAACTGGTACACTATACTAACTGGTATATAATACTAACTGGTATATAATACTAACTGGTACACTATACTAACTGGTATATAATACTAACTGGTATATAATACTAACTGGTATATAATGCTAACTGGCACACTATACTAACTGGTACTCTATACTAACTGGTACACTTTACTAACTGGTATATCATACTAACTGGTACACTATACTAACTGGTACTCTATACTAACTGGTACACTATACTAACTGGTACTCTATACTAACTGGTACACTTTACTAACTGGTATATCATACTAACTGGTACACTATACTAACTGGTACTCTATACTAACTGGTACACTTTACTAACTGGTATATCATACTAACTGGTACACTATACTAACTGGTACTCTATACTAACTGGTACACTTTACTAACTGGTATATCATACTAACTGGTACACTATACTAACTGGTACTCTATACTAACTGGTACACTTTACTAACTGGTATATCATACTAACTGGTACACTATACTAACTGGTACTCTATACTAACTGGTACACTTTACTAACTGGTATATCATACTAACTGGTGCACTATACTAACTGGTACTCTATACTACTGGTATATAATACTAACTGGTACACTATACTAACTGGTATATAATACTAACTGGCACACTATACTAACTGGTATATAATACTAACTGGCATACTATACTAACTGGTACACTATACTAACTGGTATATAATACTAACTGGCATATAATACTAACTGGTACACTATACTAACTGGTATATAATACTAACTAGTACACTATACTAACTGGTATATAATACTAACTGGTACACTGTACTAACTGGTATATAATACTAACTAGTACACTATACTAACTGGTACACAACACTAACTGGAGTCTATATTCACCGGTGTACAATTCTAACTGGTACACTGGTATATAATACTAATTGGTACACAATAACTTGTGAGACAATATTAACTAGTCCAGCAGGTAAATAATGCTAACTAGTACAACACGAATATTACAAAGCAAGCTGATACAATGTTTATTGGATGAAAGCTAACTGGTACAAAGTTAACTGGCAAATTACTAACTAACATGCTGACTAGTACAAAGACAAGTAACACGATTAGTAGAATGTCACATACCTTGCTGTTGCAGTTTATAGTCTGTGGAGTAGGCTTTTCCTATAATATTCCACACTGGCCTCAGGCACCCGAATAGCCCCTCCAGGAATCCGCCTGACCCGGACCCGGAGCCCGACCCTGAGCGGTTGTAATGTATCTTCATCTCATCTGGTCCGCTGTTGTCACCACCACCGCCACCGCCACCGCCATCATTGCCATTGCCATTCCCGTCCTCGGGGGTCCGGGTGGTCCCGGCTTCCTCGTGCTCCCTCAGCTGCAGCACGCTGTTCTCGAACTGGTCGCGGGAGTCCTCGCTGACGCTGGTGAGCACGGTGATGGTGACAGGGTGGTTGGAGTTGGAGCTACCGCTGCTGTCGCCCTGCGGGGGCCCCTTCTCCTGCAGGTTGTCCAGGATCTCGGGTGGCGAGTATGACGGCTTGAGGTCCACATCTCTGACCGGCAGCTTGTCCCGCTCCCCCGGCGTCCCCAGCTCTTCCTTCAGGTTCTGATTGATAAGGTTGGAAGAGGGTGACCAAGTCAGGACCTCCTGCGGACTGGCCATCACGCCGTGTGTGTGCATGGGGCAGGCGGCCAAAGGTGGCTTTCAGTTCAATCCTAGGACAGGACCCAACGAGAGGGGCAAACGCTCAAACCTGAAGGGAAAAAGGAAACAGTTTGTCAATCGCCAGTCAGCTGTGAATGTCCTCTACAATATCAGCCGAGGCACAACGGCTGGCACTCTCGCCTCTGAGTTAGGAGGTTGTGGGTTCAAGTCCCACTCCAGGGACTTGAGCACATAAAGCTAGGCTGACACTCCAGTGTGGTACTGAGGGAATGCTGCACTGTCGGAGGTGTCGTCTTTCAGGTGAGATGTTAAACCGAGGCCCCGTCTGCTCTCTCAGGTGGACGTAAAAGATCCCACTGCATTACTCTAAAAAGAGCAGGGGAGCTCTCCCCGGTGTCCTGGTCAATATATATCCCTCAATCAAATCAATAAAAAACCCAGATAATCTGGTCATTATCACATTGCTATTTGTGGGATCTTGCTGTTTGCAATTTGGTTGCCACGTTTCCTTACATTGCAACAGTGACTACACTTCAAATGTACTTCATGGGCTGTGTGGGAGCTTTACTCTGTATCTAACACATGCTGTCCCTGCCCTGGGAGTGTTTGATGGTCATGATGCGGAGATGCCGGTGTTGGACTGGGGTGGACAAAATTGAGAGGTCGCACAACACCAGGTTATAGTCCAACAGTTTTATTTGAAATCACAAGCTTTCGGAACTATCGCTCCTTCCTCAGGTGAAGTAAATTGGATACAGAATCATCAGAGCATATATAGATGGAAAAAAAAGCATGTGTACTTTACAATTGCAGACCAATAAATTAAATCATCCTGACTATCTGCCGAGGTGTGATAAAGTTAATTAAGTCAGCCAGGAAGGTACCACATCAAAAGACATAGCAAGATACAACTGAGACAATGAGGTGAAGTCGCAGGGGTTCTAACGTGTCAAAAGCTGCCGTCTGTATGTAAAACGAAAAGCTTTAAAAAAAAAGAATTTACTTTTTTACTGGGAAAATTTTTACTTTTTTACTGGGAATCACATGGGACAGTGTAGAGGGGGCTTTACTCTGTATCTAACACATGCTGTCCCTGCCCTGGGAGTGTTTGATGGGACAGTGTAGAGGGGGCTTTACTCTGTATCTAACCCATGCTCTACCTGCCCTGGGAGTGTTTGATGGGACAGTGTAGAGGGGGCTTTACTCTGTATCTAACCCGGGCTCTACCTGCCCTGGGAGTGTTTGATGCTGGAAAGTGACGCATTCCTGCGCTTTGACAATACTCAGTTTGAGCACTAAAGCTTGACCACGATAAAGCTCTATAAAAGACTGGGATGTAAGTTACTGGCAGCTGCCGAGAGCTCCTTTAGAGCCCTAACTCCCCTCTCAGCAACAGGCGGTCCTGAAGTGACAGACAAGGGATAACTTACAACACAGCTCAGAACAGGAATTAGTGGCGTTTGCCTTGTCCTATGCAGAGGTTCACTTGACATTTTACTGGTCAAACTTATCATTAGATCTGCTCGGGTCCCGTGACTGGCTTGGGGCATGTGATTGGCTTGGACCCTGTGACTGGCTCAGGCCCTGTGACTGGCTCGGGCCCTGTGACTGGCTCGGGCCCTGTGACTGGCTCACGCCCTGTGACTGGCTCGGGCCCTGTGACTGGCTCGGGGCCTGTGACTGGCTCGGGCCCTGTGACTGGCTCGGGTCCTGTGACTGGCTCGGACCCTGTGACTGGCTCGGGCCCTGTGTCTGGTTCGGGCCCTGAACTGGCTCGGGCCCTGTGACTGGCTTGGGGCCTGTGACTGGCTCGGGGCCATGTGACTGGCTCAGGGCCTGTGACTGGCTCGCACCCTGTGACTGGCTCAGGCCCTGTAACTGGCTCGGGGCCTGTGACTGGCTCGTGGCCAGTGACTGGCTCGGGGCCTGTGACTGGCTCGTGGCCAGTGACTGGCTCGGGCCCTGTGACTGGCTCGGGTCCTGTGACTGGCTCGGGGCTTGTGACTGGCTCAGGTCCTGTGACTGGCTCATGGCCTGTGACTGGCTCGGGCCCAGTGACTGGCTCGGGCCCTGTGACTGGCTCGGGCCCTGTGACTGGCTCGGGCCCTGTGTCTGGTTCGGGCCCTGAACTGGCTTGGGCCCTGTGACTGGCTCGGGCCCTGTGTCTGGCTTGGGCCCTGAACTAGCTCGGGCCCCGTGACTGGCTCACAACCTGTGTCTGGTTCGGGCCCTGAACTGGCTTGGGCCCTGTGACTGGCTCGGGCCCTGTGTTTGGTTCGGTCCCTGAACTGGCTTGGGCCCTGTGACTGGCTCGGGCCCTGTGTCTGGTTCGGGCCCTGAACTAGCTCGGGCCCCGTGACTGGCTCGCACCCTGTGACTGGCTCGGGGCCTGTGACTGGCACGGGGCCCTGTGACTGGCTCGGGCCCTGTGACTGGCTCGGGCCCTGTGACTGGCTCGGGCTCTGTGACTGGCTCGGGTTCTGTGACTGGCTCGTGACTGGCTCGGGCCCTGTGTGTCCTTCGGGCCCTGAACTGGCTTGGGCCCTGTGACTGGCTCGGGCCCTGTGTCTGGCTGGGCCCTGTGACTGGCTCGAGGCCTGTGACTGGCTCGCACCCTGTGACTGGCTCGGGCCCTGTGACTGGCTCGGGGCCTGTGACTGGCTCAGGTCCTGTGACTGGTTCGGGTCCTGTGACTGGCTCGTGGCCTGTGACTGGCTCGGGCCCAGTGACTGGCTCGGGTCCTGCGACTGGCTTGGGCCCTGTGTCTGGTTTGGGCCATGAACTGGTTTGGGCCCAGTGACTGGCTCAGGCCCTGTGCCTGGTTCGGGCCCTGAACTGGCTCGGGCCCTGTGACTGGCTCGGGGCCTGTGACTGGCTCGGGCCCTGTGACTGGCTCGGGGCCTGTGACTGGCTCGCACCCTGTGTCTGGCTCGGGGCCCTGTGACTGGCTCGGGCCCTGTGACTGGCTCGGGCCCTGTGACTGGCTCGGGGCCTGTGACTGGCTCGGGTCCTGTGACTGGCTCATGGCCTGTGACTGGCTCGGGCCCTGTAACTGGCTCGGGCCCTGTGACTGGCTCGGGGCCTGTGACTGGCTCGGGCCCTGTGACTGGCTCGGGCCCTGTGTGTGGTTCGGGCCCTGAACTGGTTTGGGCCCTGTGACTGGCTCGGGGCCCTATGACTGGCTCGGGGCCTGTGACTGGCTCGGGTCCTGTGTCTGTGACTGGTTCGGGCCCTGTTTCTGGCTTGGGGCCTGAGAATGGCTCGGGCCCTATGTCTGGCTTGGGGCCTGTGTATAGCTTGGGCCCTGTTTCTGACTCGGGCCCTTTGATTGGCTCAGGCCCTGTGACTGACTCGGGCCCTGTGACTGGCTCGGGTCCTGTGTCTGTGACTGGTTCGGGCCCTGTTTCTGGCTTGGGGTCTGAGAATGGCTCGGGCCCTATGTCTGGCTCAGGCCCTGTGTCTGGCTTGGGCCCTGTGACTGGCTTGGGCCCTGTGACTGGCTTGGGCCCTGTGACTGGCTCGGGCCCTGTGTCTGGCTCGGGGCCTGTGACTGGCTCAGGCCCTGTGACTGACTTGGGGCCTGTGACCAGCTCGAGGCCTGAGGCTGGCTCGGGCCCTGTGTCTGTCTTGGGACCTGTGTATAGCTTGGGCCCTGTTTCTGACTCGGGGCCTGTGATTGGCTCAGCTCCTGTGACTGGCTTGGGCCCGGTCTGTGACTGGTTCGGACCCTGTCTGTGTCTGGCTTGGGCCCTATGTCTGGCTCGGGCCCTATCTGTGACTGGTTTGTGGCCTGTGCCTGACTCAGCCCCTGTGTCTGGCTCAGGCCCTGTTTCTGGCTTGGGCCCTGTGACTAGCTTGGGGCCTGTGACTGGTTCGGGGCCTGTGCATGGCTCGGGGCCTGTTTCTGGCTTGAAGGCCGTGTCTGGCTTGGTGCCTGTGACTGGCTCGGGACCTGTGTCTGGCGTGAGGCCTGTGCATGGCTTGGGGCCTGTGACTGCCTTGGGGCCTGTGACTGGCTCGGGGCCAGTGACTGGCTTGGGGCTTGTCTCTAGCTCTGGGTCTGTGACTTGCTTGGGGCTTGTCTCTAGCTCGGGGCCTGTGACTGGCTTGGGGCTTGTCTCTAGCTCGGGGTCTGTGACTTGCTTGGAGCTTGTCTCTAGCTCGGGGCCTGTGACTGGCTTGGGGCCTGTGACTGGCTTGGGGCTTGTCTCTAGCTCGGGGCCTGTGACTTGCTTGGGGCTTGTCTCTAGCTCGGGGCTTGTGACTTGCTTGGGGCTTGTCTCTAGCTCGGGGCCTGTGACTTGCTTGGGGCTTGTCTCTAGCTCGGGGTCTGTGACTTGCTTGGGGCTTGTCTCTAGCTCGGGGCCTGTGACTTGCTTGGGGCTTGTCTCTAGTTCATGGCCTGTGACTGGCTCGGGGCCTGTGACTGGCTCGGGGCCTGTGACTGGCCTGGGGCTTGTCTCTAGTTCATGGCCTGTGACTGGCTCAGGGCCTGTGACTGGCTCGGGGCCTGAGACTGGCTCGGGGCCTGTGACTGGCTCGGGGCCTGTGACTGGCTTGGGGCTTGTCTCTAGCTCGGGGCCTGTGACTGGTTTTGGGGCCTTTACCCTTTATATCCATCGGATTATTTTTCTCAAGTGTTCTCACTGTTGTTTCATGGGCAAATGTGGCAGCCAATTTACTGTTTATGGGAGCTTGCTGTGCGCAAATTGGCTGTCACGTTTCTTACATTTCAACAGTACTTCATTGGCTGTAAAGCTTTGGGACGTCCTGAGGTTGTGAAAAGCGCTATATAAATGCAAATCTCTCTTTTTCTTTCTTTCATTCTTCATATTTCACCTCTTTCTAGGTACTTTGGGAGATCTGTATAGCGGATTGAAAACCCATTGGCTGTGTCTCTGACTCTATCTGTCCTTGTGACCTTCTCCAGCCACTCCTACTATGGAGCTCTCCCACGTGTCTGCTGCATGTTTACAGCCGTTTGTTTTTCGCTCTCACTTTCCCTCTGCTCGTCTGAAGATTTGGCATTTTCTGCATTTCCTGGGGACGGAGCATGGCTCCCTCATAAATGCTGCTGCAATGCAAGTCTGGCCCTCCCCCCACCCCCTCCCCTCCAGCCCCACGCCGTGGGCAGGAGCCTGTGAATAATGCAGTGGCCAATCCTTCACAATCTGGCATCACTTGACACGGGGAAATTGCAGAGATAGGAAAAGGCGCTCTCAGGTGACATCCAAGCAATCTCTCCATGCGAATCAGTGAAATGGCTCCTCTCCAGACCCTGTGCTACTGTAATTACACCCTGCACACGCACGGCAGTAATGAACTCCGCATGGACCCCAGTTGCTGATTAAACTTCGAAGCAAAGAACTGACAACAGGAGGACTCAGTGCCTTGTCAACCTGGTGAACTTCACTCTCACTAACCCTGCAGTGAAATGAATACTCTGGACTTATTTCATTATTTTCTTCTTCCAGTTTTGTCCCCTTCTCTTCTGAAGGCTAACTCTCGCTGTGGTTAGGTTCCACTGGTGTTCTCCCATACCTCACCCCCGAGGCCACTTTTCCGTGGATATCAAGCTATCCGACTGCGGCGGCATCACAACCAAGCTTGCTCCAGCCCTCACCCGGAGGCCGCACGTGCACATTTCCAGCCCGAGCCGCTGGACAGCGATCAGGAGGAGCCTTGCCGATGATTCCCCTTCCATAGCCCAGGGACAAATTGTAACAGGTTTGAAAGACCGGGGTGGATTTTGACTTTTGGGCGGAGCTGGTGAGATGCAGGTTGCCAAACTTGGCGTGTCAACACACCTCGCCGCATTGACGCCTACCAATATTGGGCCCCCACGGCCTCCAGTATAACGCCATGCTCAGGAATGTGGCAGCCACGCGCCATTTATAGTGCATAACAGACAAGAGGAAAAAACTACAGATTTTAGCCCGTCCTTCTCCAAGTACAGTGGTGCCCAGATTTCAACAGATTAGCTCTGTCAGCCATGGCTCAGTGGGTAGCACTCTCACCTGCTAAGTCAGAAGGTTGTGGGTTCAAGTCCCACTCTCAGGGATTTGAGCACATAAATCTAGGCTGAGGGAGTGCTGCACTGTCGGAAGTGCCGTCTTTTGGATGAGACGTTAAACCGAGGCCCAGTCTACCCTCTCAGGTGGAAGTAAAAGATCCCACGGCACTATTTTGAAGAAGAGATGGGGCATTCTTCCCGGTGTCCTGGCCAATATTTATCCCTCAAACAACCTCACTAAAACAGATTATCTGGTCATTATCACATTGCTGTTTGTGGGAGCTTGCTGTGCACAAATTGGCTGCCACATTTCCTACATTACAACAGTGACTCCGCTCCAAAAAGTACTTCATTGGCTGTAAAGCGCTTTGGGACGTCTGGTGGTTGTGAAAGGTGCTATATAAATGCAAGTTCTTTTTTTTACTTCTTTCTAGGTTGGACCAAAAAGAAACTACAAGCACTATTAGCAACCCCAACCGTCGTACCATCAACTGCTGCAGCTGTGCTCACCCAGCTTGTATCACAGCAGAGGCAACTCTGTAGTATCTGACTGTGTGCAGTTGCTCTGGTGATGTCAGGTTGGTTCTGCTCAACACTATTGTTGGGATGAATTCAACACCGAGGGAATCAAGTCACGTTATAGTACAGAAATTGGAATTGAGCCACATCGAATGATCTTAACCCCACCCAAAGGGGCCTGATGTTCTTTTATGTTAGGAAAGGACATCACTGACCTACATTGCGCTGTCCTTGCTGACCTATATTGACTCCCGGTCCGTCAATGGTGCGATTTTAAAATACTCAACCTTGTTTTCAAATCCCTCCATGGCCTAATCTCCTCCAGCCCTACAACCCTCCGAGATCTCTGCGCTACTCCAATTCTGGCCTCTTGCGCATCACCGATTTCCTTTGCTTCGCCATTGGCGGCTGTGCCTTGAGCTGCCTGGGTCCTAAACTCTGGAATTCCCTCCTTAAACCTCGCCGCCTCTCTCTCATCTTTTAAGACACTCCTTAAAACCTACCTCTTCTAATATCTCCTTATGTGGCTCGGTGTCAAATTTTGTTTGATAAGGCTCCTGTGAAGCATCTTGGGACGTTTTACTACGTTAAAGGTGTGATATAAATACAAGTTGTTGTTTTAGTCTGGCTGTACTTCCACACCATCAGAGGCATCCAAAATCCTTCCTGGGACGAGGCTTCACTTGGTGCTTCTGATGAAAACTGCCAGCGGAGGCCAAAGCTTAACGGCTCCTTCCAGTAGCCCTCGGTCTCAAGTCTGTCCACCTTGGCTCCAGCCACGGGCCGCAACCTGACCTCTCAGCCCCTCCCTCATAGCGACCAGCAGCGAGCGTGCAAGCTCGCTGGCCTAGGTGGATCTACCACCCCACCAACAAGGGGGGAGCCCTGGATAGAATGGCACGGCCGCAAACTCAACTCGTGCACTCGGTGTAGGAGTGTGAGCTGTCCTGGACACGAAAAGTGTTGCTGGATATAAATGTGACAATCCGGTTATCGCATTATTTAAACCACAAGTAACAAATATGATTAGAAAACAAATTAAACAGAGACACTCCTGAAAAGACCAGGAGCTGAAGGATGGGTTTCAGCGAGAGGGCTGGATCAGAAGACAGGAGTTTGGAGCTGAACTACAGGCCAGACGCTCACTGAATTATACATGGGGTTACTCGCTGTAATTCAATTAACCCAACAGGACCCAATGAAAACAACGGCAGCTGCCAAATATCATTTACACTCCTGTACACTGGGCACTGAGGACTGTACGCAGGCTGTAGGAGACACTAAACCACACAAAGAGCTCCACTCTGCCATGTAATCTTAGTTACAAGAGACACTCAACACAGAAAACTCCACTCTGGACTGAATATATTGACACCGACAAGCAGACAAACTGACTGTGCCAGCGGAGGCGGAGTCAGTGGGAGGGTCATGACCCTGCCAATCACTTTGAGGTTGGCCAAAACGAGTGTTGCCAACCCTTCAGGATTGACCTGGAGCCTCCAGGAATTAAAGCCCAAACTCCTGGGCACTGCTGCACTCACAGGGGGCATCACAATAAGTTGTGTTTCCCTTTTTACTTTCTTTGAAGACATTTGTTAATTAGTTATAAGGGGAAAAAAGGCTGTTTGACTGAGAGTCAAGGTACGTCCAATTGGGTAACGAAGAGTTTATTTGCTTTCCAATTGGTGTGGGAAGGCCGTGCGCCGCGAGCATGGACGTGTCGGGCGACCAATGGCGGGAGCCTGGGGGCGGGGCGGTTGGAGGCAGGAGGTCATGTGATGAAACCTCCCGGAATACGTCCAACCAGAGCTGGGCACCCGAGCCAAAACTGACTGCCACCCATTTACAAAGGCAGCTTGCTTCCTTTATTTGTCAGTGTGTGTGTTCGCATGTGGGCACAGGACACGCTGCTCATCCACACCTTTCGCAAGCCTGCAGTAAAAAAGAAAGCATTTTACACCAGGATTCCCATTGACATAGAGGGAGTGCAACGAAGGCTCATGAGATTGATTCCTGGGATGGCGGGACTGTCGTATGAGAAGAGATTGAGTAAACTAGGCGTGTATTCTCTTGAATTCAGAAGAATGAGAGGGGATCTCATTGAAGCATACAAAATTATTACAGGGCTTGATAGGGTGGATGCTGAGAGAATGTTTCCCTTGGCTGGGGAGTCTAGAACCAGGGGCCACAGCCTCAGGATAAAGGGTAGGCCATTCAGGACTGAGATGAGAAGAAATTTCTTCAGAGGGTGGTGAATCTTTGGAATTCTCTACCCCAGAGGGCTGTGGAGGCTCAGTCATTGGGTATATTCAAAACAGAAGTCGATAGATTTCTGACTAGTAAGGGCATCAAGGGATATGGCGATAAGGCCGGTGAATGGAGTTGAGGCAGAAGATCAGCCATGATCTCATTGAATGGCGGAGCAGGCTCGAAGGGCCGAATGGCCTACTCCTGCTCCTATTTTTTATGTTCTTATGTTCTTATAAAACTGAACTCTTCTTCACCTCGTTGCTGCAGGCAAACTCCTGCCTCACCCCTTCGCCTTTGGCTCTGCCTCCACCTCTCTGCTGGTGGTACACTAGCCTGCTCCTGACCTACGCTAACATGTACCCCTCCATCCACTGCAAATTGCCTCAGTCCCACAGTCGGCCCTCCAGACAGGGCTCTGTCAATGGGGGCTGAGGACACACATAACTACTGGCCCACTCTGTGGGATTTCATCCGGCAGCTCGCACTTTGAGTGTGGCTGTCTGGTGGCTTTGCGAAATGGACCAATAGGGTTTCCACTAGTTTTGCCAGCGCAATCCAGCTGAAATGGGCCAAACCAGTGCAAAAGATCCGGGAATTTGAAACACAAGTTACGTAAATCGATTTTCCGTGATTTTTTGCGCATGTTTAAAAACCATTGTGCTGGAAGCTGGCCCCGCCCACAAACTTGGCCACGCCCCCCCAATCAAATTAATCAGGATGGTTTTTCATGGTGCACAGGCACTAGTCGGCACATTTTTTAAGTTTTACATATTAAAAAATGTTTAGTTTGCCAAGAAACTGACTAGAGTACTACAGTGAAACTATTAGAGGTTCTGCATAGTATTTTAAGTCAAATGATAAACCTATTTTCAGCTGTATTAATAAATCAGTACCAGGTTACCACTCTTAAATACATCCAGCAATATTTTTTAATGCAAAAAAACCACAATTTTACGTTTGTGATTATGCAAATGAGTTTGGGCAGACACTTGAACCATAACTTCTCTTTGGAAAAACAGCACAATTTCAAGCGCTAATTTGTGCCCACTTTGCCGACTGCACCCAAAGCGGAAACCCTACCCAAAGATAATTTACAAAAAGAAATGTCAGATCTTGCATTTAAAGTGAAGACTGTGTACATGTGAGAACCCCGTGCGATCAGTCAGCATTCGACACACGGGCAAGATCTCTTTCATTCACAGTGTGCTCACCACCTACCGACCCCAATTGATGCAGGCAGCGTGTAAATGGGCTATCCTGAGCACTAGGTGCCGGGTCTGATCTCCCGGCCTGGTTTACGTTAGCTGATTGCTCCCGGGGTGACAGTCAGGGGTGTTGCTCTTCTCCCCTCGGTTAGAAGAGGGGGAAACATCAGCCAGGGTTCCCAGTTTCGAATACTATTCCCTGCCAACGCCCTTCTCTGAGCTGGAAAGTGCACCCACGCAATTACTGGGCAAGGATAAGATGAAACTCAGGACAGATGAACATACGAATTAGGAGCAGGAGTAGGCCATTCGGACCCTCGAGCCTGCTCCGCCATTCAATAAGATCATGGCTGATCTGATTACTCCACATTCCCGCCTACCTCCGATAACCTTTCACCCCCTTGCTTATCAAGAATCTATCTACCTCTGCCTTAAAAATATTCAAAGACTCTGCTTCCACCGCCCTCTGAGGAAGAGAGTTCCAAAGACTCAAGACCCTCTGTGAGAAAACATTTCTCCTCATCTCTGTCTTAAATGGGCGACCCCTTATTTTTAAACAGTGACCCCTAGTTCTAGATCCTCCCACAAGAGGAAACATCCTCTCCACATCCACCCTGTCAAGACCCCTCAGGATCTTATATGTTTCAAGAGTGATGCCCTTCATGGTCAAATGGCCCTCAACTCTCAATGTCAAGAAGAGTGGCCACTGCGAGGTATTAGAAGCTGCCATGCACGTGTGGGCCTGTAACCGAGTAAGAGTCGACACCTCGGGCGAGGAGGGGGAAAATGGAGGGGAAAATTCTGTTGCCCCAGCAACCTCTCCTCACTGATCTCTGCCTCTTCGGGTTACTCTGTTCGTTATTATGCATTGTGTGGAGGTTTACCTCTGAGAGTGAATTCAGGTTAGACCCATGTGTCTGAAAACCTGGGAATGCTCTGTTTATACACCTGCCACGATTTATGTTCAAAAATAAACCCGTACACACGTGGAGTGCGATTTTTAGTTCGGTGTTTGTGGCATTACAGCAGTGTCACAGCTCATCCTATTTATAATCTCAGTGTGAGATCAGGCTGCTGAATTAATGCACAACCAGAAAAACCTGACTGGAACCAACCTTTGGGTTTTTGGCTGACGTTCTCCCCTCCTCCCCTGAAGGCACTGCCTCTTGCTATAGTACAGTTCCCGCAGGCGGCAGGTGTCCTCCAAGTGGCCACTGTTCATGTATGAGCCTAGGCAGCGAGCATTCGACTGCAGGAAGCATCACCGTTGTGCCCTATCCTATCTACACCTGACATCCACACTAACTTTCCAGCGCGGTGGGTCACTGGGAAGTGATCGGGAGTGGAGAACTTGACTGATTCTTTCGCTTTCCCTCCCCAGCGACTGTAATCCCCCCACTAAGATCAGTTAATCAAGCAGAGACTATTGACTGAAGCTGCGAACTTCTGGTCTATATAGCTTGGGTAGGGTTTCAGCTGTGCTGCCCCATGTGGTCGAATACCCTGTCAACACTTGTTATCTGGTCTCAGGCACTGCCTTTACCAACTGAGTGACTGGGATGTGTGGAAGGCAACCTTTGCGATACCAGCTGCAGATAAAACGCAGATCTCAAAGGCTTTAAGAGCTTTCTAAACGAGGTGATACAGAGTCTCCCGAGTTAGTTGGGCGGAGGTGACACAACGACATCATTCACACTTTCTAGGTCAAGCCATAAGGCTTTTTGTCCTGACAAAGGCCTTCGTCACTCAGCCACTTCCCACAAACGCCCCTCCACCTGCCTTGGCCTCTAATACCAGCCTCACCAGCCTCAGTGCCACTTGCTCCATGTACCCTGTTGCCAGGGTGAGAGCTCACCAGCTGGATCGATGCTGTCACCTTCTGCCTGCAGGTACATCAAACACCAACAACAACTTGTATCTACATAGCACCTTTAACGTAGTAAAATGGCACAAGAGGCTTCACAGGAGCCATCACAAAATTTGACACTGAGCCGCATAAGGAGATATTAGGACAGATGGCCAAAAGCTTGGTCAAAGAGGAAGGTTTTAAGGAGCGCCTTAAAGGAGGAAAGAAAGGTAGCGAGGCAGAGAGGTTCAGGGAGGGAATTCCAGAGCTTAGGGCCTAGGCAGCTGAAAGCACGGCTGCCAATGGTGGAGCGATTGAAATATGGGTTCGCAAGAGGCCAGAATTAGGGGACCGCAGATATCTCGGGGGATTGTGGGGCTGGAGCAGATTACAGAGATAGGGAGGGGCGAGGCCATGGAGGGATTTGAACACAAGGATGAGAATTTTGAAATCAAGGCGTTGCTTAACCGGAAGCCAATGTAGGTCAGCGAGCACAGGGGTGATGGGTGAACGGGACATGGTGCGAGTTAGGACACGGGCAGCCGAGTTTTGGATGACCTCAAGTTTACATAGGGTAGAATGTGGGAGGCCAGCCAGGAGTGCGTTGGAATAGTCACGTCTAGAGGTAACAAAGGCACGGATGAGGGTTTCAGCAGAGGATTAGCTGAGGCAGGTGGTGTTGACTGGGGTCGCCAACTCTGGTTGGACACGTTCCGGAATGTTCTGTCACATGGCCTCTCATCTCCAACCGCCCCCCCCCGCCGCTCCTGCCATTGGTCGCCAGGCATGTCCATCCTTTTGGCACTCTGCCTTCCCACACCAATTGGAACATGGACAAACTCTTTGTGACCTGATTGGATGATTCTTGACTGACAGTCAAACAAACACCTCTTTTTCCCCCCTCTCCAATATTTTATGCCCCTATGATTTTTCTCCCAGGTTGCTCGCAGCAGTGTCCGGGAGATTAATTTTGAACTCTCAGAGACTCTAGGACACTCTGGGAGGGTTGACACACCAGTGATGACGCGGTTTGTTATATAGTGTAATCTCCATTGCAATTTGGATTGAGATGTCTGGACACCATTCAGTTTTGGACCGGGGAAGGGCTATGAGTCACACTGTCTCCAATTAACATGTGACAGGGCACCTTCAAAGACTCCCAGGGCAGGTACAGCACGGGTTCGATACAGAGTAAAGCTCCCTTTACACTGTCACATCAAACACTCCCAGGGCAGGTACAGCATGGGTTAGATACAGAGTAAAGCTCCCTCTACACTGTTCCATCAAACACTCCCAGGGCAGGTACAGCATGGGTTAGATACAGAGTAAAGCTCCCTCTACACTGACCCATCAAACACTCGCAGGGCAGGTACAGCATGTGTTAGATACAGAGTAAAGCTCAATCTACACTGTTCCATCAAACACTCCCAGGGCAGATACAGCACGGGTTAGATACAGAGTAAAGCTCCCTCAACACTGTTCCATCAAACACTCCCAGGGCAGATACAGCACGGGTTAGATACAGAGTAAAGCTCCCTTTACACTGTCACATCAAACATTCCAGGGCAGTTAAAAGCAACAAATGGTTTGCCCATAAAAATCACCCATTTTCCACTTTCAGGCACTGACTGACCTGCTGAGTATTTGCAGCATTTTCTGCTCCGATTTCCGATTTCACAAACCCATTTGTATGATGATCAATCACGCCAGAATAACAGCAGCGATTCTTGAAATTAACAGTGCTCACAGCAACCTCACCCATTACAGGCAGTCAGTATCGATGCATCATCAGACTCAGTAGGGAATCCCCTGCTCCCTGATGGGTGCAAAGGTTATTTCTATTCATCAGGTGAACAGGCGAATTCAAACTAACTGCATAACCCACTTTCACTTGGCTTGTGTAACAGGGTGAAATGCCATTGCAGAGGAGGAGGGGCCTGTACAAATTCTTTCATATTATTTCTCCCAGGGCAGGTACAGCACGGGTTAGATACAGAGTAAAGCTCCCTCTACACTGTCCCATCAAACACTCCCAGGGCAGGTACAGCACGGGTTAGATACAGAGTAAAGCTCCCTCTACACTGTCCCATCAAACACTCCCAGGGCAGGTACAGCACGGGTTAGATACAGAGTAAAGCTTCCTCTACACTGTCCCATCAAACACTTCCAGGGCAGGTACAGCACGGGTTTTCGATGACATGTTTGGCCGTCTAACAGGACCTGACAGCCGAATGGTGCAGATTTAGGAGGAAGAGCACAGAGTGTTGCAACAGTTTAGCTGCTGGGTTAGTTAGAAACCAGGGCTCTGAAATAACACTTAGGTGAAATTTCTCTATCATTTCAACAGCACATAGGAACAGGAATAGGCCATTCAGGCCATCGAGCTTGTTCCACCATTCAGTTGCATCATGGCTGATCTGTACCTCAACTTCAGCTACTCACCTTTGTTCAATATCTCTTAATAGGCTTACCGAACAAAAATCTATCCATCTCAGTCCAGAAAATTTCAGTTGAGCCCCCCAGCCTCCACAGCTTTTTAGGGGGAAATAGTTCCAGATTTCCACTACCCTTTGTGTGTAAAGTGCTTCCTGATTTCACTCCTGAATGGCCTAGCTCTAATTATGGCTCCTTTCAAGTTCACCTATTTAGTTTGGGTTCATGCTTCCACTGAAATAACGGATGTATTTTCAGGACCTGAATTTTCCCCCTCTAACTAAACAAATGTGATATGGGTGAAGTGTGGAATTTGCTATTTAAACGTGTGGTACCTGCCCAAGTTTGCTGAAAAATGCCAGCAAGGTTGTAGAGTGTATCCTACATTGCAGCAGTGACTACACTTTAAAAGTACTTCATTGGCTGTAAAGCGCTTTGGGACCTCCTGAGGTCATGAAAGGCACTACAGAAATGGACGTTCTTTCTTTTCTTTTTTTACAGCAGTGAAGGAGGCCATTCGGCCCTTCGTGCCTGTTAAGATGCATTGGTTGCTTCCGTGATGCCCCGCTGGGCCAATTCACTGTTCGATTTGGCACTGGGCCAGACAGACCCTAATTTCGATTCCTGGCCTATACCGTGCCTGCCCTCACCCTTGTTTTCAAATCCCTCGATGGCCTCTCCCCTCCCTATCTCTGTAATCTCCACCAGCCCCACAACCCCCCGAGAGCTCAGCGCTCCTCTAATTCTGGCCTCTTGCGCATCCCCGATTTCCTTCACTCCACCATTGGCGGCCGTGCCTTCAGCTGTCTGGGCCCCGAGCTCTGGAACTCCCTGCCTCAACCTCTCCGCCTCTCTCTCCTCCTTTAAGACGCTCCTTAAAACCTACCTCTTTGACCAAGCTTTTGGTCAGCTGCCCTAATATCTCCTTATGTGGCTCGGTGTCAAATTTTATTTTATAACGCTCCTGTGAAGCGCCTTGGCACGTTTTACTACGTTAAAGGCGCTATATAAATGCAAGTTGTTTTTGTTGTTATCACAGCCAGCTCTTTGCTTGGGCCACTACAATCACCCCAATGTTAGGGAGAGAAATATATCAGCCAGAATTCCCACTCCTGATGGAAAGTTTGTGGACATTGGGCTGGACTAGGTTTGGGCTTGGCTGTGATGCTCCCAGTGGTGGGATAGCCTGCAGTCATTCAGGTGAGGTACCCAAGGGCTGTCTATGCCTGTAGACGGTATCCCAGGGTTAAGGAAAAGAGGAGCGAAGTGGTGCCTTCTCCGATAGCAAACCTGCCTGACTCGTCAAACCTGGAATTTAAAAGTAGACTGAAAAAATGCAACTGTTTACGAAACCAAAATCAAAAACTCCTTGCCAGATACCACCATCCGACGTCCCCTATGATTGGCCTGTGTGTATGCGCAAGGATTTCTGGCTTGCAAACCAGACATTCCAGCTGACGGTAACCTTTGCAGTTTGGAGCGTGCTGCCAACTTGCAGAGTGCTCCGTCTGCATTCCTCGACATACAGACGCACTGAACAGAAGCTATTCACTGAGCACAGCCCCTTCTCGCAGGGCGTGCTTGAGAGACTGGTGGTGGGCAGGTGTAACCCGGCCATAGGCGCTGCTGCTCAGGGTGACCACCTGGACAAAACACCTTCAAGTCTGTTGTGCAAGAGTGAGAAAGGGAGACTGAGACACAATGGAGAAAGAAAGACTTGCATTGATATAGCGCCTTTCACAACTTCGGGAGGTCCCAAAGCACTTTACAGCCAATGAAGTACTTTTGAAGCGTAGTCACTGTTGTAATGTGGGAAACGCGTTAGTCAAATTGCGCACAGCAAGCGTCCACAAACAGCAATGAGATAAATGAGCAGCTTTAGTGATGTTGGTTGAGGGATAAACATTGGCCCAGGACACCGGGAAGCAATATTCTCTGTAATTTTTTTTTGGTGCGCAGTCCCTATAAATTTGCTGCACGCGTGTTATCTTTTCCAGTGACAGCAGCAGGTGAGCGGCCTGCGCGGGATGGCCAAGTGCCTTAGGGGGAAGATTGCCGCAAAGAACTCCCCTGCTTTTCTTCGAATAGTGCCATAGGATCTTTTACGTCCACCTCAGTGCGGTACTGAGGGAGTGCTGCACTGTTGGAGGTACTGTCTCATCCGAAAGACGGCAGTGCTCTCTCAGTACCGCACTGGAGTGTCAGCCGAGAGAGAGAGAGAGAGAGAGAGAGAAAGAGGGAATAAGAGAGAGGAAGAAAGTCTCCCGGGTTGCAGCCTGTTGCTTCTAACCCTATTTATGGTTTTGGCATGAGTCATGGCCTCAGATAGATGATGCACAACTGAAAACCTCACAGCTAGGGTTTGAAGAAAAAAGGGGCTGGGAAAAAATTACCCTGACATCAGCAATAAAGATGGAGAAATTGTGTTACCCTTTGAGACTTTACTCAGATGTGCTCCTCATGCTCAGTGCAAAGTTCACTCTGGAAGAGACCTCTCACTCTATACACACATTATCTGCTAATGAAGCATTTGTATTGGTTTGCAATCAAATCACAGCGTATTTCCACAGGCGTAATACATTTGAAGTGACATTTTGTGTACAAGACAACATTGAGTATCCTCTCTGACATGTCAAAATGTCAGCAGAGAGACATGCAGCAATCAAATGTGAAGTGACCAGCCACATCTCACAAATAGATCGTGAAAATATGCAGACTTCATTAGTAGATCGGAGAACGCCTGCAGAAATTCTATCCCATAATGATTTGGAATGTCACGGAACCCTACGGTTTCCCAGCAACCATTACCACGGAGTAAGTACATTCTAGCTCTTTCGGGCCAGTTTTGTCCCCTCCCCTCCTGAAGGTGCTGACTACGGTACAACCCACCATCCCCCTCGTACCTTGCCCAAAGGGGACGTCCTCCATGTGTGAACTTTCAGCAGTGAGTGTTGGCAGCCTATTCGACTGTGGAAAGCATCGCAGCTGAGCCTGACCCTGTCCTCACCCAATGTCACAAGCATATTCTCCAGCGGATTCACTGGGCCGTGACCAGCAGTAAGGACGCCTGGCTCACTTTCCCTTCACTATCACCCCTTCTCACGCTTCAGATCATAAAGGCTCGTCTCCAGCCAGGATTCGCTGGTTGTGCATTAATTCAGGAGCCCGATCACACACAGATTATAAATAAGATGAGATGTGACACTGGTGTAAAGCCACAGACGCAGAGCTAAAAATCGCACTCCACGTGTGTACGGGTTTATTTTTGAACATAAAACGTGGCAGGTGGATAAACAGAGCGTTCCCAGCGCTGGCTGTGACAGGGTTTGTCGGCTCACGGAGCTGACCTGAATTCACTCTCAAAAGTAAACCTCCATTTGATGAATCACACAGAACCTACAGCACAGAAACAGGCCATTCGGCCCAACTGGTCTATGCTAGTGTTTATACTCCACACAAGCCTCCTCCCACTTCCCATCCTGCCACCGCCCTCCCTCCCCATATCCGTCTATTCCCTTCCCCCTCATGTATGCATCAAGCCTCCACTTAAATGTAGTATAAAGAACGGAGCATTCTAAAGGGACAGAGATCAGTAAGAGGGGTAGTAGTTGCCTGGCCAAGTGCTTCCCCATCCGCCACAATGATTTATCCACCACCCCAAGGTGCTGGTGTGCAGGCCCACAGGGACTTTCCCTCCAGTACTGCTCTTCATGTACGCACTCTGGTAATGAGTGTCAGTAGGCTATTCCACCACAGGGAGATCACGGTCAAGCTCATACACCCATTTTGCCACTGGTGTCAGCCGTGGTTCGGTTGGTAGCCCTCTCGCCTCTGAGCCAGAAGGTTGTGGGTTCACTCCAGAGACTAGAGCACAAAATTTGGGCTGACATTTCAGGGTAGTGCTGCATTGTCGGAGGTGTTGTCTTTCGGATGAGACATTAAACCGAGGCCCCATCTGCTCTCTCAGGTGGATGTAAAAGATCCCATGGCTCTATTTCGAAGAAGAGCAGGGGAGTTCTCCACAGTGCTGGCCACCTTTTATATCTCAACCAACATCCCTGAAAACAGATTATCTGGTGATTATCACGTTGCTGTTTGTGGGATCTTGCTGTGCACAAATTGGCTGCCGCGTTTCCCACATTACAACAGTGACTACAATAGTACACTTCAAAAGTACTTCATTGGTGGTAAAACGCTTTGGGATGTCCTGAGGTTGCGAAAGGCGCTATAGAAATGCAAGTTCTGTCTTTCTTTCCAGCATGAGTGAGCGGACAGCAACCAGCGGGAGAGGGACTGACAGGGGCAGGGGCCACCAGTGCCCATCCTTGCTACCACCCCCAACTCAAGGTATTGCAAATGTCAGCGGGAGCTTGCCACCCTGGGTAGGGGGAGAGGGGAGTTCCAAGATCTCCTCCCCAGAAAGCTGATGACTCTGACCACAGCAACCTGCCTGTATTGGGCCCAGTTTTGAAAATAAATATATAAAGATTGTCCCCCGGATTTTCTTTAGCATCTTGACCCCAATCCAGGCCTGGACCCACAGGTGTTGTCCAAGGTCAGCATGACAAAACCAAACGCACCTGTAATGACCCTACACCAGGTCCCGAGTGAGAAACAGGAACCGGCCGTACCTGCAGTGACCCCACACCAGGTCCCGAGTGAGAAACAGGAACCGGCCGTACCCGCAGTGACCCCACACCAGACCCCGAGTGAGAAACAGGAACCGGCCGTACCTGCAGTGACCCCACACCAGACCCCGAGTGAGAAACAGGAACCGGCCGTACCTGCAGTGACCCCACACCCGACCCCGAGTGAGAAACAGGAACCGGCCGTACCTGCAGTGACCCCACACCAGACCCCGAGTGAGAAACAGGAACCGGCCGTACCTGCAGTGACCCCACACCAGACCCCGAGTGAGAAACACGAACCGGCCGTACCTGCAGTGACCCCACACCAGGTCCCGAGTGAGAAACAGGAACCGGCCGTACCTGCAGTGACCCCACACCAGGTCCCGAGTGAGAAACAGGAACCGGCCGTACCTGCAGTGACCCCACACCAGACCCCGAGTGAGAAACAGGAACCGGCCGTACCTGCAGTGACCCCACACCAGACCCCGAGTGAGAAACACGAACCGGCCGTCCCCGCAGTGACCCCACACCAGACCCCGAGTGAGAAACAGGAACCGGCCGTACCTGCAGTGACCCCACACCCGACCCCGAGTGAGAAACAGGAACCGGCCGTCCCCGCAGTGACCCCACACCAGACCCCGAGTGAGAAACAGGAACCGGCCGTCCCCGCAGTGACCCCACACCCGACCCCGAGTGAGAAACAGGAACCGGCCGTACCTGCAGTGACCCCACACCAGACCCCGAGTGAGAAACAGGAACCGGCCGTACCCGCAGTGACCCCACACCAGTTCCCGAGTGAGAAACAGGAACCGGCCGTCCCCGCAGTGACCCCACACCAGACCCCGAGTGAGAAACAGGAACCGGCCGTACCTGCAGTGACCCCACACCAGGTTCCGAGTGAGAAACAGGAACCGGCCGTACCTGCAGTGACCCCACACCAGACCCCGAGTGAGAAACAGGAACCGGCCGTACCTGCAGTGACCCCACACCAGACCCCGAGTGAGAAACAGGAACCGGCCGTCCCCGCAGTGACCCCACACCAGACCCCGAGTGAGAAACAGGAACCGGCCGTCCCCGCAGTGACCCCACACCAGACCCCGAGTGAGAAACAGGAACCGGCCGTACCTGCAGTGACCCCACACCAGGTCCTGAGTGAGAAACAGGAACCGGCCGTACCCGCAGTGACCCCACACCAGACCCCGAGTGAGAAACACGAACCGGCCGTCCCCGCAGTGACCCCACACCAGACCCCGAGTGAGAAACAGGAACCGGCCGTACCTGCAGTGACCCCACACCAGACCCCGAGCGAGAAACAGGAACCGGCCATCCCCGCAGTGACCCCACACCTGACCCCGAGTGAGAAACAGGAACCGGCCGTACCCGCAGTGACCCCACACCAGACCCCGAGTGAGAAACAGGAACCGGCCGTACCTGCAGTGACCCCACACCAGGTCCCGAGTGAGAAACAGGAACCGGCCGTACCTGCAGTGACCCCACACCCGACCCCGAGTGAGAAACAGGAACCGGCCGTACCTGCAGTGACCCCACACCAGACCCCGAGTGAGAAACAGGAACCGGCCGTCCCCGCAGTGACCCCACACCAGACCCCGAGTGAGAAACAGGAACCGGCCGTACCTGCAGTGACCCCACACCCGACCCCGAGTGAGAAACAGGAACCGGCCGTACCTGCAGTGACCCCACACCAGGTCCCGAGTGAGAAACAGGAACCGGCCGTACCTGCAGTGACCCCACACCAGACCCCGAGTGAGAAACAGGAACCGGCCGTACCTGCAGTGACCCCACACCAGGTCCCGAGTGAGAAACAGGAACCGGCCGTACCTGCAGTGACCCCACACCAGACCCCGAGTGAGAAACAGGAACCGGCCGTACCTGCAGTGACCCCACACCAGACCCCGAGTGAGAAACAGGAACCGGCCGTACCCGCAGTGACCCCACACCAGGTCCCGAGTGAGAAACAGGAACCGGCCGTACCTGCAGTGACCCCACACCCGACCCCGAGTGAGAAACAGGAACCGGCCGTACCTGCAGTGACCCCACACCCGACCCCGAGTGAGAAACAGGAACCGGCCGTACCTGCAGTGACCCCACACCCGACCCCGAGTGAGAAACAGGAACCGGCCGTACCTGCAGTGACCCCACACCAGACCCCGAGTGAGAAACAGGAACCGGCCGTACCTGCAGTGACCCCACACCCGACCCCGAGTGAGAAACAGGAACCGGCCGTACCTGCAGTGACCCCACACCAGACCCCGAGTGAGAAACAGGAACCGGCCGTCCCCGCAGTGACCCCACACCAGACCCCGAGTGAGAAACAGGAACCGGCCGTCCCTGCAGTGACCCCACACCAGGCCCTGACTGAGAAGCAGGAACTACTGACTGAGGAACAGTGCATCTAGACAGCTTGAAGTTTGCAATCACACTTGCGGTCCCACAGTTTTCAGAGGAACAATCTGGAGACACAGGTGGAGACGTTACCCTGACTGAGTAAATTGTACATGGATTGTAAAACACTGATGTTCAATTCCTGGGCCATAGCTGGGAAAAAATTGGTTCTGGGGGTGGGAGATCCCTGCCAGCCAGTGTGCAGTGATCTCTGATGAAAAAGCAGAGGCTTGAGTATCGGTGATGACAGGATTGGGCTCGGGTCCGATGCCCCTACAGTTGAATAGCTGTGGCCCAGTTGGTAGCACTCTCGACCCTGAGTCAGAAGGTTGTGGGTTCAAGTCCCATTCCAGAGACTTGAGCACAAAAATCTAGGCTGTCACTCCCAGTGCATTGTTGGAGATGACGTCTTTTGGATAAGATGCTAAACAGAGACCCCGCTCGGGTGGACGTTAAAGATCCCATGCCACGATTTCGAAGAGGAGCAGGGTGTTCTCCCAGGTGTCCTGGCCAATATTTATCCTTTAACCAACATCATTAAAACAGATTATCTGGTCATTATCTCATTGCTGTTTGTGGGACCTTGCTGTTCAACATTACAACAGTGACTACACTTCAAAAAAAAGTACTTTGTTGGCTATAAAGCACTTTGGGATGTCCTGAGGTTGTGAAAGGCGCTGTATAAATGCTATTGTAATGTGGGAAACGCGGCAGCCAAATTGCGCACAGCAAGCTCCCACAAACAGCAATGAAATAAATGACCAGATAATCTGTTTTAGAGATGTTGATTGAGGGATAAATATTGGCCAGGACACCAGGGATAACTCCCCTGCTCTTCTTCAAAATAGTGCCTTGGGATCTTTCACGTCCACCTGAGAGCAGGCGGGGCCTCGGTTTAATGTCTCATCCAAAAGACAATGACTTACCACCGAACAGTCCAAGTGTCTGACTGCTAAGAATTTACGGAAATTCTCTTCTACGCCTTGAGCTGCAATCAGTCGCATTTTTCTTAAGCTGCTGCTCATTGTTCAGCGTGTAAGAATACACCCAGCTCTGTGCCACATTCATCAATGTGTCAGACTCTGGACTCCGAGAGGCAGAAAGGAATGCGCTTGGCAGAGGGCAGGGTGGGGTGGGGGTCTGAAATTTCATGCTGCAGCACATTGGGAAATCAGGCTAAACTCAGGCCTTTCGTGAATCCATTACTGCAGCCTGGGGCAACCTGATCTGCCGCTCGCCTGTCAGGGATAATGGATAATCAGATTGCAATCAGGCGACTGTAATCTAAAGCCAGCAGGTGAGGAAAGGAGAGCAAACTAAAGCACAGCAACACCGTTAGCCCAGTCATCGGGAATTCAGAGCAGCAGACACGCAAGATTGCGGCAAATCTGCGCAGAGACAACAACAACTTGCATTTATAGAGCGCCTTTAACGCTGTAAAATGTCCCAAGGTGCTTCACAGGAGCCACATAGGTGATATTAGGACAGGTGACCAAAATCTTCGTCAAAGAGGTAGGTTTTATGGAGCGTCTTAAAGGAGAGAAAGGCGGAGAGGTTTAGGGAGGGAATTCCAGAGTTTAGGGACAGGTCCCGTAACCTTAGATCAGAACACTCCATGGGAGTCCCATCTCCTAGGCAGCACTCATTCCTCATTTATTGACACAACTTTCCCTCCCAAATTGATGCAACCCTCCACTCCAAATCTTTTCTCCCCCAGGTTACTTATAGAGTGACTGGGCAGAACATCAGGGAGTGAGAATATCCAGACAAGCACAGCATCAAGTTCACTGCGATGCAATGTGCTAACAACATGCATTTCTGCATGATTTCTCACTGCATTCAGTGTTTGGCCAACAGACCGAGAAGATGGTGCCCCTGTTATGCAAGCGTTGGTACTGTACCCCCATGTTTACAATAAATCCCAGTGCATCTTCCCACAACACTGTTCAAGAAGTTCCTGCTCCATGAGGATGGGCTTCTGAAAACATTTCAGTCCAGGGCTAAAAGGGTTCAATTATGATAGGTTGCAAAGACTAGGCTTGTATTCCCTTGAGTATAGAAGATTAAGGGATGATCTAATTGAGGTGTTTTAGTTGATTAATGGAGTTGATCGGGTAGATAGAGAGAAACTATTTCCTCTGGTGAGGGAGTCCAGAACAAGGGGGATTAACCTTAAAATTAGAGCCAGGCCGTTCAGGGGTGATGTCAGGAAGCACTTCTTCACACAAAGAGTAGAGGAAATCTGGAACTCTCCAAAAAACTGTGGATGCTGGAGGTTAAATGAAAATGTCAAAACTGAGATCGATAGAAGGGATATGGAACCAAGGCGGGTAGATGGAGTTAAGATGCATATCAGCCATGATCTAATTGAATGGTGGAACAGGCTGGAGGGGCTGAATGGCCTCCTCCTGTTCCTATGTATCATATGATCGCTTTTGATGTGACCCGGAAGAGCTGAGAGATCCTGTCTTTGGGAATAGAGGATAATCTTCTGGATCTTCTGGACAATCTAGTAGACACTAGCCTTCTGCCACTGGAATCTGGGTTCAAATCCAGCCCAGACCTGACTGCATGAGTCTTCTCTATCCTTTGGCCATTAGGGTCCAAAATGAAACGGTTTTGGGTGGTCTAGAATACTGAGTTCAGTTTTGGGCACCGAACCTCAGGAAGGACATATTGGCCTTGGAGGGGCTGCAGCGCAGATTCACCGGAATGCTACCGGGACTTCAAAGGTTACATTTTGAAAACAGGTTGCATAAACTTGCTTGTATCCCTTGAGTTTAGAAGGTTGAAGAGTGATCTGATCGAGGTCCTGTAAAATGTTAAATAGGTGTGCCAGGTCAACCAAGTGTCTGTGGGAGAACACTTGGGTATGAGTGATCATCGTATCATAAGATTTAGATTAGCAATGGAGAGGAGCAAGGAACAATCTAGAGTGGAACTTCTAAACTGGAATAGGGCTAACTTCAGTGGGATGCGAAAGGATCTAGCCAGAGTAAAATGGAACCAAAGACTGACAGGAAAAACTGTAATGGAACAATGGGAGATCTTTAAGGAGGAGATGTTCCAAGTACAGGCTAGGTACATTCCAACAAGAGGGAAGGGTAAGGGAAACAAAGCAAGAGCTCCTTGGATGACAAGGGAGATAGAGAAGATGATGAAACAAAAAAAGAGGGTGTATGATGAATGTCAGGTGAATTCTTCAAGGGAGAACCAGACCAAATACAATAAGTTGAGAGGGGAAGTGAAGATGAAAATAAGATTGGCAAAGAGAGAATATTAGAGTAGAATGGCGGTTAACATAAAAGGGAACCCAAAAATCTTCTACCGGCATGTAAACAGTAATTGGGTCGTAAGAGGTGGGGTGGGGCCTATTAGGGACAAAGAAGATGATATACGCTTAGAGGTGCAGGGCAAGGCTAGAATACTCAATGAGTACTTTGTATCGGTGTTTACTAAGAAGGTGGATGCTGACAAAATATCAGTAGAAGTGGAAAAGGTAGAAGCAGTGGAAGGGTGAAAATTGATAGACAGGATATAGTAGAAAGGCTGGGTATGCTTAGAGTGGATAAGTCGCCTGGTCCAGATGGCTTGCATCCCAGGTTGCTTAGGGAATTGGGGGAGGAGATAGCGGAAGGGCTTGCCATAATTTTCCAATCTTCCCTAGATGTGGGGGAGGTGCCTGAGGATTGGAAAGTGACAAATGTAACATCATTGTTCAAGAAAGGGTGTAAGGACAATCCTAGTAACTACAGGCTGGTCAGTTTAACATCAGTGGTGGATAAAGTTTTAGAAACAATAATCAAGGAAAAAATTAACGGGCACTTGGAGAGGTTTAAGCTAATTAAGGAGAGCCAACACGGATTTGTAAAAGGCAGATCGTGTTTGACTAATCTAATTGAATTTTTTGATGAAGTAACAGGGAGGATTGATGAAGGGAATGCAATGGATGTTGTCTACATGGATTTTCAGAAGGCGTTTGACAAAGTACCACATAGAAGGCTGGTTAACAAAATTGAGGCTCATGGAATAGGTGGGTCAGTGGCAGCTTGGATAAGGAATTGGCTTAAGGACAGAAAACAGCGAGTTGTGGTAAATGGCTGTTTTTCAGACTGGAGGATGGTAGACAATGGTGTTCCCCAAGGGTCAGTGCTGGGGCCACTGCTTTTTTTGATATATATAAATGACCTGAATATGGGAATACAGAATAGAATTTCTAAATTTGCCGATGACACCAAACTTGGGGGTGTGGCAAACAGTGATGATGAGACCAATCGACTGCAACAGGACATAGAAAGGCTAGCAGAATGGGCAGACAAGTGGCAGATGGAATTTAATAGAGAGAAATGTGAGGTGATGCATTTTGGCAGAAAGAACAGGGAGAGGCAATATATACTTAATGGCACAGTTTTAAAGAGTGTGCAGGGACAGAGGGACCTGGGAGTTAATGTGCATATGTGCCTGAAGGTGGCAGGACATATTGAGAGAGTGGTTAGCAAAGCATATGGGGGGAAAAATTCAGCTGCTTGCGCCTCCCGTTAGCGCCTTAAGAGGGCGCTAATGGGGCGTAAAGCAGCTAACGCCCGGGCGCAGCGCCGCCCACGCCTCCTGAAAAATTTAGTGGGAGGTTAGCGGCGGCGGCAGCCGGTAGCGCCCTGTGGCGCTGCGCCGCCGGCGATGACGTCATCGCCGTGCGCAGCACCCCGCTCGCGCCCCAGCCGTGATCTTCAGTCGCGCCCCCTGATTTACCGCCAGACGCTATGTCCGACGGGTTCAGGGAGGCGTACGTGCGGCCGGGGCGGCGATATTTAAAGGGGAGGTGGCAGGCGGCCATTTTTGTTGCTGGCCGCCTGCCAGCACCTGCCCCCGGCCCCCGTGAAGCCCCCCCACCGTGAAGTGCCGGCTGCGCTCCAAGAGCCCGGCACTTCTCTTGAGTGCCGGGCTCTTTTGCCGGCACTCCCGATCCCTGGGGGCCCAGCTGGGCCCCGGTTTGCGCTGCGCAGGGTCCCTCCCCTTTAAGAAGGGGAGGAAGGCCTGCAATACCGCGGCACGTAGCGCCAGGATATTCACTCGCAGCGCCCCAAGAGGGATGCGGGGTGCTTCCAGTGGCGCCCCGCTTCCCTCTTGGGGCGCAACCACTGAAGTTCCGGCGCGGGGCCGCTAATTTTTTCGGGGCGCTAAAAGTCGCGCCCCGGCGAGGTTAGCGCCCCAAATGGGGCGCGACTCAATTTTTACCCCATGGGATCTTGGGCTTCATAATTAGAGGTATTGAGTACAAATGTAGAGAAGTTATGCTGACCCTTTATAAAGCGCTGGTTAGGCCACAACTGGAGTACTGCGTCCAGTTCTGGTCACCACACTTTAAGAAGGATGTGAAGGCCGTTGAGAGGGTGCAGAGGAGATTTACCAGAATGGTTCCACGGATGGGGGATCTTAGCTACAAGGACAGGTTGAAGAAGCTGGATTTGTTTTCATTAGAGCAAAGGAGGTTGCGGGGTGATTTGATAGAGGTGTACAAGATTATGACGGGTTTGGATAGGCTAGACGGGTAAAGGCTGTTCCCACTAGTTGATGGTATAAGGACAAGGGGACACAGATTTAAGGTGTTGGGCAAGAGATACAGGGGGGAATATGAGGAAAAACTTTTTTACGCAGCGAGTGGTGAGGACCTGGAACTCGCTGCCGACGGAAGTGGTGGAAGCAGAGACACTGAATGTATTCAAGGGGAGACTGGATAGGCACTTGAGGGAAATAAACTTGCAGGGCTACGGGGATAGAGTGGGGGAATGGGACTGACTGGATTACTCTACAGAGAGCCGGCACGGACTCGATGGGCCGAATGGCCTCCTTCCGTGCGTTATGACTCTATGGGGTAAAAATTGGGTAGTGCCCCCTTTGGGGAATTAGCGCCCCGAAAAAGTTAGCGCCCCCGCGGCTGATTTTCCCAGGTAGCGCCCCTAGAGGGAGGAGGGGCGGTACTGGAAGCGCCCCGCATCCCTCGCTGTGACACATCGCACAGAGGTACTGCAGGCCTTCCTCCCATTATTAAAGGGGAGGGGCCTGATGCCGCGTGTTCCAGTGCCTAGCTGGGCCACCAGGGATCGGGAGTGCCAGCAAACGAGCCCAGCACTCAAGAGGAGTGCCGGGCTCACGGAGAGCAGCCGGAAACACCGCAGCGGGGCTTCACGGGGGCCGGGGACAGCAATGGGGGCAGGTGCTGGCAAGCGGCCAGCAACAAAAATGGCCGCCCGCCACCTCCCCTTTAACTAGTGCCGCCCCGGCCGCAGGTAGGCCCCCCTGGCCCCGGCAGACATAGCGTCCGGCGGTAAGTTGGGGGTCGCCACCCAATATTACAGCCGGGGCGCGAGTGGGGCGGCTGTGCTCGGTGATGACATCATCGCCGGCGGCGCAGCACGGCGCGGCTCTAACGGTTAGCGCCACCTCCCGCTGAATTTTGCGGGAGGCGTTAGCGGTGCCGTGCCCAGGTGCTGGTTGATTTGTGCCCCGTTAGCGCCCTCTTAGGGTACTAACGGGAGGCGCAAATCAACCGAATTGAGCCCCCTATAACTATGACTGTATGATTCGATAGGGTAGATACAGGGAAACTACTTTCTCTGGTGTGGAAATCAACGGGACATAATCTTAAAATTAGAGCTAGGCTGCACTTTTTCACACGATGGGTAGTGAAAGTCTGGAACTCTCCAACCAAAAGGCTGTGAATGCTGGGTCAACTGAAATTTTCAAGACTGAGATCGATAGATATTGTTAGGTAACAAGAAAAGAAAAAAGACTTGCATTTATATAGCGTCTTTCACAACCTCAGGACGTCTCAAAGCGCTTTACAGCCAGTGAAGTACATTTTGAAATGTAGTCACCGTTGTGATGTAGGAAACGTGGCAGCGAATTTGCACACAGCAAGATCCCACAAACAGCAATGTGATAATGACCAGATAATCTGCTTTTTGTGATGTTAGTGAGAGATAAACATTGGCCAGGACACCAGGGATAACTCCCCTGCTCTTCTTCGAAATAGTGCCATGAGATCTTTTACATCCGCCTGAGAGGCAAACAGGGCCTCAGTTTAATGTCTCATCTGAAAGATGGCAGCTCTGACAGCGCAGCACTCCCTCAGTACTGCACTGGAGTGTCAGCCTAGATTCTAGTCTCTGGAGTGAAACTTGAACCCACACCCTTCTGACTCACAGGCGAGAGTGCTACCCACTGAGCCACGGTAATATGGTAATGATCTAATTGAATGGCGGAACAGGGTGGAGGGGATGAATGGTCTCCTCTTGTTCCTATCTTCCTATGTCTCAATCCCATACCCATAACCTCCACCACCTAGAACAAGGGCAGCAGGTGCATGGGAACACCGTCTCCTCCAAGTTCCCCTCCAAGTCTCACACCATCCTGACTTCGCTGGGTCAAAATCCTGGAACCCCTGACCTAGCAGCAATGTGGGAGCACCTTCACCACATGGACTGCAGCGGTTTAAGAAGAAGGCTCACTACTATACTACTTTCTCAAGGGCAACTAGGGATGGACAATAAATGCTGGTCTTCCCAGCAACGTCCATATCCTGAGAATATTTTTAAAAATCCAGATCTGAAGGGGCACGGGTCTGATGAAAGTGTTTTGTGCATTTGTTGGGTGAGAAGAGGGTGCAGAGAAGATTTACAAGGATGATACCAGAAATGTGAGGGTATACATATCAGGAAAGGATGAACAGGCTGGGTCTCTTTTCTCTTGAAAAAAGGCTGAGGGGTGACCTAATAGAGATCTTTAAAATTATGAAAGGTTTTGATAGAGTGGATACAGAGAGAATGTTTCCACTTGTGGGGAGGAGCAAAATTGGAGGCCATCAATATAAGATAGTCACCAAGAAATCCAATAGAGAATTCAGAAGAAACTTCTTTACCCAAAGAGTGGTGAGAATGTGGAACTCGCTACCACAGGGAGTGGTTGAAGTGAATAGTATAGATGCATTTAAGGGGAGGCTAGATAAGCATATGAGGAAGAAGGGAATAGAGGTTTATGCTGATAGATTTAGATGAGGAAGCTCAAGTGGAGCATAAACGCCGGCAGGGACTGGTTGGGCGGAATGGTCTTTTTCTGTGCCATATATCCTATGTAATCCTATGTAAAGGATCGGGTTGGGCTGTGAAGCCACCTTGGGTTGAATAGCTGCAGACACTAACCGCCTGGGATCACGTGTGAAGAGCGTCCATTTGGGCGAGGTACAAGAGGGCAGCTGGGGCCCATGGAAATGTACCTCAACTCCTTCAAGAGAGACGCAAGGAGGAGGCAAACACAGGACACGGAGAGTGTAAAACCATCACTACACAGAACGGCTGCATTGTACACCTCAGGTGAACTTCTTTACACAAGTCTTCACTTTCTGATAGCCCTGTCAGTAAGCTGCGGTTACTCACTCCATTCACTGTGAATGCAGGGTCACAGAAGAGCACATCTCTCCCTGCAGTGCCTTTCTCCACCGAGCCAGTGTGAATACAGACGATGCAGGCCTGGTGACAAGATCTTTCAGTCAAGAGAATTGCTGCAGTGTTTCTACCTGCTCCGTGCCACCCTTGCCAACTCTGCAGAGTGAGCTGAAAATAAATTGGTTTATATTTATACGTAAAAAAAGATCAATCGCGCTGACAGCAATGTTATTTTTAAAAATTTCCTGCGCACAGTTCTCCTTGAAAAGGGACCGTCGACATATTGAGGAAGAGTTTATTTGTGACACTGTGCACCAGTGTGGGACTGATACAGTGAGGCAAACAATGTCATTAAAGTCACTGCAAAGATATTTGGAAACTGGACCTTTAAAAAAAAGTGTGGACTACTGCAAATTCTTACTGGGGCCAGTACAAAGTCAAACTCTGACACAGGCCCAGGTTAATTAGGTAAATACCTCAATGTAGCCCAATCTGGACATTTAATACTTCAGACACAATAGCAGGGATCAATGGCTGCCATTTGTGGTTTGAAGGTTGTTTGTAACCAGGGTATCAAAGGGTATGGGTGGTAAATGACGGGTAAATGGCATTGAGGTACAGATCAGCCATGATCTGACTGAGCGTGGAATAGGCTCGAGGGTCTGAATGGCCTCCTTCTCTTCCTATGTTCCTTTCCTCCCCCTCCCCTGCTGGCAGCACTGATGGGTGCGGGTCCACAGGCGCTGGGAGCCCTTCGCTACTTCACACAAGCAGCCCATCTTTCACGAGCGATCCAAGGTCGTGAGTGGCGACGGAGTATTGAACCGCTGAGGGCATCATAAGCCAGCGAGTTCCTGTTCTTAGCCCGGCTTCCATATATGAACACTGTGCAGCGGGAGTCACTGGATAGTGATCAGGAGCAGGAACACTGGCTGATTTTGCCCCCTCCTTAGTCCAGGGGCACTGAGGCCAAGTGTAGCAGCCCTAACTGCTGAACTAATTCAGTGCAGACGGGGAGTCGAGCCTGGGACCTGCTGGTCTGGTCTGGTGACCTGATAGAGGTCCTTAAGATTATAAAGGGGTTTGATAGGGTGGACGCAACTATTTGGGGAGTCCAAAACTAGGGGCCATAAATACAAGATAGTCACTAATAAATCCCAATAGGGAATTCAGGAGAAACTTCTTTACCCAGAGAGTGGTGAGAATGTGGAACTTCCTACCACAAGGAGTAGTTGAGGCAAATGGTATCGATGCATTTAAGGGGGAAGCTAGATAAACACATGAGGGAGAAAGGAATCGAAGGATATGCAGACAGGGTTAGATAAAGAGGGGTGGCAGGAGCATAAACACTGGCATAGACCTTTGGCCGAATGGCCTGTTTCTGTGGTGTAGACTCAATGTAATATGTAAGGCTCAGTGTATGACACTGTGTTCCTTACCCTCTGGGGGAGCCACGCATCTGACTGTAACACTTATACCCCGTGTCTCACTGTAACACTCTCATTTCAGGTTCACTGTAACACTCCTTTATACCCAGGCATAGCCAGAGAATCACCTGCAGTGACTTCTCTTCCTGCTCCTGTACCGTTACCTCTGGTGTCCCCCAAGGATCTATCCTTGGCCCCCTCCTATTTCTCATCAACATGCTGCCTCTCAGCGACATCATTTTTTGAAAACACGTCAGGTTCCACATGTACGCTGACGACATCCAGCTCTATTTCACCACCAACGGCCCCGCTAAGCTGCGCGGCCAAGTGGCTCACCGGCTTCTACAGGGAAGAAACCGCGCATGCAGGAAAATTTGAAATGGCTGCACACCCAGTTAAAGGGACCGCGCACTAAAAAAAGAAAATTAGGGGGAACATTGCTCACCACCACCTCCCTCGACCCCTCCACAGTCTCTGTGCTGTCAGACTGCTTGTCCGACATCCAGTCCTGGATGAGCAGAAATTCCTCCAGGTAAATATTGGGCAGACCAAAGAAGACCAAAGAACGGAGTTTGGTCCCCGCCACAAACTCCGTTCCCTAGCCACTGACTCCATCCCTCTCCCTGGCCAGTGTCTGAGGCTGAACCACACTGTTCGCAACCTTGGTGTCCTATTTGACCCAAGATGAGCTTCCGACCACATATCCGCTCCATCACCAAGATCGCCTACTTGCAATTCCGAACATTGCCCGTATCCGCCCTGCCTCAACCCATCTGCCGCTGAAACCCTCATCCATGCCTTTGTTACCTCTAGATTTGACTATTCCATCGCTCTCCTGGCCAGCCTCCCATCTTCAACCCTACAAAACAAGGTTGAGAATTTTTAAATCAAGGTGTTGCCTGAATCGTAACTTGCACCAAGTTCTTTTCACCCGTCACCCCTGTGTTCGCTGACCTACATCAGTCTGGCAACACCTTGATTTTAAAATTCTCATCCTTGTTTTCCAATTCCTCCATGATGACGCTCTCCCTATCTCTGTAACGTCCTTCAGGACTACAACCCTCCAAGATCTCTGCGCTTCTCAAATTCTGGCCTCTTGCACATCCCCAATTTTCACCACTCCACCATTGGCGGCCGTGCCTTCAGCTGCCAAGGCCCCAAGCTCTGGAATTCCCTCCCTAAACCACTCCTCCTTAAAGATGCTCCTTAAAACCTACCTTTTTGACCAAGCATTTGTCACCTGTCCTAATATCTTATGTGGCTTGGTGGCAAATCTTGTTTGATAACGCTCCCGTGAAGCGCCTTGGGATGTTTTACTGCGGTAAAGACATTATATAAATACAAGTTATTGTTGTTAGTTTGGCTGCACATTCTGAAATCTAGTCACTGGCAAGTGTCTACCATGCTGGGGTGGAAACAGAAAGCATTACACAGAATTACATGGAATTTACAGCACAGAAACAGGCCATTTGGCCCAACTGGTCTATACCGAGCCACCTCACACTCCGCTCCATCTAATCCCATCAGCACATCCTTCTATTCCTTTCTCCCTCATGTACTTATCTAGCTGACGATACAGAGCTAGGTGGGAAAGTAAGTTGTGAGGAGGATGCAAAGAGGCTTCAAGGGCATATAGACAGGTTAAGTGAGTGAGCAAGAACATGACAGGAGGAATATAAGATGGAGAAATGTGAAGTTAGCCACTTTGGCAGGAAAAATAGAAAAGCAGAAGTTTCTCCATGAGGTGTCACATAACGGGCTGCTGCAATGGAGTCAACCCAACATGGCCATGCTGTCGGACCACCACTGACCATGGGTCTGATTGGTGGCACTGGGATGTGCTAATCTGCACGGGCAGGGCCCGCCGTGGTGTAATGCAAGCAGTTTGATGTTAAGTGTACACCAGTGTGAACTTGCTGCTGAGCCAGGAGTACCTAACTACACTGACTGTACAGATAGGGTCACAACAGGTAGGCGGGTCGGGGGTGGGGGGGTAATTTTAACCCAGTGGGACCGGTGGCAACTGACGGAGTTGGATCGCCCACCTGTTTAAAAATGACCCCAGGGAACAGGCCAGCCGCAGGAAGGCACGGAGACAAAGTACTTATCTAATGGGTAGGGGCGTCCTTCCAAGTTAGCCCAGAGGCCAGGGCCTTCCGCCGCAGTGGGACAGGACAGACCCACCAGGGGTGATGGCACAGTGGTATACAGTTGGGAAGGAGAGGCCCTGGGAGGCCTCAAAATTGACTCTGGACCCCATGAAGTCTCATGGCATCAGGTCAAACATGAGCAAGGAAACCTCCTGTTGATTACCACCTACCGCCCTCCCTCAGCTGATGAATCAGTACTCCTCCATGTTGAGCACCACTTGGAAGAAGCACTGAGAGTAGCAAGGGCACAGAATGTACTCTGGGTGGGGGACTTCTATGTCCATCACCAAGAGTGGCTCGGTAGCACCACTACTGACCGAGCTGGCTGAATCCTGAAGGACATAACTGCCAGTCTGGGCCTGCGACAGGTGGTGAGAGAACCAAAAAGAGGGAGAAACCTACTTGAACTCGTCCTCACCAATCTACCTATTGGTAGCAGTGACCACCGCACAGTCCTTGTGGAGATGAAGTCCCATCTTCACACTGAGGACACCCTCCATCGTGTTGTGTGGCACTATCACCGTGCTAAATGGGATAGATTCAGATCAGATCTAGCAGCTCAAAACTGGGCATCCATGAGGCACTGTGGGCCATCAACAGTAGCAGAATTGTATTCCACCACAATCTGTAACCTCATGGCCCGGCATATCCCTCACTCTACCATTACCATCAAGCCAGGGGACCAACCCTGGTTCAATAATGCGTGGAGAAGAGCAGGCCAGGAGCAGCACCAGGCGTACCTAAAAATGCGGTGCCAACCTGGGGAAGCTGCAACACAGGACTACATGCATGCTAAAAAGCAGAAGCAGCATGTTATAGACAGGGCTAAGCGATCCCACAATCAATGGATCAGATCAAAGCTCTGCAGTCCTGCCACATCCAGTCGTGAATGGTGGTGGACAATTAAACAACTAACGGGAGGAGGAGGCTCCATAAACATCCCCATCCTCAATGATGGTGGAGCCCAGCACGTGAGTGCAAAAGACAAGGCTGAAGCATTTGCAACCAACTTCATCCAGAAGTGCCGAGTGAATGATCCATCTCGGCCTCCTCCTGAGGTCCCCACCACCACAGAAGCCAGTCTTCAGCCAATTCGATTCACTCCACGTGCTATCAAGAAACGGCTGAGCACACTGGATACAGCAAAGGCTATAGGCCCTGACAACATCCTGGCTGTCATGTTGAAGACTTGTGCTCCAGAACTAGCCGCGCCTCGAGCCAAGCTGTTCCAGTACAGCTACAACACTGGCATCTACCCGACAATGTGGAAAACTGCCCAGGTATGTCCTGTCCACAAAAAGCAGGACAAATCCAATCCGGCCAATTACCGCCCATCAGTCTACTCTCAATCATCAGCAAAGTGATGGAAGGTGTCATCGACAGTGCTATCAAGCGGCACTTACTCACCAATAACCTACTCACCGATGTTCAGTTTGGGTTCCGCCAGGACCACTCGGCTCCCGACCTCATTACAGCCTTGGTCCAAACATGGATAATAGAGCTGAATTCCAGAGGTGAGGCGAGATTGACTGCCCTTGACATCAAGGCAGCATTTGGCCGAGTGTGGCATCAAGGAGCCCTAGTAAAAATGAAGTCAATGGGAATCGGGGGAAAACTCTCCACTGGCTGGAGTCATACCTAGCACAAAGGGAGATGGTTGTGGTGGTTGGAGGTCAATCATCACAGCCCCAGAACATCACTGCAGGAGTTCCTCAGGGCAGTGTCCTAGGCCCAACCATCTTCAGCTGCTTCATCAATGAGCTTCCCTCCATCATAAGATCAGAAGTTGGGATGTTCGCTGATGATTGCACAGTGTTCAGTTCCATTCACAACACTTGAGATAATGAAGCAGTCCATGCCCGCGTGCAGCAAGACCTGGAGCGAAATTCCTTATGACGGAGGGAAGGTCACCATTGAAGCAGCTGAAGCTGGTTGGGCCGAGGACACTGCTCTGAGGAACACCTGCAGCAATGTCCTGGGGCTGAGATGATTGGCCTCCAACAACCACAACAATCTTTCTTTGTGCTAGATATGATTCCAGCCGGTGGAGAGTTTTCCCCCTGATTCCCATTGACGTCAATTTTACTAGGGCTCCTTGATGCCCGCATGCGGCAAGACCTCGACAACGTTCAGGCTTGGGCTGATAAGTGGCAAATAACATTCGTGCCACACAAGTGCCAGGCAATGACTATCTCCAACAAGTGAGAGTCTAACCACCTCCTCTTGACATTCAACGGCATTACCATCGCCGAATCCCCCACCATCAATATCCTGGGGGGTCACCATTGACCAGAAACTTAATTGGACCAGCCACATAAATACTGTGACTACAAAAGCACGTCAGAGGCTGGGTATTCTGTGGTGAGTGACTCACCTCCTGACTCCCCAAAGCCTTTCTACCATCTACAAGGCACAAGTCAGCAGTGTAATGCAATACAACTCCAACAACACTCAAGAAGCTCGACTCCATCCAGGACAAAGCAGCCCGCTTGATTGGCACCCCATTCACCACCTTAAACATTCACTCCCTCCACCACTGGCGTACCGTGGCTGCAGTGTGTACCATCTACAAGATATACTACAGCAACTCGCCAAGGCTTCTTCGACAGCACCTCCTAAGCCCGCAAACTCTACCACCTAGATGGACAAGGGCAGCAGGTGCATGGGAACACCACCACCTCCAAGTTCCCCTCCAGGTCACACACCATCCTGACTTAGAAGTATATCGCCGATCCTTCATCGTCGCTGGGTCAAAATCCTGGAACTCCCTACCTAACAGCACTGTGGGAGTACATTCACCACACGGATTGCAGCGGTTCAAGAAGGCGGCTCACCACCAATGTTCCCTTTAATTTTTTTTTGGGGTGTGCGGCCCCTATAAGTGGCTGTGTGGCCCATTCAAAATACCGCACATGCGCGGTTTTTCCCATTTAACAGCCGGTGAACCGGCTGCGCGGGAGCTGCAGAGCTCTGTGCGGCTGCGCAGCTTAAAGGGAACATTGCTCACCACCACCTTCTCAAGGGCAATTAGGGATGGGCAATAAATGCTGGCCTTGCCAGCGACGCCCACATCCCTGGAATGAATAAATAAAAATGACAACAGTGACTACACTTCAAAAGTGCTTCATTGGCTGTAAAGCGCTTTGGGACATCCTGAGGTTGTGAAAGGCGCTGTATAATTGCAAGTTCATTATTTTCAACGTGCACAAAAAGCAAAGCTGACACCAAACAGCAACATCTGCTGCTGTTATGACAGAGAGAGACGTCCTTTCTTACTGGCCCCAGCCTTACTTGTGTTCTTTCTTCTTTCTTCGCCGTGTAATTCAGAGTGGGAGCAGCTGGTGAGAGGTTATGAGTGCATTAAGAACGACCGTTGGTTCAGTGACTCCAGCTTGCCTCGGGACCTCTTCGCTTCATTTCCTCCTCCATCTCCAACTCGAGCTTCGGAGTACCAAACATTAATTCATAGAATCATACAGCACAGAAAGAGGCCATTCGGCCCATCGTGCCTGTGCTGGCTCTCTGAAAGAGCTGTCCAATTAGTCCCACTCTTCCGTTCTTTCCCCGTAGCCCCGCAAATGTTTCCCCTCAAGTATTTATCTGATTCCCTTTTGAAAGTTACCATTGTATCTGTTTCCTTTCAGACCATAACTTACATAGAAACATAGAAACATAGAATCTAGGAGCAGGAGTAGGCCATTCGGCCCGTCGAGCCTGCTCCGCCATTCAATACGATCATGGCTGATCATCCAAATCCAGTACCCTGTCCCTGCTTTAATCCCCACAGTACACACATCCCACCCTACCCCCGTAACCCCACGTATTTAATTCCCCCTAACATATCCCATCCTATCCCCATAACCCCACATATTTAATCCCCCCTAACACTAAGGGTCAATTTATCATAGCCAAATCAACCTAACCCACACATTTTTGGACTTGCTGCGTAAAAATGTTTCTCCTCATCTCACCTTTCGTTCTCTTGTCGATCATCTCAAATCCGTGTCCTCTGGTTACTGACCCTCCTGCCAGTGGATACAGATTCTCCCTATCTACTCTTTTGAAGCCCCTCATTCAATCCATGTTTCTGCTTCCAAACCCTCCTACCCCAGTCTGCACTGGGGTGCGGTTCTTGCAGATGGTGAAATGATGAAATCACATGCTAATGGATGTAATTATATGTTTACATTAAACCAAATCAACCAGGCCCCGTTCCCGGCTGTCCTTGAGTGCTCAGTATCAACTATTAAAAATTGAATTATCATTTGTTTTCTCCCACCCCCCACAGCCTGCAAATGCACTGACTCATGCTGGGGGGTGGGTTCCATGGGCGCAAGTACCTCACCTTCATAGGCAATCCTTCATTTACGTGTCCTGAAAGTGGGTGTCGGCACATCATTCATCTGTGGGAAAGGGGCTAGGCCGATCCTGTCGTAAGCTAGACTTCCCAAACTCGCACTGAATTTTCACCTTCCCAACACCGGGAAGCTGAAGCCAATTGTATCGTTCCTACCATTTTTTTCCTGGTAGATCGATGACTGTGTCAGTGCCACTTCCTGCTCTCGCCCTGAACTGGCAAATTTAATCAACTTTGCTTCAAATTTCCACCCCAACCTTAACATCACATGGTCCATCTCCGTACATTCCCTGCCCTACATCGAATTCTCTATCTCCTTTTCTGGTGATTGGCGGTTCACCGGTGTTTACTACAAGCTCACTGACTTCCACAGCTACCTTGTCACTGTATAACACTGGGGTACAGTACTGGTGGGTACAGGTCTGTCACTGTATAACACTGGGGTACAGTACTGGTGGGTACAGGTCTGTCAATGTATAACACTGGGGTACAGTACTGGTGGGGACAGGTCTGTCACTGTATAACACTGGGGTACAGGACTGTCACTGTGTAACACTGGGGTACAGTACTGGTGGGTACTGGTCTGTCACTGTATAACACTGGGCTACAGTACTGGTGGATAGAGGTCTGTCACTGTATAACACTGGGGTACAGCACTGGTGGGTACAGGTCTGTCATTAACACTGGGGTACAGTATGGCTGGGTACAGGTCTGTCACCGTATAACATTGGGGTACAGTACTGGTGTGTAAAGGTTTGTCACTGTATAACACTGGGGTACAGTACTGGTGGGTACAGGACTCTCACTGTATAACACTGGGATACAATACTGGTGGGTACAGGTCTGTCATTGTATAACACTGGGATACAGTACTGGTGAGTTCTGTCACTGTATAACAGTGGAGTACTGTACTGGTAGGTACAAGTCTGCCACTGTATAACACTGGGCTTCAGTACTGGTGGGGACAGGTCTGTCACTGTACAACACTGGGGTACAATACTGGTAGGTACAAGTCTGTCACTGTATAGCACTGGGGTACAGTACTGGTAGGTACAAGTCTGTCACTGTATAACACTGGGGTACAGTGCTGGTGGGTACAGGTCTGTCACTACAACACTGGGTACAGTACTGGAGGGTACAGCTCTGTCACTGTATAACACTGGGGTACAATACTGGTGGGTACAGGTCTGTCACTGTATAACACTGGAGTACAGTACTGGCGGGTACAGGTCTGTCACTGTATAACTCTGGGGTACAGTACTGATGGGTAGAGCTCTGTCAGTGCATAACACTGGGCTACAGTGCTGGTGGGGACAGGTCTGTCACTGTATAACACTGGGGTACAGTACTGGTGCGTACAGGTCTGTCACTGTATAACACTGGGCTACAGTACTGGTGCGTACAGGTCTGTCACTGTATAACACTGGGATACAGTACTGGTGCGTACAGGTCTGTCACTGTATAACACTGGGCTACAGTGCTGGTGGGGACTGGTCTGTCACAGTATAACACTGGGGCACAGTAACTGGTGGGTACAGGTCTGTCACATGTATATCACTGGGGTACAGTACTGGTGGGTACAGGACTCTCACTGTATAACACTGGGATACAATACTGGTGGGTACAGGTCTGTCATTGTATAACACTGGGATACAGTACTGGTGAGTTCTGTCACTGTATAACAGTGGAGTACTGTACTGGTAGGTACAAGTCTGCCACTGTATAACACTGGGCTTCAGTACTGGTGGGGACAGGTCTGTCACTGTACAACACTGGGGTACAATACTGGTAGGTACAAGTCTGTCACTGTATAGCACTGGGGTACAGTACTGGTAGGTACAAGTCTGTCACTGTATAACACTGGGGTACAGTGCTGGTGGGTACAGGTCTGTCACTACAACACTGGGTACAGTACTGGGGGGTACAGCTCTGTCACTGTATAACACTGGGGTACAATACTGGTGGGTACAGGTCTGTCACTGTATAACACTGGAGTACAGTACTGGCGGGTACAGGTCTGTCACTGTATAACTCTGGGGTACAGTACTGATGGGTAGAGCTCTGTCAGTGCATAACACTGGGCTACAGTGCTGGTGGGGACAGGTCTGTCACTGTATAACACTGGGGTACAGTACTGGTGCGTACAGGTCTGTCACTGTATAACACTGGGCTACAGTACTGGTGCGTACAGGTCTGTCACTGTATAACACTGGGATACAGTACTGGTGCGTACAGGTCTGTCACTGTATAACACTGGGCTACAGTGCTGGTGGGGACAGGTCTGTCACAGTATAACACTGGGGCACAGTAACTGGTGGGTACAGGTCTGTCACATGTATATCACTGGGGTACAGTACTGGTGGGTACAGGTCTGTCACTAACTAACACTGGGGTACAGTACTGCTGGGTACAGGTCTGTCACTGTATAACACTGGGGTACAGTACTGGTGAGTACAGGTCTGTCACTGTGTAACACTGGGGTACAGTACTGGTGAGTACAGGTCTGTCACTGTATAACACTGGAGTGCAGTACTGGTGAGTACAGGTCTCTCACTGTATAACACTGGGATACAGTACTGGTGGGTACAGGTCTGTCACTGTATAACACCGGGGTACAGTACTGGTGGGTACAGGTCTGTCACTGTATAACACTGGGGTACAGTTCTGGTGGGTACAGGTCTGTCACTATAACACTGGGATACAGTACTGGTGGGTACAGGTCTGTCACTGTATAACACTGGGGTACAGTACTGGTGGGTGCATGTCCGTCACTGTATTGCACTGGGCTACAGTACTGGTGGGTAGAGGTCTGTCACTGCATAACACTGGGGTACAGTACTGGTGGGTACAGGTCTGTCACTGTATAACTCTGGGGTACAGTACTGATGGGTACAGCTCTGTCAGTGTATAACACTGGGCTACAGTGCTGGTGGGGACAGGTCTGTCACTGTATAAAACTGGAGTAAAGTGCTTGTGGGTACAGGTCTGTCACTGTATAACACTGGGGTACAGTACTGGTGCGTACAGGTCTGTCACTGTATAACACTGGGGCACAATAACTGGTGGGTACAGGTCTGTCACTGTATAACACTGGGGTACAGTACTGGTGGGTACAGGTCTGTCACTGTATAACACTGGGGTACAGTACTGGTGGGTACAGGTCTGTCACTGTATAACACTGGGGTACAGTACTGGTGGATAAAGGTCTGTCACTGTATAACACTGGGGTACAGTGCTGGTGGGTACAGGTCTGTCACTAACTAACACTGGGGTACAGTACTGGTGGGTACAGGTTTGTCAATGTATAGCACTAGGGTACAGTACTGGTGGGTACAGGTCTGTCACTGTATATCACTGGGGTACAGCACTGGTGGGTACAGGTCTGTCACTGTATAACACTGGGGTACAGTACTGGTGGGTACAGGTCTGTCACTGTATATCACTAGGGTACAGTACTGGTGGGTACGGGTCTGTCACTGTATAACACTGGGTACAGCACTGGTGGGTACAGGTCTGTCACTGTATAACACTGGGGTACAGTACTGGTAGGTACAGGTCTGTCACTGTATAACACTGGGGTACAGTACTGGTGGGTACAGGTCTGTCACTGTATAACACTGGGGTACAGTACTGGTGAGTACAGGTCTGTCACTGTATAACACTGGGGTACAGTACTGGTGAGTACAGGTCTGTCACTGTGTAACACTGGGGTACAGTACTGGTGAGTACAGGTCTGTCACTGTATAACACTGGGGTACAGTACTGGTGAGTAGAGGTCTGTCACTGTATAACACTGGGGTACAGTACTGGTGAGTACAGGTCTGTCACTGTGTAACACTGGGGTACAGTACTGGTGGGTACAGGTCTGTCACTGTGTAACACTGGGGTACAGTACTGGTGGGTACAGGTCTCTCACTGTATAACACTGGGATACAGTACTGGTGGGTACAGGTCTGTCACTGTATAACACTGGGGTACAGTACTGGTGGGTACAGGTCTGTCACTGCATAACACTGGGGTACAGTTCTGGTGGGTACAGGTCTGTCACTGTAACACTGGGATACAGTACTGGTGGGTACAGGTCTGTCACTGTATAACACTGGGGTACAGTACTGTTGGGTACAGGTCTGTCACTGTATAACACTGGGGTACAGTACTGGTGGGTGCATGTCCGTCACTGTATTGCACTGGGCTACAGTGCTGGTGGGGACAGGTCTGTCACTGTATAAAACTGGAGTACAGTACTGGTGGGTACAGGTCTGTCACCGTATAACACTGGGGTACAGTACTGGTGTGTATAGGTTTGTCACTGTATAACAGTGGGATACAATACTGGTGGGTACAGGTCTGTCATTGTATAACACTGGGATACAGTACTGGTGGGGACAGGTCTGTCACTGTATAACTCTGGGGTACAGTACTGATGGGTACAGCTCTGTCACTGTATAACACTGGGCTGCAGTGCTGGTGAGGACAGGTCTGTCACTGTATAAAACTGGAGTAAAGTGCTTGTGGGTACAGGTCTGTCACTGTATAACACTGGGGTACAGTACTGGTGCGTACAGGTCTGTCACCGTATAACACTGGGCTACAGTGCTGGTGGCGACAGGTCTGTCACTGTATAACACTGGGGCACAGTAACTGGTGGGTACAGATCTGTCAATGTATAACACTCGGGTACAGTACAGGTGGGTAAAGGTCTGTCACTGTATAACACTGGGGTACAGTGCTGGTGGGTACAGGTCTGTCACTGTATATTACTAGGGTACAGTACTGGTGGGTACAGGTCTGTCACTGTATAACACTGGGTACAGCACTGGTGGGTACAGGTCTGTCACTGTATAACACTGGGGTACAGTACTGGTGGGTACAGATCTGTCAATGTATAACACTGGGGTACAGTACTGGTGGGTACAGGTCTGTCACTGTATATTACTAGGGTACAGTACTGGTGGGTACAGGTCAGTCACTGTGTAACACTGGGGTACAGTACTGGTGGGTACAGGTCAGTCACTGTGTAACACTGGGGTACAGTACTGGTGGGTACAGGTCAGTCACTGTGTAACACTGGGGTACAGTACTGGTGGGTACAGGTCTATCACTGTGTAACACTGGGGTACAGTGCTGGTGGGTACAGGTCAGTCACTGTGTAACACTGGGGTACAGTACTGGTGGGTACAGGTCAGTCACTGTGTAACACTGGGGTACAGTACTGGTGGGTACAGGTCAGTCACTGTGTAACACTGGGGTACAGTACTGGTGGGTACAGGTCTATCACTGTGTAACACTGGGGTACAGTGCTGGTGGGTACAGGTCAGTCACTGTGTAACACTGGGGTACAGTACTGGTGGGTACAGGTCTGTCACTGTATAACGCTGGGTACAGTATTGGTGGGTACAGGTCAGTCACTGTATAACACTGGGGTACAGTACTGGTGGGTACAGGACTCTCACTGTATAACACTGGGATACAATACTGGTGGGTGCAGGTCTGTCATTGTATAACACTGGGATACAGTACTGGTGAGTTCTGTCACTGTATAACAGTGGAGTACTGTACTGGTAGGTACAAGTCTGCCACTGTATAACACTGGGCTTCAGTACTGGTGGGTACAGGTCTCTCACTGTATAACACTGGGATACAGTACTGGTGGGTACAGGTCTGTCACTGTATAACACCGGGGTACAGTACTGGTGGGTACAGGTCTGTCACTGTATAACACTGGGGTACAGTTCTGGTGGGTACAGGTCTGTCACTATAACACTGGGATACAGTACTGGTGGGTGCATGTCCGTCACTGTATTGCACTGGGCTACAGTACTGGTGGGTAGAGGTCTGTCACTGCATAACACTGGGGTACAGTACTGGTGGGTACAGGTCTGTCACTGTATAACTCTGGGGTACAGTACTGATGGGTACAGCTCTGTCAGTGTATAACACTGGGCTACAGTGCTGGTGGGGACAGGTCTGTCACTGTATAAAACTGGAGTAAAGTGCTTGTGGGTACAGGTCTGTCACTGTATAACACTGGGGTACAGTACTGGTGCGTACAGGTCTGTCACTGTATAACACTGGGGCACAGTAACTGGTGGGTACAGGTCTGTCACTGTATAACACTGGGGTACAGTACTGGTGGGTACAGGTCTGTCACTGTATAACACTGGGGTACAGTACTGGTGGGTACAGGTCTGTCACTGTATAACACTGGGGTACAGTACTGGTGGATAAAGGTCTGTCACTGTATAACACTGGGGTACAGTGCTGGTGGGTACAGGTCTGTCACTAACTAACACTGGGGTACAGTACTGGTGGGTACAGGTTTGTCAATGTATAGCACTAGGGTACAGTACTGGTGGGTACAGGTCTGTCACTGTATATCACTGGGGTACAGCACTGGTGGGTACAGGTCTGTCACTGTATAACACTGGGGTACAGTACTGGTGAGTAGAGGTCTGTCACTGTATAACACTGGGGTACAGTACTGGTGAGTACAGGTCTGTCACTGTGTAACACTGGGGTACAGTACTGGTGGGTACAGGTCTGTCACTGTGTAACACTGGGGTACAGTACTGGTGGGTACAGGTCTCTCACTGTATAACACTGGGATACAGTACTGGTGGGTACAGGTCTGTCACTGTATAACACTGGGGTACAGTACTGGTGGGTACAGGTCTGTCACTGCATAACACTGGGGTACAGTTCTGGTGGGTACAGGTCTGTCACTGTAACACTGGGATACAGTACTGGTGGGTACAGGTCTGTCACTGTATAACACTGGGGTACAGTACTGTTGGGTACAGGTCTGTCACTGTATAACACTGGGGTACAGTACTGGTGGGTACAGGTCTGTCACTGTATAACACTGGGGTACAGTACTGGTGGGTGCATGTCCGTCACTGTATTGCACTGGGCTACAGTGCTGGTGGGTACAGGTCAGTCACTGTGTAACACTGGGGTACAGTACTGGTGGTTGCTCATATTGCTCATAATCCAATTTCCTCTCTGCTCATGGAGTTGATTGTCCAGATGCTCACATATGACTAGTTTTTTTGAATCTGAAAAAGGCCTTCTCAGTGCCTCCTGTTATCACCTCCCGGGGTGATAACGGGGCGCTAACGACTTACCATCCCGGCGGAGGAAATTGAACGACTCCCGCTAAATTGGCCGTGAGGTTTGCAGCGGCGGTATGGCGTTGCACCACGATCTCCTGCGCTCGGAGATCGTGACGTCATTGATGTGTGCATCGTCCCGGTCACGTCCTGGACCCGAACTTCGGTTCCGACCCCTGCAGCATCGCCGGGTGACCACACTGACAGCTGCAGGATCCGTTGTTCGGGAGGCCGGTAGCTTTGGAGGCGCAAATAAAAGGGGATGTTGGCGCGGGTCAGAGAAAAATTTTAACAACGCTTCAAGTGTTTTTTTTTTATTGCTCCTGGGCCGCGATTGATCAGCCTGGCACTTTGCTGGAGTGCATGGGGCTGATCTGGCGAGATCGCGGCCGGCGCCAGGGACCCGCTAACTGGTCCCAATGCAGAGCCTGCAGCGATGGCCCTTCCCTTTAAGGGAGGGAACGAACCTCGGATCGCGGCATTGCTGCACGGGGCGCCTGGCGCTAATTCTTCAGCTTTTTAAATTGCAGCGCCCCAACTGGGGCGATAACGGATTTCTAGCCCACTCGTCACCACTGCTCAATTTGACCAATTAGCTGCAGTTTCCCCACTGTAGATTCACATATTGTGTAAAATTGGCACATCTAATGTGGCACCTCTCTGTCACACTGAAATTTCTGTGTCACACCTCAAAAGAAAAGTTAGAAGGGAATCTGGATCTCTTCGAAAAACTTCGAAAAAGTTTGCGCCCCCGTGCCCAAAATTGAATGGTAGCGCCCCAAGCAGGAGGCGGGGCGCTACTGGAAGTGCTGCACCTCCCTCTTGGGGCGCTGCCACTGAATATCGTGGTGTTACGTGCGACAGCGCCACGCACGTCGGCACCTAGCGCCGCGGTACTGCAGGCCTCCCTCCCCTGATTAAAGGGGAGGGGCCTAGTGCAGTGCGCACCGGGGCCCTGCTGGACCACTGGGGAGCGGGGTGCCGGGAAAAGAGCCCGGCACTCAAGAGGGCGCTAACGGGAGGCGCAAAGCAACCGAATTTTCCCCCCATTGCGTTTTACATGGTATAATGTTGTTGTCCTTAATACGCCATGCCAATGCCACAGCAGATTTGCTGGTGTGTATTGTGTCTGTGCACATCCATCAGACTGTTACAGAACCTTCAGAGAATATATAGACTGAAAGCTCGACATTTCATCCCGCGTTCTTTTGAGATGGAACCTGAGATTTATCAGCAACTTGCTGATTGATCTCAGGATTTATAGTCAGCTGGCACTATGTGGATTTCCACAGGGTGGGCCCGAGCAGCAGCCTTAAAGGGACAGGCCAGGTTGGCAATCGCAGACGGCCAGTGAGCAATGTCAGGGGAATCTCCGCTAGTTCTAATAACGCGTTCTCCCACTTTGATTTGGCGGTGGACCTCCGCTCCAGTGCAGAAAACATGTTTGCCGAAGTGTCAGCCATGGCTCAGCGGCAGCACTTTCGCCTCTGAGTCAGAAGGTTGTGAGTTCAAACCCCATTCCAGAGACTTGAGTCAAAGATCCCACGAAGAAGAGCAGCGGAGTTCTTCCTGGTGTCCTGGCCAACATTTAGCCCTCTACTAACATAGCTAAAAGCAGATTATCTGGTCATTATCTCATTGCTGTGGGACCTTGCTTTTCACAAATTGGCTGCTGCGTTTCCCTACATTACGATACTTCAAATGTACTTAATTGGCTGTAAAGCACATTGGGACAACCTGAGAAAGGTGCTGTATAAGTGCAAGTCTTTCTTTCTTCGTTACAGGTGGGCAATTTGTGAGTGAATGCTGTGACGCAATGTACGCCACATTAGGAAGCAGCTCTTACATCTTCATCAAATTGTTGCAGAGTTGACATCACAGAATGATTCTATTAGTTCAAGGCGCAACTCAAGATTTTGGCTCATAAACATTTTCCCCCTCTGATTTTCTCCCGCTCCTCTTGCTAGGGTCTACATCTCAGAGTGGTAATGTACCCTTCTGCACCTTGGCAAAGTGGCCATTCGTCATGTTCGTCAATTGTAGGACCCTAACTCTGCACAGGCCAGGGATCAAACCTGGGGGTTTAAATGAACCCTATCACTCAGTACCACATTGTGTGCCACAGGGCATTTCCCTGTCTGTCTATTGCTGGAACTGCAATCTTGGCTCCTGGGAGAAGGGGAATTTTTCTTTTTATTCGCTTATGGGATCTGGGCGTCGCTGGCAAGGCCAGCATTTATTGCCCATCCCTATTAATATTAATTAATATACACATCCTGCAGAGTGTTTCTGTAATCCAGTGAAGGCCTTGTCTCATATTCACTGCCTGCTGGAATGCTGTCCAATTGGTCACTTAATTAATCCGTAGCATGCTGGATGTTCATTTGGCCAGAATAGTCCCAGAGTCCGGGTGGCCTAGTGCTGCCTGGCACCCAGGTCTCGGGTCCCATTCTGGGTTTGCAATGAGTTAGCTGGGCTGAGCAGGAGCTGCAGTGGGGGGAGTGCATTTTACCTCAACACTCCTGGGATCGGGAGAGGAAAATCAACCAGGGTTCCCGCTCCTGATGGCTATTCAGGGACGCACGCTGGAACGTGAGCATGTGTGAATGTCAGGTGAGGATAGGATCGGGTTTGGATCTGATGTCCCTCACAGCTGAAGAGTTCCTGACACTATCCAATTTCACACACTAGGAATGAGCACTTGGAGAAAGTACCGGTGGAAACTCAACCCTAGCAGGAGAGGAGAGAAGGCCACCAGTGCCCAAGGAACTCAAAAAAAGAAAGACTTGCATTTATATAGCGTCTTTCACGACCTCAGGACATCCTAAAGCGCTTTTGAAGCGTAGTCACTGTTGTAATGCAGGAAACACAGCAGGAGAGGCCAGCTGTGCCCATGGAACGTTCTCCCAGCAGGAGAGGAGGGGAGGACAGCTGTGCCCATGGAACGTTCTCCCAGCAGGAGAGGAGGGGAGGACAGCTGTGCCCATGGAACGTTCTCCCAGCAGGAGAGGAGGGGAGGACAGCTGTGCCCATGGAACGTTCTCCCAGCAGGAGAGGAGGGGAGGACAGCTGTACCCATGGAACTCAACCCTAGGAGGCGGGACCAGTTAAATAAAGGTTGTGAGCAACAATGTAGGGGTTCTGGCTGGTCCTTTGCCATCCAGACATCAGGGTCAGTGAGCTCGGGATGGATGATAAATACATTTGGTTTGAGTTGACATTTTCACTTGGGTGAACAAGTGATAGATGCACACGCACTTTATAAATAACTGTGGCTAATTTGACACAATCTCAGGGCTCTGAGAACTTTATGAACTTTGCTTTCACAGTTGAAGATCTCGTGTACGCTCCAAACACCGCTTACAGCTCTGTAACATGCAGCTCCTGTTGGGTAAGGCATGTGCCCATTCATCGGATGTCAATATAGTAAATCAGAAAGAACAAGGGGTGCAGGTTGTATTGTTAAACGCGGACCCGCCGTATTCGAAAGTGCAGGAGAGGAACTGATCCTGGCTCCGCCAGAAGGTAGCACCTTCCAATTAAATTGCACTAACCATAAAATCACCGAGACCGGTCCAAAAACAGTCAGCGAATTCTGCGGAGACGACTAACGTTTTGTGAAGAAGAGCAGGCTCTCTGCTCGGGCTGGAGGCAGAGCTGCATTTAACCAGAGGTCAGGCGTCACCGCAGAAAGAGCCTCGACACGGGACCCTCTTCCGCAGCTGCGCCAGTGCCTTCTCGTAACATGCCACGTGTCAGAGGGCAAACGTATCTTCAAATAAAATACATACAGGAGCAACTACAGCAAGGCAGCCCCTCCCCCCAGCCCCCTCCGCCTGCAGTATGTACCCACAGCTTGCTCACATCTCTCCGAGGTCCTTCCCCACTCTGTGCAGATCACCCCCCCCCGCCAACAACCCCTCATCACAATCACATACACGTCAGACCCACACTTAAATCCTCGCTGCTTCACCTCACAACCAAGCTCCCGGCCCCAGGCCTCATAGCAGTCCGACCACCGTTACATAAACCCACCTCTCAGCAACAATGGCAGAAACACAGCTTTAATCTATTTGAAACACACAAAGATATTTATGACAGAGGTAACAAAAAATGTAAATAAAAGTGTGTGGGGTGGGGGGCAGACAGACCGGGAGCGTCAGGGAGAGGGAGACAGGCAGAGAAAGACAAGAGAAGCGAGAATCTCATCCAAGGGGTTTGCATCAGTGCCTGAAGCTGCTGCTGGACATTCTGTGAGCCAGCCTTTCAGCACCATTTTGCTAGTCAGCTCCTTGTGGCCCAAGTGCTCTCTGCACTCACTGATAGCAGCGTAGTAACCTTCTGTCCTTCACCCCAAGGCAAGCTCAGAGCCCAGCAAAATCAGACAAACTAACAGCACAGCGAGCCAGGGTGCAGGGGAAGAATCAAATAAAACCATCACTTACTCTGAAAAGAACTCATCCTTTTTTTAAATTCCCAATTCCTAAGCACGAGGAAAGACGGCAGAAAGGAGCCTTGCAGATTAAAACAAACAACAAAAAAAATCCTCCCACACGATCTTGCAGCCCACTGCAAACAGCCCAGAAGGTTGCTGACGTCACGGATTCATGAATGGATGTAAATTGGCCTGTTTTAGAATTCAGCACAGGTCTGTGAGCTGCGAGAGGAGGGGGTGGAGGAAGGAGGGGGATGGGGGTGGGGGGGTGAAGCCAATGGGGATGTGTGTAGCAGCAGGCCGACTCCTTCAGAATGAAAGCACTGGCCAGGTTTACTGATTAAGCTGTGCAGCACGTCGTGCCGTGGGCTGAATCGGGATCTTTAATTCCGCCTCGCAGCTTTGCGTCAGGAGCAAGCTGACCTCCTCTGGGCACCGAGGCCACTGCCGCCTCGCATGCCGGGTGCTGGCATGACGCACAACGCGACTGTTCCCCGCTGCGTGCCACAGAGTGCAGGCTGAGGCTGGGCTGTGCTGGGGCGAACACGGCCCTGACAAAACACTGGACTGCTTCTCAATCTGCTGCTGGTCAGAAGCGAGGGTGAAGCTGGAAAACTTCAGGATGAGAGCCAGCTAGCTTCACTGATCCTGCTTACACACTCCTGCTGATGCTGGGGGTGGTGGTGGTGGGGGGTGGGGGTGGGGGAAGCAGGGGTAGGTTCTCAATTGGTGAACATGACCTCTGAGTTTTTCTTTACCGCGAGTCCCTACTGGGAGGCCCACCCTTTCTGTATCTCCCATTGTCACACTTGGCAATGGGACTGTCAGACCCGAGACCCCGGGAGCAGCTCTTTGCCTCTCCCCCTGACCCAATGCTGCATCTTGTGTAGCTGCCCTCGACAGTGCATTAATAACATGGAACCACCTTTAGATCGGGACCGACTGATCATCGCAGCACCCAGTTAGCCAATTGGATGAAAAGAGATGCATCAACAGCGTGGGTCAGACCCCACCATTAACCACGGCTAGAACTGGATGTGCATCTGGGCAGGGGGTGCGATCACAGCTCATGTTCCGCTGCTTGCTTTTCCACGGATGAAAATTCATTACAAATTTGAATAAACCTTCAGAACGGGAGGCCTTCAGACATCGAAACACACCAGGCAATAAAAAAATACACTATTTTTAAAAATCCGGAATTTGGTGGCGGGGGGGGGGGGTCCAGTTTAAATTTTAGAAACGTGCCGACACTGCACTCAAAAAAAACCGACAGCACAGAGACAACCTGGGCAGACGGCAGGGCCGGTATCAAGCCAGCGAAAGAGTGACGCTGCATTCGGCTAAAACCTGGCTCAGAAACAGCGTTAAACAACACAGCAGCCTCACAGCAGCGAAGCTTAAAGCAGCAGAATGAGGAGAAGGGAATACTTCCAATTGATAAATGGGGCAGTAGTTTGCAATTGTAAAGCAAATTGTACAAAATCCCCAAACCAGCTGGAGACGCCATGACACACATAGGAATTTCTCATTCCCATGGGAATGTAACTATTCCAGTCCTTTTTCTGCACCAGGGACTGAGATGTGCTGGCAGCATTTGAAAGGCCCATAGGGTATTTCTACAAATCTGCTCACTATAAAGGATTCGGAGTCTAAGACCTGGCCCTAACATGGAGACGTACAGGAGCAGTTGCCACAGATTTTCCATACGGCCATGTTTCTAATCCCGACTGGGCGCCAGATTTTCCTCATCCTTTGGCGCAGGCTCTTGAGACTCAGGTAACATTGGTCCAGCTAGCAGCACAGAGTTCAGCTCATCAGCAACAGGCGGTTCGAGACAGACCCTGCCAACAGTAGAACATCAATGTAAAAACTCTATCGAAGGACAAGTAATGAGCAGACAGGGATTGGGAGCTGTTGTGACTGTGTAGATTAGTTAGAAGGCTGTGAAGAGGGCATGCACAAGGAAAAAATGGCTTGTTGGAGAATTGAAGTCAAAGCGAAGAGAGGAGTCCACCAGAACTCCATACGCAATATGTTTGATACTGTTATCGAACACATCATCATCACCAGGGTTTCACACTGTTATAGAACACATCATCATCACCAGGGTTTCACACTGTTATAGAACACATCATCACCAGGGTTTCACACTGTTAAAGAACACATCATCATCACCAGGGTTTCACACTGTTATAGAACACATCATCACCAGGGTTTAACACTGTTATAGAACACATCCTCATCACCAGGGTTTCACACTGTTATAGAACACATCATCATCACCAGGGTTTCACACTGTTATAGAACACATCATCATCACCAGGGTTTCACACTGTTATAGAACACATCATCGTCACCAGGGTTTCATACTGTTATAGAACACATCATCACCAGGGTTTCACACTGTTATAGAACACATCATCACCAGGGTTTCACACTGTTATAGAACACATCATCATCACCAGGGTTTCACACTGTTATAGAACACATCATCATCACCAGGGTTTCATACTGTTATAGAACACATCATCACCAGGGTTTCACACTGTTATAGAACACATCATCATCACCACGGTTTCACAGTTATAGAACACATCATCATCACCAGGGTTTCACACTGTTATAGAACACACCATCATCACCAGGGTTTCACACTGTTATAGAACACATCATCACCAGGGTTTCACACTGTTATAGAACACATCATCACCAGGGTTTCACACTGTTATAGAACACATCATCACCAGGGTTTCACACTGTTATAGAACACATCATCACCAGGGTTTCACACTGTTATAGAACACATCATCACCAGGGTTTCACACTGTTATAGAACACATCATCATCACCAGGGTTTCACACTGTTATAGAACACATCATCACCAGGGTTTCACACTGTTATAGAACACATCATCACCAGGGTTTCACACTGTTATAGAACACATCATCACCAGGGTTTCACACTGTTATAGAACACATCATCACCAGGGTTTCATACTGTTATAGAACACATCATCACCAGGGTTACACACTGTTATAGAACACATCATCATCACCAGGGTTTCACACTGTTATAGAACACATCATCACCAGGGTTTCACACTGTTATAGAACACATCATCATCACCAGGGTTTCATACTGTTATAGAACACATCATCATCACCAGGGTTTCACACTGTTATAGAACACATCATCATCACCAGGGTTTCACACTGTTATAGAACACATCATCACCACCAGGGTTTCACACTGTTATAGAACACATCATCACCAGGGTTTCACACTGTTATAGAACACATCATCACCAGGGTTTCATACTGTTATAGAACACATCATCACCAGGGTTTCACACTGTTATAGAACACATCATCATCACCAGGGTTTCACACTGTTATAGAACACATCATCACCAGGGTTTCACACTGTTATAGAACACATCATCATCACCAGGGTTTCACACTGTTATAGAACACATCATCATCACCAGGGTTTCACACTGTTATAGAACACATCATCACCAGGGTTTCACACTGTTATAGAACACATCATCACCAGGGTTTCACACTGTTATAGAACACATCATCATCACCAGGGTTTCACACTGTTATAGAACACATCATCATCACCAGGGTTTCACACTGTTATAGAACACATCATCACCAGGGTTTCACACTGTTATAGAACACATCATCATCACCAGGGTTTCACACTGTTATAGAACACATCATCACCAGGGTTTCACACTGTTATAGAACACATCATCACCAGGGTTTCACACTGTTATAGAACACATCATCACCAGGGTTTCACACTGTTATAGAACACATCATCATCACCAGGGTTTCACACTGTTATAGAACACATCATCACCAGGGTTTCACACTGTTATAGAACACATCATCACCAGGGTTTCACACTGTTATAGAACACATCATCACCAGGGTTTCACACTGTTATAGAACACATCATCACCAGGGTTTCACACTGTTATAGAACACATCATCATCACCAGGGTTTCACACTGTTATAGAACACATCATCACCAGGGTTTCACACTGTTATAGAACACATCATCACCAGGGTTTCACACTGTTATAGAACACATCATCACCAGGGTTTCACACTGTTATAGAACACATCATCATCACCAGGGTTTCACACTGTTATAGAACACATCATCACCAGGGTTTCACACTGTTATAGAACACATCATCATCACCAGGGTTTCACACTGTTATAGAACACATCATCATCACCAGGGTTTCACACTGTTATAGAACACATCATCACCAGGGTTTCACACTGTTATAGAACACATCATCACCAGGGTTTCACACTGTTATAGAACACATCATCACCAGGGTTTCACACTGTTATAGAACACATCATCATCACCAGGGTTTCACACTGTTATAGAACACATCATCATCACCAGGGTTTCACACTGTTATAGAACACATCATCATCACCAGGGTTTCACACTGTTATAGAACACATCATCACCAGGGTTTCACACTGTTATAGAACACATCATCACCAGGGTTTCACACTGTTATAGAACACATCATCATCACCAGGGTTTCACACTGTTATAGAACACATCATCACCAGGGTTTCACACTGTTATAGAACACATCATCACCAGGGTTTCACACTGTTATAGAACACATCATCACCAGGGTTTCACACTGTTATAGAACACATCATCATCACCAGGGTTTCACACTGTTATAGAACACATCATCACCAGGGTTTCACACTGTTATAGAACACATCATCACCAGGGTTTCACACTGTTATAGAACACATCATCACCAGGGTTTCACACTGTTATAGAACACATCATCACCAGGGTTTCACACTGTTATAGAACACATCATCACCAGGGTTTCACACTGTTATAGAACACATCATCACCAGGGTTTCACACTGTTATAGAACACATCATCACCAGGGTTTCACACTGTTATAGAACACATCATCACCAGGGTTTCACACTGTTATAGAACACATCATCACCAGGGTTTCACACTGTTATAGAACACATCATCACCAGGGTTTCACACTGTTATAGAACACATCATCACCAGGGTTTCACACTGTTATAGAACACATCATCACCAGGGTTTCACACTGTTATAGAACACATCATCATCACCAGGGTTTCACACTGTTATAGAACACATCATCACCAGGGTTTCACACTGTTATAGAACACATCATCACCAGGGTTTCACACTGTTATAGAACACATCATCACCAGGGTTTCACACTGTTATAGAACACATCATCACCAGGGTTTCACACTGTTATAGAACACATCATCACCAGGGTTTCACACTGTTATAGAACACATCATCACCAGGGTTTCACACTGTTATAGAACACATCATCACCAGGGTTTCACACTGTTATAGAACACATCATCACCAGGGTTTCACACTGTTATAGAACACATCATCATCACCAGGGTTTCACACTGTTATAGAACACATCATCACCAGGGTTTCACACTGTTATAGAACACATCATCACCAGGGTTTCACACTGTTATAGAACACATCATCACCAGGGTTTCACACTGTTATAGAACACATCATCACCAGGGTTTCACACTGTTATAGAACACATCATCACCAGGGTTTCACACTGTTATAGAACACATCATCATCACCAGGGTTTCACACTGTTATAGAACACATCATCACCAGGGTTTCACACTGTTATAGAACACATCATCACCAGGGTTTCACACTGTTATAGAACACATCATCACCAGGGTTTCACACTGTTATAGAACACATCATCATCACCAGGGTTTCACACTGTTATAGAACACATCATCATCACCAGGGTTTCACACTGTTATAGAACACATCATCACCAGGGTTTCACACTGTTATAGAACACATCATCATCACCAGGGTTTCACACTGTTATAGAACACATCATCACCAGGGTTTCACACTGTTATAGAACACATCATCACCAGGGTTTCACACTGTTATAGAACACATCATCACCAGGGTTTCACACTGTTATAGAACACATCATCACCAGGGTTTCACACTGTTATAGAACACATCATCACCAGGGTTTCACACTGTTATAGAACACATCATCACCAGGGTTTCACACTGTTATAGAACACATCATCACCAGGGTTTCACACTGTTATAGAACACATCATCACCAGGGTTTCACACTGTTATAGAACACATCATCACCAGGGTTTCACACTGTTATAGAACACATCATCACCAGGGTTTCACACTGTTATAGAACACATCATCACCAGGGTTTCACACTGTTATAGAACACATCATCATCACCAGGGTTTCACACTGTTATAGAACACATCATCACCAGGGTTTCACACTGTTATAGAACACATCATCATCACCAGGGTTTCACACTGTTATAGAACACATCATCACCAGGGTTCGTACTGTTATAGAACACATCATCACCAGGGTTTCACACTGTTATAGAACACATCATCACCAGGGTTTCACACTGTTATAGAACACATCATCACCAGGGTTTCACACTGTTATAGAACACATCATCATCACCAGGGTTTCACACTGTTATAGAACACATCATCATCACCAGGGTTTCACACTGTTATAGAACACATCATCACCAGGGTTTCACACTGTTATAGAACACATCATCATCACCAGGGTTCACACTGTTATAGAACACATCATCACACCAGGGTTTCACACTGTTATAGAACACATCATCATCACCAGGGTTTCACACTGTTATAGAACACATCATCACCAGGGTTTCACACTGTTATAGAACACATCATCATCACCAGGGTTTCACACTGTTATAGAACACATCATCATCACCAGGGTTTCACACTGTTATAGAACACATCATCACCAGGGTTTCACACTGTTATAGAACACATCATCACCAGGGTTTCACACTGTTATAGAACACATCATCACCAGGGTTTCACACTGTTATAGAACACATCATCATCACCAGGGTTTCACACTGTTATAGAACACATCATCACCAGGGTTTCACACTGTTATAGAACACATCATCACCAGGGTTTCACACTGTTATAGAACACATCATCATCACCAGGGTTTCACACTGTTATAGAACACATCATCACCAGGGTTTCACACTGTTATAGAACACATCATCACCAGGGTTTCACACTGTTATAGAACACATCATCACCAGGGTTTCACACTGTTATAGAACACATCATCATCACCAGGGTTTCACACTGTTATAGAACACATCATCATCACCAGGGTTTCACACTGTTATAGAACACATCATCACACCAGGGTTTCACACTGTTATAGAACACATCATCATCACCAGGGTTTCACACTGTTATAGAACACATCATCACCAGGGTTTCACACTGTTATAGAACACATCATCATCACCAGGGTTTCACACTGTTATAGAACACATCATCATCACCAGGGTTTCACACTGTTATAGAACACATCATCACCAGGGTTTCACACTGTTATAGAACACATCATCATCACCAGGGTTTCACACTGTTATAGAACACATCATCACCAGGGTTTCACACTGTTATAGAACACATCATCACCAGGGTTTCACACTGTTATAGAACACATCCACACCAGGGTTTCACACTGTTATAGAACACATCATCACCAGGGTTTCACACTGTTATAGAACACATCATCATCACCAGGGTTTCACACTGTTATAGAACACATCATCATCACCAGGGTTTCACACTGTTATAGAACACATCATCACCAGGGTTTCACACTGTTATAGAACACATCATCACCAGGGTTTCACACTGTTATAGAACACATCATCACCAGGGTTTCACACTGTTATAGAACACATCATCATCACCAGGGTTTCACACTGTTATAGAACACATCATCACCAGGGTTTCACACTGTTATAGAACACATCATCATCACCAGGGTTTCACACTGTTATAGAACACATCATCATCACCAGGGTTTCACACTGTTATAGAACACATCATCACCAGGGTTTCACACTGTTATAGAACACATCATCACCAGGGTTTCACACTGTTATAGAACACATCATCACCAGGGTTTCACACTGTTATAGAACACATCATCATCACCAGGGTTTCACACTGTTATAGAACACATCATCACCAGGGTTTCACACTGTTATAGAACACATCATCACCAGGGTTTCACACTGTTATAGAACACATCATCATCACCAGGGTTTCACACTGTTATAGAACACATCATCACCAGGGTTTCACACTGTTATAGAACACATCATCATCACCAGGGTTTCACACTGTTATAGAACACATCATCACCAGGGTTTCACACTGTTATAGAACACATCATCACCAGGGTTTCACACTGTTATAGAACACATCATCACCAGGGTTTCACACTGTTATAGAACACATCATCATCACCAGGGTTTCACACTGTTATAGAACACATCATCACCAGGGTTTCACACTGTTATAGAACACATCATCACCAGGGTTTCACACTGTTATAGAACACATCATCACCAGTGTTTCACACTGTTATAGAACACATCATCACCAGGGTTTCACACTGTTATAGAACACATCATCACCAGGGTTTCACACTGTTATAGAACACATCATCACCAGGGTTTCACACTGTTATAGAACACATCATCACCAGGGTTTCACACTGTTATAGAACACATCATCACCAGGGTTTCACACTGTTATAGAACACATCATCACCAGGGTTTCACACTGTTATAGAACACATCATCACCAGGGTTTCACACTGTTATAGAACACATCATCACCAGGGTTTCACACTGTTATAGAACACATCATCACCAGGGTTTCACACTGTTATAGAACACATCATCACCAGGGTTTCACACTGTTATAGAACACATCATCACCAGGGTTTCACACTGTTATAGAACACATCATCACCAGGGTTTCACACTGTTATAGAACACATCATCACCAGGGTTTCACACTGTTATAGAACACATCATCACCAGGGTTTCACACTGTTATAGAACACATCATCACCAGGGTTTCACACTGTTATAGAACACATCATCATCACCAGGGTTTCACACTGTTATAGAACACATCATCACCAGGGTTTCACACTGTTATAGAACACAACATCATCACCAGGGTTTCACACTGTTATAGAACACATCATCATCACCAGGGTTTCACACTGTTATAGAACACATCATCATCACCAGGGTTTCACACTGTTATAGAACACATCATCACCAGGGTTTCACACTGTTATAGAACACATCATCACCAGGGTTTCACACTGTTATAGAACACATCATCACCAGGGTTTCACACTGTTATAGAACACATCATCACCAGGGTTTCACACTGTTATAGAACACATCATCATCACCAGGGTTTCACACTGTTATAGAACACATCATCACCAGGGTTTCACACTGTTATAGAACACATCATCATCACCAGGGTTTCACACTGTTATAGAACACATCATCACCAGGGTTTCACACTGTTATAGAACACATCATCATCACCAGGGTTTCACACTGTTATAGAACACATCATCATCACCAGGGTTTCACACTGTTATAGAACACATCATCACCAGGGTTTCACACTGTTATAGAACACATCATCACCAGGGTTTCACACTGTTATAGAACACATCATCACCAGGGTTTCACACTGTTATAGAACACATCATCACCAGGGTTTCACACTGTTATAGAACACATCATCACCAGGGTTTCACACTGTTATAGAACACATCATCACCAGGGTTTCACACTGTTATAGAACACATCATCATCACCAGGGTTTCACACTGTTATAGAACACATCATCACCAGGGTTTCACACTGTTATAGAACACATCATCACCAGGGTTTCACACTGTTATAGAACACATCATCACCAGGGTTTCACACTGTTATAGAACACATCATCACCAGGGTTTCACACTGTTATAGAACACATCATCACCAGGGTTTCACACTGTTATAGAACACATCATCACCAGGGTTTCACACTGTTATAGAACACATCATCATCACCAGGGTTTCACACTGTTATAGAACACATCATCACCAGGGTTTCACACTGTTATAGAACACATCATCACCAGGGTTTCACACTGTTATAGAACACATCATCACCAGGGTTTCACACTGTTATAGAACACATCATCACCAGGGTTTCACACTGTTATAGAACACATCATCATCACCAGGGTTTCACACTGTTATAGAACACATCATCACCAGGGTTTCACACTGTTATAGAACACATCATCATCACCAGGGTTTCACACTGTTATAGAACACATCATCACCAGGGTTTCACACTGTTATAGAACACATCATCACCAGGGTTTCACACTGTTATAGAACACATCATCATCACCAGGGTTTCACACTGTTATAGAACACATCATCACCAGGGTTTCACACTGTTATAGAACACATCATCATCACCAGGGTTTCACACTGTTATAGAACACATCATCATCACCAGGGTTTCACACTGTTATAGAACACATCATCACCAGGGTTTCACACTGTTATAGAACACATCATCACCAGGGTTTCACACTGTTATAGAACACATCATCATCACAGGGTTTCACACTGTTATAGAACACATCATCACCAGGGTTTCACACTGTTATAGAACACATCATCACCAGGGTTTCACACTGTTATAGAACACATCATCATCACCAGGGTTTCACACTGTTATAGAACACATCATCATCACCAGGGTTTCACACTGTTATAGAACACATCATCACCAGGGTTTCACACTGTTATAGAACACATCATCACCAGGGTTTCACACTGTTATAGAACACATCATCACCAGGGTTTCACACTGTTATAGAACACATCATCATCACCAGGGTTTCACACTGTTATAGAACACATCATCACCAGGGTTTCACACTGTTATAGAACACATCATCATCACCAGGGTTTCACACTGTTATAGAACACAACATCATCACCAGGGTTTCACACTGTTATAGAACACATCATCATCACCAGGGTTTCACACTGTTATAGAACACATCATCATCACCAGGGTTTCACACTGTTATAGAACACATCATCACCAGGGTTTCACACTGTTATAGAACACATCATCATCACCAGGGTTTCACACTGTTATAGAACACATCATCACCAGGGTTTCACACTGTTATAGAACACATCATCACCAGGGTTTCACACTGTTATAGAACACATCATCATCACCAGGGTTTCACACTGTTATAGAACACATCATCACCAGGGTTTCACACTGTTATAGAACACATCATCATCACCAGGGTTTCACACTGTTATAGAACACATCATCATCACCAGGGTTTCACACTGTTATAGAACACATCATCATCACCAGGGTTTCACACTGTTATAGAACACATCATCACCAGGGTTTCACACTGTTATAGAACACATCATCACCAGGGTTTCACACTGTTATAGAACACATCATCACCAGGGTTTCACACTGTTATAGAACACATCATCATCACCAGGGTTTCACACTGTTATAGAACACATCATCATCACCAGGGTTTCACACTGTTATAGAACACATCATCACCAGGGTTTCACACTGTTATAGAACACATCATCACCAGGGTTTCACACTGTTATAGAACACATCATCATCACCAGGGTTTCACACTGTTATAGAACACATCATCATCACCAGGGTTTCACACTGTTATAGAACACATCATCACCAGGGTTTCACACTGTTATAGAACACATCATCATCACCAGGGTTTCACACTGTTATAGAACACATCATCATCACCAGGGTTTCACACTGTTATAGAACACATCATCACCAGGGTTTCACACTGTTATAGAACACATCATCACCAGGGTTTCACACTGTTATAGAACACATCATCATCACCAGGGTTTCACACTGTTATAGAACACATCATCACCAGGGTTTCACACTGTTATAGAACACACATCATCACCAGGGTTTCACACTGTTATAGAACACATCATCACCAGGGTTTCACACTGTTATAGAACACATCATCATCACCAGGGTTTCACACTGTTATAGAACACATCATCACCAGGGTTTCACACTGTTATAGAACACATCATCACCAGGGTTTCACACTGTTATAGAACACATCATCATCACCAGGGTTTCACACTGTTATAGAACACATCATCACCAGGGTTTCACACTGTTATAGAACACATCATCACCAGGGTTTCACACTGTTATAGAACACATCATCATCACCAGGGTTTCACACTGTTATAGAACACATCATCACCAGGGTTTCACACTGTTATAGAACACATCATCACCAGGGTTTCACACTGTTATAGAACACATCATCACCAGGGTTTCACACTGTTATAGAACACATCATCACCAGGGTTTCACACTGTTATAGAACACATCATCATCACCAGGGTTTCACACTGTTATAGAACACATCATCACCAGGGTTTCACACTGTTATAGAACACATCATCACCAGGGTTTCACACTGTTATAGAACACATCATCACCAGGGTTTCACACTGTTATAGAACACATCATCATCACCAGGGTTTCACACTGTTATAGAACACATCATCATCACCAGGGTTTCACACTGTTATAGAACACATCATCACCAGGGTTTCACACTGTTATAGAACACATCATCACCAGGGTTTCACACTGTTATAGAACACATCATCATCACCAGGGTTTCACACTGTTATAGAACACATCATCACCAGGGTTTCACACTGTTATAGAACACATCATCACCAGGGTTTCACACTGTTATAGAACACATCATCACCAGGGTTTCACACTGTTATAGAACACATCATCACCAGGGTTTCACACTGTTATAGAACACATCATCACCAGGGTTTCACACTGTTATAGAACACATCATCACCAGGGTTTCACACTGTTATAGAACACATCATCATCACCAGGGTTTCACACTGTTATAGAACACATCATCATCACCAGGGTTTCACACTGTTATAGAACACATCATCACCAGGGTTTCACACTGTTATAGAACACATCATCACCAGGGTTTCACACTGTTATAGAACACATCATCACCAGGGTTTCACACTGTTATAGAACACATCATCATCACCAGGGTTTCACACTGTTATAGAACACATCATCACCAGGGTTTCACACTGTTATAGAACACATCATCACCAGGGTTTCACACTGTTATAGAACACATCATCATCACCAGGGTTTCACACTGTTATAGAACACATCATCATCACCAGGGTTTCACACTGTTATAGAACACATCATCATCACCAGGGTTTCACACTGTTATAGAACACATCATCATCACCAGGGTTTCACACTGTTATAGAACACATCATCACCAGGGTTTCACACTGTTATAGAACACATCATCACCAGGGTTTCACACTGTTATAGAACACATCATCACCAGGGTTTCACACTGTTATAGAACACATCATCACCAGGGTTTCACACTGTTATAGAACACATCATCACCAGGGTTTCACACTGTTATAGAACACATCATCATCACCAGGGTTTCACACTGTTATAGAACACATCATCACCAGGGTTTCACACTGTTATAGAACACATCTCATCACCAGGGTTTCACACTGTTATAGAACACATCATCACCAGGGTTTCACACTGTTATAGAACACATCATCACCAGGGTTTCACACTGTTATAGAACACATCATCACCAGGGTTTCACACTGTTATAGAACACATCATCATCACCAGGGTTTCACACTGTTATAGAACACATCATCACCAGGGTTTCACACTGTTATAGAACACACATCATCACCAGGGTTTCACACTGTTATAGAACACATCATCATCACCAGGGTTTCACACTGTTATAGAACACATCATCACCAGGGTTTCACACTGTTATAGAACACATCATCACCAGGGTTTCACACTGTTATAGAACACATCATCACCAGGGTTTCACACTGTTATAGAACACATCATCACCAGGGTTTCACACTGTTATAGAACACATCATCACCAGGGTTTCACACTGTTATAGAACACATCATCACCAGGGTTTCACACTGTTATAGAACACATCATCACCAGGGTTTCACACTGTTATAGAACACATCATCACCAGGGTTTCACACTGTTATAGAACACATCATCATCACCAGGGTTTCACACTGTTATAGAACACATCATCACCAGGGTTTCACACTGTTATAGAACACATCATCATCACCAGGGTTTCACACTGTTATAGAACACATCATCACCAGGGTTTCACACTGTTATAGAACACATCATCACCAGGGTTTCACACTGTTATAGAACACATCATCATCACCAGGGTTTCACACTGTTATAGAACACATCATCATCACCAGGGTTTCACACTGTTATAGAACACATCATCACCAGGGTTTCACACTGTTATAGAACACATCATCACCAGGGTTTCACACTGTTATAGAACACATCATCATCACCAGGGTTTCACACTGTTATAGAACACATCATCACCAGGGTTTCACACTGTTATAGAACACATCATCATCACCAGGGTTTCACACTGTTATAGAACACATCATCATCACCAGGGTTTCACACTGTTATAGAACACATCATCACCAGGGTTTCACACTGTTATAGAACACATCATCATCACCAGGGTTTCACACTGTTATAGAACACATCATCATCACCAGGGTTTCACACTGTTATAGAACACATCATCACCAGGGTTTCACACTGTTATAGAACACATCATCACCAGGGTTTCACACTGTTATAGAACACATCATCATCACCAGGGTTTCACACTGTTATAGAACACATCATCACCAGGGTTTCACACTGTTATAGAACACATCATCACCAGGGTTTCACACTGTTATAGAACACATCATCACCAGGGTTTCACACTGTTATAGAACACATCATCATCACCAGGGTTTCACACTGTTATAGAACACATCATCACCAGGGTTTCACACTGTTATAGAACACATCATCATCACCAGGGTTTCACACTGTTATAGAACACATCATCACCAGGGTTTCACACTGTTATAGAACACATCATCATCACCAGGGTTTCACACTGTTATAGAACACATCATCACCAGGGTTTCACACTGTTATAGAACACATCATCACCAGGGTTTCACACTGTTATAGAACACATCATCACCAGGGTTTCACACTGTTATAGAACACATCATCATCACCAGGGTTTCACACTGTTATAGAACACATCATCATCACCAGGGTTTCACACTGTTATAGAACACATCATCATCACCAGGGTTTCACACTGTTATAGAACACATCATCATCACCAGGGTTTCACACTGTTATAGAACACATCATCACCAGGGTTTCACACTGTTATAGAACACATCATCACCAGGGTTTCACACTGTTATAGAACACATCATCACCAGGGTTTCACACTGTTATAGAACACATCATCACCAGGGTTTCACACTGTTATAGAACACATCATCACCAGGGTTTCACACTGTTATAGAACACATCATCACCAGGGTTTCACACTGTTATAGAACACATCATCACCAGGGTTTCACACTGTTATAGAACACATCATCACCAGGGTTTCACACTGTTATAGAACACATCATCACCAGGGTTTCACACTGTTATAGAACACATCATCACCAGGGTTTCACACTGTTATAGAACACATCATCATCACCAGGGTTTCACACTGTTATAGAACACATCATCATCACCAGGGTTTCACACTGTTATAGAACACATCATCACCAGGGTTTCACACTGTTATAGAACACATCATCATCACCAGGGTTTCACACTGTTATAGAACACATCATCACCAGGGTTTCACACTGTTATAGAACACATCATCACCAGGGTTTCACACTGTTATAGAACACATCATCATCACCAGGGTTTCACACTGTTATAGAACACATCATCATCACCAGGGTTTCACACTGTTATAGAACACATCATCACCAGGGTTTCACACTGTTATAGAACACATCATCATCACCAGGGTTTCACACTGTTATAGAACACATCATCACCAGGGTTTCACACTGTTATAGAACACATCATCATCACCAGGGTTTCACACTGTTATAGAACACATCATCACCAGGGTTTCACACTGTTATAGAACACATCATCATCACCAGGGTTTCACACTGTTATAGAACACATCATCACCAGGGTTTCACACTGTTATAGAACACATCATCACCAGGGTTTCACACTGTTATAGAACACATCATCATCACCAGGGTTTCACACTGTTATAGAACACATCATCACCAGGGTTTCACACTGTTATAGAACACATCATCACCAGGGTTTCACACTGTTATAGAACACATCATCATCACCAGGGTTTCACACTGTTATAGAACACACATCATCACCAGGGTTTCACACTGTTATAGAACACATCATCACCAGGGTTTCACACTGTTATAGAACACATCATCACCAGGGTTTCACACTGTTATAGAACACATCATCATCACCAGGGTTTCACACTGTTATAGAACACATCATCATCACCAGGGTTTCACACTGTTATAGAACACATCATCACCAGGGTTTCACACTGTTATAGAACACATCATCACCAGGGTTTCACACTGTTATAGAACACATCATCACCAGGGTTTCACACTGTTATAGAACACATCATCACCAGGGTTTCACACTGTTATAGAACACATCATCACCAGGGTTTCACACTGTTATAGAACACATCATCACCAGGGTTTCACACTGTTATAGAACACATCATCATCACCAGGGTTTCACACTGTTATAGAACACATCATCACCAGGGTTTCACACTGTTATAGAACACATCATCACCAGGGTTTCACACTGTTATAGAACACATCATCACCAGGGTTTCACACTGTTATAGAACACATCATCATCACCAGGGTTTCACACTGTTATAGAACACATCATCACCAGGGTTTCACACTGTTATAGAACACATCATCATCACCAGGGTTTCACACTGTTATAGAACACATCATCACCAGGGTTTCACACTGTTATAGAACACATCATCACCAGGGTTTCACACTGTTATAGAACACATCATCACCAGGGTTTCACACTGTTATAGAACACATCATCACCAGGGTTTCACACTGTTATAGAACACATCATCACCAGGGTTTCACACTGTTATAGAACACATCATCACCAGGGTTTCACACTGTTATAGAACACATCATCACCAGGGTTTCACACTGTTATAGAACACATCATCACCAGGGTTTCACACTGTTATAGAACACATCATCACCAGGGTTTCACACTGTTATAGAACACATCATCATCACCAGGGTTTCACACTGTTATAGAACACATCATCACCAGGGTTTCACACTGTTATAGAACACATCATCACCAGGGTTTCACACTGTTATAGAACACATCATCATCACCAGGGTTTCACACTGTTATAGAACACATCATCACCAGGGTTTCACACTGTTATAGAACACATCATCATCACCAGGGTTTCACACTGTTATAGAACACATCATCATCACCAGGGTTTCACACTGTTATAGAACACATCATCACCAGGGTTTCACACTGTTATAGAACACATCATCATCACCAGGGTTTCACACTGTTATAGAACACATCATCACCAGGGTTTCACACTGTTATAGAACACATCATCACCAGGGTTTCACACTGTTATAGAACACATCATCACCAGGGTTTCACACTGTTATAGAACACATCATCACCAGGGTTTCACACTGTTATAGAACACATCATCACCAGGGTTTCACACTGTTATAGAACACATCATCACCAGGGTTTCACACTGTTATAGAACACATCATCACCAGGGTTTCACACTGTTATAGAACACATCATCACCAGGGTTTCACACTGTTATAGAACACATCATCACCAGGGTTTCACACTGTTATAGAACACATCATCACCAGGGTTTCACACTGTTATAGAACACATCATCACCAGGGTTTCACACTGTTATAGAACACATCATCATCACCAGGGTTTCACACTGTTATAGAACACATCATCACCAGGGTTTCACACTGTTATAGAACACATCATCATCACCAGGGTTTCACACTGTTATAGAACACATCATCACCAGGGTTTCACACTGTTATAGAACACATCATCACCAGGGTTTCACACTGTTATAGAACACATCATCACCAGGGTTTCACACTGTTATAGAACACATCATCACCAGGGTTTCACACTGTTATAGAACACATCATCACCAGGGTTTCACACTGTTATAGAACACATCATCACCAGGGTTTCACACTGTTATAGAACACATCATCACCAGGGTTTCACACTGTTATAGAACACATCATCATCACCAGGGTTTCACACTGTTATAGAACACATCATCATCACCAGGGTTTCACACTGTTATAGAACACATCATCACCAGGGTTTCACACTGTTATAGAACACATCATCATCACCAGGGTTTCACACTGTTATAGAACACATCATCACCAGGGTTTCACACTGTTATAGAACACATCATCATCACCAGGGTTTCACACTGTTATAGAACACATCATCACCAGGGTTTCACACTGTTATAGAACACATCATCACCAGGGTTTCACACTGTTATAGAACACATCATCACCAGGGTTTCACACTGTTATAGAACACATCATCATCACCAGGGTTTCACACTGTTATAGAACACATCATCACCAGGGTTTCACACTGTTATAGAACACATCATCACCAGGGTTTCACACTGTTATAGAACACATCATCACCAGGGTTTCACACTGTTATAGACACATCATCATCACCAGGGTTTCACACTGTTATAGAACACATCATCACCAGGGTTTCACACTGTTATAGAACACATCATCATCACCAGGGTTTCACACTGTTATAGAACACATCATCACCAGGGTTTCACACTGTTATAGAACACATCATCACCAGGGTTTCACACTGTTATAGAACACATCATCACCAGGGTTTCACACTGTTATAGAACACATCATCACCAGGGTTTCACACTGTTATAGAACACATCATCACCAGGGTTTCACACTGTTATAGAACACATCATCACCAGGGTTTCACACTGTTATAGAACACATCATCACCAGGGTTTCACACTGTTATAGAACACATCATCACCAGGGTTTCACACTGTTATAGAACACATCATCATCACCAGGGTTTCACACTGTTATAGAACACATCATCACCAGGGTTTCACACTGTTATAGAACACACATCATCACCAGGGTTTCACACTGTTATAGAACACATCATCACCAGGGTTTCACACTGTTATAGAACACATCATCACCAGGGTTTCACACTGTTATAGAACACATCATCACCAGGGTTTCACACTGTTATAGAACACATCATCATCACCAGGGTTTCACACTGTTATAGAACACATCATCACCAGGGTTTCACACTGTTATAGAACACATCATCACCAGGGTTTCACACTGTTATAGAACACATCATCACCAGGGTTTCACACTGTTATAGAACACATCATCATCACCAGGGTTTCACACTGTTATAGAACACATCATCACCAGGGTTTCACACTGTTATAGAAACACATCATCACCAGGGTTTCACACTGTTATAGAACACATCATCACCAGGGTTTCACACTGTTATAGAACACATCATCACCAGGGTTTCACACTGTTATAGAACACATCATCACCAGGGTTTCACACTGTTATAGAACACATCATCACCAGGGTTTCACACTGTTATAGAACACATCATCACCAGGGTTTCACACTGTTATAGAACACATCATCATCACCAGGGTTTCACACTGTTATAGAACACATCATCACCAGGGTTTCACACTGTTATAGAACACATCATCACCAGGGTTTCACACTGTTATAGAACACATCATCACCAGGGTTTCACACTGTTATAGAACACATCATCATCACCAGGGTTTCACACTGTTATAGAACACATCATCACCAGGGTTTCACACTGTTATAGAACACATCATCACCAGGGTTTCACACTGTTATAGAACACATCATCACCAGGGTTTCACACTGTTATAGAACACATCATCACCAGGGTTTCACACTGTTATAGAACACATCATCATCACCAGGGTTTCACACTGTTATAGAACACATCATCACCAGGGTTTCACACTGTTATAGAACACACATCATCACCAGGGTTTCACACTGTTATAGAACACATCATCACCAGGGTTTCACACTGTTATAGAACACATCATCACCAGGGTTTCACACTGTTATAGAACACATCATCACCAGGGTTTCACACTGTTATAGAACACATCATCACCAGGGTTTCACACTGTTATAGAACACATCATCACCAGGGTTTCACACTGTTATAGAACACATCATCACCAGGGTTTCACACTGTTATAGAACACATCATCACCAGGGTTTCACACTGTTATAGAACACATCATCACCAGGGTTTCACACTGTTATAGAACACATCATCACCAGGGTTTCACACTGTTATAGAACACATCATCACCAGGGTTTCACACTGTTATAGAACACATCATCACCAGGGTTTCACACTGTTATAGAACACATCATCACCAGGGTTTCACACTGTTATAGAACACATCATCACCAGGGTTTCACACTGTTATAGAACACATCATCACCAGGGTTTCACACTGTTATAGAACACATCATCATCACCAGGGTTTCACACTGTTATAGAACACATCATCATCACCAGGGTTTCACACTGTTATAGAACACATCATCACCAGGGTTTCACACTGTTATAGAACACATCATCACCAGGGTTTCACACTGTTATAGAACACATCATCACCAGGGTTTCACACTGTTATAGAACACATCATCACCAGGGTTTCACACTGTTATAGAACACATCATCACCAGGGTTTCACACTGTTATAGAACACACATCATCACCAGGGTTTCACACTGTTATAGAACACATCATCACCAGGGTTTCACACTGTTATAGAACACATCATCATCACCAGGGTTTCACACTGTTATAGAACACATCATCACCAGGGTTTCACACTGTTATAGAACACATCATCACCAGGGTTTCACACTGTTATAGAACACATCATCATCACCAGGGTTTCACACTGTTATAGAACACATCATCACCAGGGTTTCACACTGTTATAGAACACATCATCACCAGGGTTTCACACTGTTATAGAACACATCATCATCACCAGGGTTTCACACTGTTATAGAACACATCATCACCAGGGTTTCACACTGTTATAGAACACATCATCACCAGGGTTTCACACTGTTATAGAACACATCATCATCACCAGGGTTTCACACTGTTATAGAACACATCATCATCACCAGGGTTTCACACTGTTATAGAACACATCATCACCAGGGTTTCACACTGTTATAGAACACATCATCACCAGGGTTTCACACTGTTATAGAACACATCATCACCAGGGTTTCACACTGTTATAGAACACATCATCACCAGGGTTTCACACTGTTATAGAACACATCATCACCAGGGTTTCACACTGTTATAGAACACATCATCACCAGGGTTTCACACTGTTATAGAACACATCATCACACCAGGGTTTCACACTGTTATAGAACACATCATCACCAGGGTTTCACACTGTTATAGAACACATCATCACCAGGGTTTCACACTGTTATAGAACACATCATCATCACCAGGGTTTCACACTGTTATAGAACACATCATCATCACCAGGGTTTCACACTGTTATAGAACACATCATCACCAGGGTTTCACACTGTTATAGAACACATCATCACCAGGGTTTCACACTGTTATAGAACACATCATCTCACCAGGGTTTCACACTGTTATAGAACACATCATCACCAGGGTTTCACACTGTTATAGAACACATCATCACCAGGGTTTCACACTGTTATAGAACACATCATCATCACCAGGGTTTCACACTGTTATAGAACACATCATCATCACCAGGGTTTCACACTGTTATAGAACATCATCATCACCAGGGTTTCACACTGTTATAGAACACATCATCACCAGGGTTTCACACTGTTATAGAACACATCATCACCAGGGTTTCACACTGTTATAGAACACATCATCATCACCAGGGTTTCACACTGTTATAGAACATATCATCACCAGGGTTTCACACTGTTATAGAACACATCATCATCACCAGGGTTTCACACTGTTATAGAACACATCATCACCAGGGTTTCACACTGTTATAGAACACATCATCACCAGGGTTTCACACTGTTATAGAACCATCATCATCACCAGGGTTTCACACTGTTATAGAACACATCATCATCACCAGGGTTTCACACTGTTATAGAACACATCATCACCAGGGTTTCACACTGTTATAGAACACATCATCATCCCAGGGTTTCACACTGTTATAGAACACATCATCACCAGGGTTTCACACTGTTATAGAACACATCATCACCAGGGTTTCACACTGTTATAGAACCACATCATCACCAGGGTTTCACACTGTTATAGAACACATCATCATCACCAGGGTTTCACACTGTTATAGAACACATCATCACCAGGGTTTCACACTGTTATAGAACACATCTCATCACCAGGGTTTCACACTGTTATAGAACACATCATCACCAGGGTTTCACACTGTTATAGAACACATCATCACCAGGGTTTCACACTGTTATAGAACACATCATCACCAGGGTTTCACACTGTTATAGAACACATCATCATCACCAGGGTTTCACACTGTTATAGAAACACATCATCACCAGGGTTTCACACTGTTATAGAAACACATCATCACCAGGGTTTCACACTGTTATAGAACACATCATCACCAGGGTTTCACACTGTTATAGAACACATCATCACCAGGGTTTCACACTGTTATAGAACACATCATCATCACCAGGGTTTCACACTGTTATAGAACACATCATCATCACCAGGGTTTCACACTGTTATAGAACACATCATCACCAGGGTTTCACACTGTTATAGAACACATCATCATCACCAGGGTTTCACACTGTTATAGAACACATCATCACCCAGGGTTTCACACTGTTATAGAAACATCATCATCACCAGGGTTTCACACTGTTATAGAACACATCATCACCAGGGTTTCACACTGTTATAGAACACATCATCATCACCAGGGTTTCACACTGTTATAGAACACATCATCATCACCAGGGTTTCACACTGTTATAGAACACATCATCACCAGGGTTTCACACTGTTATAGAACACATCATCACCAGGGTTTCACACTGTTATAGAACACATCATCACCAGGGTTTCACACTGTTATAGAACACATCATCATCACCAGGGTTTCACACTGTTATAGAACACATCATCACCAGGGTTTCACACTGTTATAGAACACATCATCATCACCAGGGTTTCACACTGTTATAGAACACATCATCACCAGGGTTTCACACTGTTATAGAACACATCATCACCAGGGTTTCACACTGTTATAGAACACATCATCATCACCAGGGTTTCACACTGTTATAGAACACATCATCACCAGGGTTTCACACTGTATAGAACACATCATCATCACCAGGGTTTCACACTGTTATAGAACACATCATCACCAGGGTTTCATACTGTTATAGAACACATCATCACCAGGGTTTCACACTGTTATAGAACACATCATCACCAGGGTTTCACACTGTTATAGAACACATCATCACCAGGGTTTCACACTGTTATAGAACACATCATCACCAGGGTTTCACACTGTTATAGAACACATCATCATCACCAGGGTTTCACACTGTTATAGAACACATCATCATCACCAGGGTTTCACACTGTTATAGAACACATCATCACCAGGGTTTCACACTGTTATAGAACACATCATCACCAGGGTTTCACACTGTTATAGAACACATCATCACCAGGGTTTCACACTGTTATAGAACACATCATCATCACCAGGGTTTCACACTGTTATAGAACACATCATCACCAGGGTTTCACACTGTTATAGAACACATCATCATCACCAGGGTTTCACACTGTTATAGAACACATCATCACCAGGGTTTCACACTGTTATAGAACACATCATCATCACCAGGGTTTCACACTGTTATAGAACACATCATCACCAGGGTTTCACACTGTTATAGAACACATCATCACCAGGGTTTCACACTGTTATAGAACACATCATCACCAGGGTTTCACACTGTTATAGAACACATCATCATCACCAGGGTTTCACACTGTTATAGAACACATCATCACCAGGGTTTCACACTGTTATAGAACACATCATCATCACCAGGGTTTCACACTGTTATAGAACACATCATCACCAGGGTTTCACACTGTTATAGAACACATCATCACCAGGGTTTCACACTGTTATAGAACACATCATCATCACCAGGGTTTCACACTGTTATAGAACACATCATCACCAGGGTTTCACACTGTTATAGAACACATCATCACCAGGGTTTCACACTGTTATAGAACACATCATCACCAGGGTTTCACACTGTTATAGAACACATCATCACCAGGGTTTCACACTGTTATAGAACACATCATCACCAGGGTTTCACACTGTTATAGAAACATCATCATCACCAGGGTTTCACACTGTTATAGAACACATCATCACCAGGGTTTCACACTGTTATAGAACACATCATCACCAGGGTTTCACACTGTTATAGAACACATCATCACCAGGGTTTCACACTGTTATAGAACACATCATCACCAGGGTTTCACACTGTTATAGAACACATCATCACCAGGGTTTCACACTGTTATAGAACACATCATCATCACCAGGGTTTCACACTGTTATAGAACACTCATCATCACCAGGGTTTCACACTGTTATAGAACACATCATCACCAGGGTTTCACACTGTTATAGAACACATCATCACCAGGGTTTCACACTGTTATAGAACACATCATCATCACAGGGTTTCACACTGTTATAGAACACATCAATCACCAGGGTTTCACACTGTTATAGAACACATCATCACCAGGGTTTCACACTGTTATAGAACACATCATCATCACCAGGGTTTCACACTGTTATAGAACACATCATCACCAGGGTTTCACACTGTTATAGAACACATCATCACCAGGGTTTCACACTGTTATAGAACACATCATCATCACCAGGGTTTCACACTGTTATAGAACACATCATCATCACCAGGGTTTCACACTGTTATAGAACACATCATCATCACAGGGTTTCACACTGTTATAGAACACATCATCACCAGGGTTTCACACTGTTATAGAACACATCATCATCACCAGGGTTTCACACTGTTATAGAACACATCATCACCAGGGTTTCACACTGTTATAGAACACATCATCACCAGGGTTTCACACTGTTATAGAACACATCATCACCAGGGTTTCACACTGTTATAGAACACATCATCACCAGGGTTTCACACTGTTATAGAACACATCATCACCAGGGTTTCACACTGTTATAGAAACACATCATCACCAGGGTTTCACACTGTTATAGAACACATCATCACCAGGGTTTCACACTGTTATAGAACACATCATCACCAGGGTTTCACACTGTTATAGAACACATCATCACCAGGGTTTCACACTGTTATAGAACACATCATCATCACCAGGGTTTCACACTGTTATAGAACACATCATCATCACCAGGGTTTCACACTGTTATAGAACACATCATCACCAGGGTTTCACACTGTTATAGAACACATCATCACCAGGGTTTCACACTGTTATAGAACACATCATCTCACCAGGGTTTCACACTGTTATAGAACACATCATCACCAGGGTTTCACACTGTTATAGAACACATCATCACCAGGGTTTCACACTGTTATAGAACACATCATCATCACCAGGGTTTCACACTGTTATAGAACACATCATCATCACCAGGGTTTCAACTGTTATAGAACACATCATCACCAGGGTTTCACACTGTTATAGAACACATCATCACCAGGGTTTCACACTGTTATAGAACACATCATCACCAGGGTTTCACACTGTTATAGAACACATCATCAACCAGGGTTTCAACTGTTATAGAACACATCATCACCAGGGTTTCACACTGTTATAGAACACATCATCATCACCAGGGTTTCACACTGTTATAGAACACATCATCACCAGGGTTTCACACTGTTATAGAACACATCATCACCAGGGTTTCACACTGTTATAGAACACATCATCATCACCAGGGTTTCACACTGTTATAGAACACATCATCACCAGGGTTTCACACTGTTATAGAACACATCATCACCAGGGTTTCACACTGTTATAGAACACATCATCACCAGGGTTTCACACTGTTATAGAACACATCATCATCACCAGGGTTTCACACTGTTATAGAACACATATCATCACCAGGGTTTCACACTGTTATAGAACACATCATCATCACCAGGGTTTCACACTGTTATAGAACACACATCATCACCAGGGTTTCACACTGTTATAGAACACATCATCACCAGGGTTTCACACTGTTATAGAACACATCATCACCAGGGTTTCACACTGTTATAGAACACATCATCATCACCAGGGTTTCACACTGTTATAGAACACATCATCACCAGGGTTTCACACTGTTATAGAACACATCATCACCAGGGTTTCACACTGTTATAGAACACATCATCACCAGGGTTTCACACTGTTATAGAACACATCATCACCAGGGGTTCATACTGTTATAGAACACATCATCATCACCAGGGTTTCACACTGTTATAGAAACACATCATCATCACCAGGGTTTCACACATGTTATAGAACACATCATCATCACCAGGGGTTTCACACTGTTATAGAACACATCATCATCACCAGGGTTTCACACTGTTATAGAACACATCATCACCAGGGTTTCACACTGTTATAGAACACATCATCACCAGGGTTTCACACTGTTATAGAACACATCATCATCACCAGGGTTTTCACACTGTTATAGAACACATCATCACCAGGGTTTCACACTGTTATAGAAACACATCATCACCAGGGTTTCACACTGTTATAGAACACATCATCACCAGGGTTTCACACTGTTATAGAACACATCATCACCAGGGTTTCACACTGTTATAGAACACATCATCACCAGGGTTTCACACTGTTATAGAACACATCATCATCACCAGGGTTTCACACTGTTATAGAACACACATCATCACCAGGGTTTCACACTGTTATAGAACACATCATCACCAGGGTTTCACACTGTTATAGAACCACATCATCACCAGGGTTTCACACTGTTATAGAACACATCATCACCAGGGTTTCACACTGTTATAGAACACATCATCACCAGGGTTTCACACTGTTATAGAACACATCATCACCAGGGTTTCACACTGTTATAGAACACATCATCATCACCAGGGTTTCACACTGTTATAGAACACATCATCACCAGGGTTTCACACTGTTATAGAACACATCATCACCAGGGTTTCACACTGTTATAGAACACATCATCACCAGGGTTTCACACTGTTATAGAACACATCATCACCAGGGTTTCACACTGTTATAGAACACATCATCATCACCAGGGTTTCACACTGTTATAGAACACATCATCATCACCAGGGTTTCACACTGTTATAGAACACATCATCATCACCAGGGTTTCACACTGTTATAGAACACATCATCACCAGGGTTTCACACTGTTATAGAACACATCATCATCACCAGGGTTTCACACTGTTATAGAACACATCATCACCAGGGTTTCACACTGTTATAGAACACATCATCACCAGGGTTTCACACTGTTATAGAACACATCATCATCACCAGGGTTTCACACTGTTATAGAACACATCATCACCAGGGTTTCACACTGTCTAGACACACATCATCACCAGGGTTTCACACTGTTATAGAACACATCATCACAGGGTTTCACACTGTTATAGAACACATCATCATCACCAGGGTTTCACACTGTTATAGAACACATCATCATCACCAGGGTTTCACACTGTTATAGAACACATCATCATCACCAGGGTTTCACACTGTTATAGAACAATCATCATCACCAGGGTTCTCACACTGTTATAGAACACATCATCACCAGGGTTTCACACTGTTATAGAACACATCATCACACCAGGGTTTCACCCTGTTATAGAACACATCATCATCACCAGGGTTTCACACTGTTATAGAACACATCATCACCAGGGTTTCACACTGTTATAGAACACATCTCATCACCAGGGTTTCACACTGTTATAGAACACATCATCACCAGGGTTTCACTACTGTTATCGAACACATCATCACCAGGGTTTCACACTGTTATAGAACACATCATCATCACCAGGGTTTCACAATGTTATAGAACACATCATCACAGGGTTTCACAATGTTATAGAACACATCATCACCAGGGTTTCACACTGTTATAGAACACATCATCATCACCAGGGTTACACTGTTATAGAACACTCATCATCACCAGGGTTTCACACTGTTATAGAACACATCATCACCAGGTTTCACACTGTTATAGAACACATCATCACACCAGGGTTTCACACTGTTATAGAACACATCATCACCAGGGTTTCACACTGTTATAGAACACATCATCACCAGGGTTTCACACTGTTATAGAACACATCATCACCAGGGTTTCACTACTGTTATAGAACCATCATCATCACCAGGGTTTCATACTGTTATAGAACACATCATCAACAGGGTTTCACACTGTTATAGAACACACATCATCACCAGTGGTTTCACACTGTTATAGAACCACATCATCACCA